>CAVLJG010000008.1:8279730-8879730 GCA_963669975.1 Acanthoscelides obtectus | reverse complement strand
AATTAGCAAAATCGAGCTTGTTGACTATAATTATGTCGGAAACGAAAAATTAATTCTTGTGTTATGTTGAGCTTGGAAATGAAAAGCAGCACTTTTTCGCCAGGATAAATAAAGACATTATTATTATTATTTGACAAGACTAGATGTATATCAAGATCTTAGTGCTGAGTACATGATGCAGCTCATACCTGATAGGCTTATAAGTAAAAAAAGATTCAAGTTCTCAGCCTTGTACTCTCCGCAGTACGAGGGATGTCTTTTAAGTTTTGCATATAGAAACATAGTAGGCCGCGCGAATCGAACGTCAGTACTGAATCTTAACCTCACGTGTAGTGTTCTCAGTACAGTGAATTTTTAAGTGCCACCAAGTCATTAGAAAAATGGAACTCAACCGAGAACATTTTCGGGTCATAATTTATTACAACTTTCAGAGACAATTATCGCAACAAGAATGCCCTGCTGAGTTATTGTCTGTTTTCGGCAACGAAGCGCCACATCAGTCGACAATTTCCCGTTGGTATGAAGAATTCAAACGTATACGGGTGAGTCTTAGCGACGATCCCAGGGTAGGTGCACCAAAAACGGCAGTCACCCAGGAAAACGTCGATGCTGTGCGCAAACTCATCATTGAAGATAGACATGTGACATATTGCGAGATTGAGGCGTCCTTGAAGATCTCAAAGACCTCAATTCAAAAAAATTTACATGAAGAATTAGGAGTAAGAAAATTAGTTTCTCGTTGGATACCCCACATGTTGAACCAGACAATTAAAGGACAGTTGGCTGTTTGGGTGTTCCAAGGTGAAGAAAAGCTAACAAAAGTCATCCGTTCTCGAAGTGTTTCGAAAAAGATGGTCGCGACATTTGTGTCAAAAGCGGGTCATATTGCAACAATTCCTCTTAATGAGCAAAAAACTGTTACTGCGGATTGGTATACCGCCATTTGTTTGCCAAAAGTCATCACCGAGCTTCGAAAAATCAACCCCGAAAAAAGAATCATCCCCCACCAAGACAATGCAAGCTCGCACACAGCCCAAAAAACAAGGCAGTATTTAACGGAAGAAAACGTGGAATTATTGGACCATCCTCCATATAGTCCTAACAATTTCTGTGCTTTCCCGAAAATTAAAAACAGTCCACGTGGTCAAAGGTTCCAGTCACCAGAAGAAGCGGTTGACGCATTCAAAAATGCCGTTTTGGATCTGCCAGCAAACGAATGGAATAAGTGCTTCGAAAATTGGTTTGAGTGCTTGCAGATGTGTATCAATCTTCGTGGAGAATACTTCGAAAAACAATAAAGTTATACAAAACTACCTACAGTGTTGTTTTATTTCCATATGCAAAACTTAAAAGACATCCCTCGTATGTCGAGTTCAAAGTTTACATTACGTGTTCGCTAATTATTTTGAAAAAACAAAAACTTGACCTGTCGATATTACAAGCACTACTGTTTGGACACATTTAAGGATGCTTAGATTTACTATATTTCAAGGTCTACCTTTCACTTCCTATGCCACTGAGAAGAAACTGTTGCAATTGCAAATACATTGAAAAGCGAATATCATGATTTTTGGATCTTATATTACCATGCCTCCCTGTCCATCTGTCTGTCAGACCGTCTGTCTTCAGTCTGTCTGTCGGCCTCTCTGTCCGTGTGACTGTCAGTTTCGGTCTGACTGTCCACTAATCTGTGGTCTATCTGTATCTTGGGACGTACCACTCGGACCTTACGGAAATTTTCATACAAAATCCCTACTAACATATCAAAGATGAAAATGGTTTGTACGATTTAAGATCGGTCTAGTGGCGGCGGAAAGGTCAAAAACAAATAAATTTTATAATTAAAAACTGATCATACTTTGTTTTTTTGACATTTCATAGAATCCGGATCATTTTCAGAATAATTTTTACGAGGGCTAAAGATTGGCTTTTGGGTGGATTTTGCAGGTGGTCGGGAAGCGTATATGCATTTTTTTTTGTTTCCAGCGCCAGTTATTCTACTCGCACATTAAACATATTTCATACATTATAGGTTTTCACTTACATTTGGCATTCAAACTTGATTGATAGAGATATGGTTCTTATATACTTGTGTCGGACAACTGAATAAACTTAAGTCCGTCCGCTTCGAATACTGAGGGATAACTGAGCGATGATGCGTGTATATTATATATGCAATGCCGTGTTGCGTTGCCTCTTTTCTGTTCCGTCCAAAGGGCGGTAGGCTAGATTGCAGTGTTGCCAAATATGTGGTGACTTGTATGACCCTGTCTCGCTGACGTGCTCCATTTAATTCATAGCCAAAAGAGGAGCTAGCTTGTGCCAAATTGATTACAGCGTGGCGTATGGAGTGCGAATCGACCTACCATTGATGTTTTTGAATCAAGTTTCAGCTAGTTGAAACAAAATATGTCATGTTGTCCATAAAATTGCATAAAATATAGACTACCCTCATTTTTATGAGCCTCCGTGCCAGTGAACATAGGAATTTCACGCCCTGAATAGCTTCCAAAGTAAACTTGAACACGTACCAGGTGAAAACAAGCGAGACCGTTCTAATTATCCAGAGACGCTGCCGCCTGCTATCCGGACTGCCGTACAGGAAACTAAGTTCTGCTTCAGGAAAGTTTCTTTCATTGTACACAGGCAACGTCTGCACTTATTGGCTCCACTGTGTTGAATAGCCTAAAACGAGAAACACTCGTTGCATTCCAGTGAGCTTTGGGCGGTCTTTTTCTCTTTTGTTTTTTCTGGCTTGATACGTCAGGGGGTACTGTTAGGGCGATGGCTTGAAGCTGGAGAAATGTTTGTATTACCGCAAGATGCAAGAAGCTGATATATTTTACGAAAAGTGTTGTGACAATATCGTTCAGTAAATCTTTAAAATTATTCAGAGACGCTGGTGCTATCCAGAGTAGCTGTGTAGGGAAGTTTCTTTCATGGTGCACAAGCAGGGCCTGCTCGTCTTGACAAGAAAACATTTGCCGAATTCGTGTATACTTTGGCCGATGTTTTTATTTTTTTTATATACAGGGTGGCCCATCCATATGTGGACGAAGCATTACTCATAAACAAATACATTTTGGGAACACCTATTTATGGGATGTTATACATGACATTTCAGGGCACATTTCTAAAATGTTGGCCATTATACAGGGTGTCCCAGTTTCGACCTTCATATCAAAGCTGTGATTTTTCAAATGGAATGCCTTAAGTTTTATTGCATATTTGAATAAACCAATTCAAAAGAAGAAAATTCATTCAACCTACTATGGGGTTTTGGTAATTAGCTACTGAGCAATAAAGTGTTTTGTCTGGAAAACCCCCCACTTCGGCAACCCATCAGTCCGCCATTTTGAAATATGGTGTGCTGAACTTTGTATAAAAAAAAACTTACACATCTCAGCTTTTATCTTATTTGTTACTTTTTCGAATTTTAATTTTTGCTCATACAAATGCAAATTGTAGTTTTTCTCAAATATTTCGAATGCATCATGGTGTATATTTGTGCGAGTTTGGATTCAATTTTTTTATAAACTTTTTTTTGATACTAGTCACGTAAGTGTTTTTACGGCTATTTTTTCGGTTATTAGCACGTATTTTATGGAACGCCTTAATTCACTAAAATATCGCATCATCCTTGGAAACAAATAAATTGTTGATTAGCTACAAACTGTCAAAATTAGCTTTTTAGACATTTTAATAAGAACGTTTTCATTGTTGTCACCGTAATTTTTTAAATTGAATTGTTTATGGTTATGAATTGCATGATTTTCTTCAAATCAGCATATATTCTTTAATAATTGAAATATTGACATGAATCAAAAAAAGGACAGTTGAGAAAAGTTAAGGCTTGAAATTCTCATACGAAGACACATTATTCAGTAATCCAATGTTTCCACTTCAGTCGGTAATCATGACAATTAAATTGATTACAACTTGACAACAAAATTATCGAAATTGATGCAAATGTTGAAAAGTTATTTCAAATTTAATTTGAACAAAATTTTGTTTATCCGTTTAATTTTGCGTGGCAGATTGTCAATTTTAACTTATTTGTGAAGTCACTTAAAAAAAATTTTGTTGATCAATGTTTTTATAGCGTTGTTGAATTCATCCTGTTTCAACAAAACATATTGCATCGCAGCAAAATAACGAGGATACCAGTCCAAATCGCATCATATTGGTGCTGCTTGATTTTTTACTTATGAAAAGCAAGGTTTTTCTACATCCCGATAACCCTCGGTTCACCGCTAAAGCAGATCCCTATAATTCAGTACTTTTCACCATATTACCTCGCAACTTTGGCCATTGCTCAAAATTCCCCGGCACTATTCCAAATTAAATGTGCTCTCCAACGTACACCCGTTAATAAAACCTAAAATCCTCTGTGTCCAAGTACGTCGTGCATTTGTTTTAATCCGAAACGACTTGAATGGGGAAGAAAAGAGTGTGCTCTGGAAGAGAAAAATTCCTGGCGGGGGTTTCTATGGAATGGAATTTTTGCGCTGGCGCTTTTTAGCTTCCGCGACGGTGTTCTTAGCAGAAAAGGATACGAGGATACGTGGAACGGACATCTCATATATTGCTCTAGCACAGATGTCCAGGAAAATAGAAATAAAATAAATTTCGGACGTCGGAAGTTATGAAATGTGTACATTGTGACGGAGATACGGGGCAGGGCCGGACTCGCCGCTTGCGATGAGTCAACAATGCCGGTAGAAAAGTAGAATATTCTTCGATGATATTTCGCTTAACCTCGGTGGAGTTATAAGCGTGATTTTTTCTTTTTACCCGACTGCATCAGAAGACCTCAAAGTATTTTTTACTCTTACTTTAAGCCCATAATAAAACGCATTAGACAACATTTGTGTAAAGTGCGAATTCGCATTTGGGATATTTATTGATGTTTGAGTGTTTGATGATTGAGATGAAAGATTAGAACTATTGATTTCTTGAGGCGTAATGGGATTATTTTTTGTAACTGAAGCATATGTGGTTTTTGGCACCGCATTGATTGAGTCTCTAAAAGAAGAATTAGTGATTGCCATATGCTTTTTAATTGCCTTTTGCCTCTCAAATTCATCACATTTTCAGGTTACAAATGAGTAGTGACTGCCATCGCAAATTAAACATTTTTGTTCCAAAGAGTCGTTGTGGCATGAACTAGTAACATGTTCTTCGTGACATTTTGCGGACCTAGGCTTGCTTCTACATTGCTTACCCAAATGACCATAACGCATACAGTTATGATACAGAATTACCTTCTGTATATAATGATTTACATCAAAAAGAACGTGATTTATAGCAACACGCTTACTCAATTCTTGCGCTTGAAAAGTAACTACAACCTTATTTATAGGTAGATATTTAATGTCACCATTTTGATCTGATTTCCGGTGAATGCGTTTAACCGAATCCACCGAGAAAATGTAGTGAGAATCGAAAGGTTTGATCCTCTCCAACAAATATTCGTGTGATAAGTCATAAATAACACCCTGTCTATATAAAATGAATTTGGGTTTATAAACGTCTAAATTGATAGTTTTGAATAAAATCGTTTTATTTAACAGGACATTTGCTGCTGATGGATTTTTGAACACAATCCTTACGCTATTGCGTCCAATCGATTCAATTCTTTTAATCATATTGTCAACTTCAGAAATTTTTTTGAGAATAGTTTCACCAACCTTAACTGGATATAATTTACCTGAGAAATTTGGTTCATTGTTTTCGATATAAACATGATAGGGGCCCTTAGCATCTGCTTATATGTTAAAAGCGGTCGATCTGCTTTTTTGGGAGATAATATTGGAAGTTCTACCTGCATTACTCCTGATTGTAGATCATAGTCAATTGTATTATCATTACCGACCTGGGAATTATCTTCAATAATTGCATTCATTGAGTCCTTCGATTCCTTCCTTTTCTTTCCAGGGGGCAAGCCCCCTTGGGACACACTCATATATGTTGCGGGGCTCCTGCTCAGACTTGATATACCTAAAACTACTTACAGAACAGCTCGACCAAAAATGATGTTCGCTCGTCACGTCACTTTGACGTATTTTAAGACACGAGTCATATACAAAAATGAAAAGACAATCATTTTTAATTTGAGCACACTCTTGTTATGTTCTGTGTCTTGATCTATTTTATTAAAGATTTGAAGCAGAAAGTGTTAAGATCATGCTTCCATATAAAAATATACTAAGTGACATATAAATCCGAACACCCAGTTTAAATGGCTTTATTTTAATAAAAGTTGGTGAATGTATTTATCTTACTGTAAATAACAAGTGAAAAAATTTTCAGCCTTATCAGTTGGACATTCCGGTTTTTATACTGCTTTTTTTTAATTCACTAACGCTCTAAGAATGAATATTTCAGCCGCAGTAAAGAATCAACGTTGGCGGATTTTGGTTCTTGACATCCTTTACGATCGGTTACGATGCCTAGAATACGGAGACCTGTACGATTTCGTCAACTTAGTGAGTTTGATAGGGGCCGTATAGTGGGACTTCGGGAAGCTGTACTTTCTTTTCGGGCAATTGCAGTTAGAGTGCAAAGAAGTGTAGACACTGTGGTTAGGTGTTGTCAGGCATGGCTTCGAGGAGGCCGTACGCAAAGAGGAAGGGGCACTGGGCGTAGAACAACAGACCGTAAAGTTCGCCGCCTAAGATTATTGGCCTTAAGGGACCGTTTCTCCACTACCAGGTCCATTGCAAATGAATGGTTTGCAAGACACGGAAGACCTATTGGCATGGGAAGTGTTTACCGACGAATGAGAAGTATTGGCTTGTTTTCATACCGGCCACACTGGGTCCTCCCTTTAACTCGAGAACACCGACGTAATCGCCTTGAGTGGTGCAGACAACGGTCACTCTGGGATCAGGAATGGAAGAGTATTGTCTTTAGTGACGAGTCTCGATTTTGTTTAGGCATGCACGATGGTCGTGCCAGGGTTAGAAGGCGACGTGGTGAAAGGAGGAATCCACAGTTTTTTGTTGAAAGACATGTTCATCACACTGTTGGAGTTATGGTTTGGGGTGCTATAGCTTATGGTTCCAGGTCACCTTTAATCTTCATCAGAGGTAACATGAACGCGCAGCGTTATATTCACGAAGTTCTAGAACCCCATCTTTTACCCTATCTTGACACCCTGGCAGATCCAACTTTCTAACAAAATAATGCCCGACCACATGTTGCAAGAGTCACAATAGACTTCTTTCACATTGTTACCATGGCCACCAAGATCTCCCGACTTATCCCCAATTGAGCACGTGCGGGATCTGATGGGTAGGAGATCGCTCAATTTGCAACATCCTCCTCAGACTCTAGAAGCACTTCGAGAGGAGTTGGTGGTTGCCTGGAATGAGATACCACAGGAGGACATTGACCACCAGATCAGAAGCATGCCTAGGCGCATTGGAGAATGCGTAGCACATCAGGGTGCATCCACACATTATTAAAGGTCAAATGGCTTTAAAGCAGTGCAATCATTTTGAAATTTTTATCATTTACTTTTTATGCTTCATTAAGTACTTATACAAAATTTTATTAAAATAAAACCATTTAAACTGGGTGTTCGGATTTATATGTCACTTAGTATACTATCTTACTTGAAAATGGGTGAATTTTGAACCAAAAATGACGATAATGCAAATTTTTAGCTACAATCAAGTAGGGAAATCGAAAGTAAAATATCGTTTTAAATGCATTTATTCTTGAATATTTGAATGTAAATGTCTCACAGACGCGATCAGCTTGAAGTTTGAGCTATTTTCAGAGTTAAAATCCCGCTTATAGACTCTGATCCTTTGTTTCAGCACAAAGCAAATAAAGCTGTTACTGATCCTAAAATAGACAATCCACGTAGCTCGTATAAAAAATTTGCTACCAGCTACACAGTTTCTGTCTCTTGGGTTTTTGATTTGGCAGCTGTAAGTATTATTAGATAATTTCGGATATCAGATATGTTATTCTCTTCCCCAAATGCATCGCCATGTAATTTAATGAGGTTGAGCCTAAAGAACCTTAAGGTTATTAGTAAAATCGAATATATTTTCGTACATCCCGATCCAGTTCATTTTATTAGCCTCGGGAGCTGTAACAGTAGGTCCCTTACTATATCTGATTTATACGATCGATCTGCAAGACTGTTTAGTCTACTGTTGTATGCAAACTTATGTAGATGATACTCAGTTAGTGTTTCGTTTCGATCCATCAAAGGTTGATGAAGTTTCTTTTAAAGTTAATTTAGATTTGGCTAACATCAGTGAAAACTACTGCAATGTTGTACTGTTCGAAGAACTCCTACCGTGAAATGAAGCAGAGGATTTGTGTTGTTTTGGATGAGACACTCATCCCTTTTGTGGATTACGCCAAGAATCTCGGTGTTACCCTTGATTTAAATATGAGATTCGATCGGCATGTCTCTTTCTTATCTAGAGTAACGTATATGCGTTTGAAGCTCCTCTATTCTAATCGATTCCTACTGAATTTTAAAACCCGAAAAAAGCTCGCCGAAAGTCTCGTGTTGTCTGTCATTTCTTACTCTCTTGTTCTTTATTACCCATGTTTAGACGACGTCCACAAAAGGAAACTCCAGAAAATTCAGAACAGCTGTTATAGGTTTATTTTTGGATTGCGCAAGAATTGATAAGTTATTTTTATATCTTTTGACCGTCTTCACGCATAAAGTTCTATTATCTAACAGACCAGCTTACCTTGCTAGCAAATTAGTTCCCCGTGGTAGTTTTGTTACCAGAGCTCTTAGATTCAATGCTAATTTTAACATGCCTCCTCACAATAGCTCGGTCTTTGAAAGAGGTTACACTTACAGGTATAATGCTGTCAAGCATTACAATGCAGTCAACAGTTTCTACCGATCCAAACAGGTTGCTTCTTTTGAGAAATTAATGAAAAGTCAGCTGCTGGAGTCCATTTAGTTCAGTTTTTCTTGTGTTCATGTGCTTTTTTTACTATCTTCTACTATTTTTGTTTCAAATTTAAAACTCTCACAATCCTATCTGCATTTGTCTCGTGCAGTCAATGTTTTTTTTTTTGTTGTGGGGTTGAGTGTAAGAGTAGCCGTATGGCTAAACATCGCCTCACTGCAGCTAATAAAGGCATTATTATTATTATTAGTATTATTTTTTCTTATTAGAGATCTCGCCACTTCACTTTCTTTGTTGCTTCGAAGAAAGATACGGAGGCATGCAGATATTGGCCAGTATCAAACTTTCTTCATTAAAACATCGATAACGCAAGAGTCGGAAGGTTTCAGCATACAAAATAAGAGATGTTTCGCTTATACTGTTTAAGTTTCCTGTCTTCTGGTCTATGAGTTGACGAAGTTTGGATGCTGCCAAAAGTTGCTTCAAATTTTGATTCTTAAGCGTAGACCAAGGAAGCAATCGAGAAAAGCACCTGTTTCGGGGTAGTTGTAGAGACAAGAATTGTCGCTTCGGATACTGTAGGTATACAGGGTGTTCCTTAATGAGAAGAAAAAAATATTTTTGAATTCTCCAATTTAAAACAAATGATCTCTGTTGAATTGTTTTCCCGCGATGCGCCATATTTGAGTAAAACGTTAAAAACCGTTCTATTGTCCGAGAAAATTAATGTAATAATTGAAGAATGCAATTTAGCAATAAATATACAGGGTGTTTCAGTTTATTGCTGCATAACTTTAAGATTCGATAGAACTTTTAAAATTAAAGCATAAAGTCTATATAAACATGGGTCGAAAAATGCGTGGCTTCCGAAATACAGGGTGTTTAAATTTACTTTCTAAAATAGTTTTTTTTAAATATTTCGAACAATATTTGATGTTTAACAGTGAAAATTGGTATACAAGGGTTTTTTGGTACGACAAAACGAACCATGGGCATAGTTTTACTGTAGCCGCTAGAGGGCGCTCTCTACTCTACCTGTAGTGTATTAAAATGACCGAAAAACTTTTCTTAGTGCAATTTTTTGCTTTTTGAATAAAAAAACTGATTCTTCGTACTTTTCAACATAAAAAAGCTCTCTTGTAAGTTTTCGTTATAGTTAGCCGTTTTTGAGATATTTCGATTTTTAAGGTTCGATGCATTTTTAATTATTTATGATAAAATAACGTTAAAAAGTCAGTATCTCGATAATTTTTAGAAGTAGGCTGTGCCTGCAAGTATTTTTGAAATTGAAAGCAGAATAAGGTTAAACGTCAATTAGTTGACAGTTAGTTTTGTTGACTGTTGAAACCTGAAACGTTTTTTTGCCATTATAAATGCACGAAATTTAGTAATTTAAACTCCCTGTATTTTGGAAGCCACGCATTTTTCGACCCATGTTTATATAGACTTTATGCATTGATTTTAAAAGTTCTATGGAATCTTAAAGTCATGCAACAATAAACTGAAACACCCTGTATAGCTGCTCTGGGATATGTCACTGGCTTTAAATTAAAGGGGAAATACAAAAATAATTATTTGGCAAAAAACCATTGGCGTACCACGTTTTGCATTGAAAAATATGCAAATTTATTAACCTTTACTATGTACTAATATCAGTGACATATCTGAAGCGGTTCTGAAAATATGAAATAATTTCCATTTTTTTCCCTAAAACTTCAGCACCCCGAGTTTTTGTAAGGAAACATTTTTGGACCATAGTTCATAAAGCAAACTAACATTAATTTTTCACGTACATTCACACCTTTAAATATTCGCATATCATTAAGGAACACCCTGAATAACAACAAAACCTAATGCAAGATCTACAGATAACCTTACGAGTCTTTTTAATTTCAAAATTGTTTCTATTTTCGCCCGCAAGTAGAACAACCTGTAATTTCATGGAAAGTTATGGCAGCCATCTTAAAGTTTATTGGAAAAACTTCAAAGTGGCGGTTAAAACTAGCTGATAAGTTGACTCGCTATTGAAAAATTCACCAAACGCGGTTGATGTTTACAATTATTACAATGAAATGTATTACAGTCTAAGCTCTAAGCAATAAAAGGTATAAAACTCCATGAACAAATTTAGTTATCTCTTGAAATGGTCGCATTTATTTGCTGCTTGACACTTTAATTTATCCAAAAGATTTGGCAAAAAGAATAGTTTATCCTATACACCTTTTTTGCAATAGGATCGCGCTGTATAGCAATGAAGATACATTTGTTTTTGAGTACACAGGTCTAAAGTTTCGTAAATAGTGGGACTTCACTGTTATCACGTACAATGTAAATGTTACACCTAATCTAGTTTCATAACTTTTAAAAGGTTGTAGCCTGTAGAAGAAACTTACTTTTACGATGTTTTCCCTCAGCAATTCAAGTTTTGTTAGGTAAATAGACAAGGTGTGCGTACAATGCGCCGCTTTTTCGCACTTTACAAGAAATGCTAAAGAAAACATGCCCCGATAATATTTTTTCAAGCTTTCTCTTTAGACTCACTGGCCCCATAAAGCTTTCATCGGGACGATATTTAACGTGCTTAGCTGCTCGGGAATTTCAGCATCTCCACAGGAAAAAACACCATGATTAATGTGTTCATAATTACGGAGCTGCTGTATAAGGGACTCGCAGAAATATGATTATGTTACATCTACCCTACTTATGCCTCGATAAAAGACGGGCCGAATATATGGCAACGTGAAAGGACACACAAAAACGACTACTTTGGAAGTCTATAGTATGAAAGAAGCAAGTCTATCAGTAATTACTGTCGAACTGAGCGTTAAGAAAAAATGCTGCTACAGGTGAAAGGTAAAGCATAGTGGATTAAAAAAGTGTTTAAGCCACTCCTAAACACGAAGATCAAAGTGTTGAACCTCATATTCGGAAAATATTGGAGTAAGCGAAATCAAAAGTTGTTAAAATATTTTATTAATTTATTTCAGCTAAAGTATATTTTGCGTTTTTGGCGACACTGTACTAACATTCAGAACATTTAAAAAATGTGTGAATTGTGTGAGAAATGTTTGACATAAATAAATAGCGTTTATTGCCCAACAGTTAAGGAAACCATTTACAGGACAATCCTAAGATAAATCAAAATAACAAGAAAAGAAAACACAAAAAAAGCAGGTGATTTCATCTAAAGAAAAAAACAGACAAGAAAAAGAAGCAAGAAGCATATTTTACTCAGGTGAGTAACATATAAATTACCCAATCATCACATATATGGATGCACAATAAAATGTTTTAGCTGTTTATGCAAGAACATAATTGATGCACACTTCCTTCTCAGTTCTAAAGACTGCATTTGAAACATAGGAAATAACAAACTTTCAGATATACCACGTGCAGGATATATACCGTCAACATTAAAAGATAAAAGTTTTAGAAACTTTCTCTGAACATGCTCAAAAGAATCAATGTAGCAGTTGTAAATTGGGTTCCAAATGAACGATGCATATTCCAACTTCGATCTAATATATGCAGAATAAAAACCAACAGTGATTCTGGGCGGCTAAAGCTTCTACAGTTTCTCACAATAAAACCGTACGCCCGCGAAGCTTCACTCACCTTTTCAGCTATGTGGAGTGAAAAATTAAGTTTATGGTCAAAAACTACACTCAAATCCTTAATTGAGTTATAGCGATTAATGTAAGCATCCCCAATTTCATAATTAAATTTACAAGCAGAAATTTTCCTAGAAAAGCTGACTACACTACACTTAGACGCATTAAGAAATAAATTATTCTCGTCACACCAAGCCACAAGAGAATCAGTATCACGCTGAAGTGCAATACAATGAGTCTCTGACTCAATAATCCTGAATAGTTTTAAATCATCCGCACAGAAGAGCTTATTACAACTTAAATAATGCACAACATCATCATTAAATAGGTAAACAATAAAGGACCAAGATTTGAACCCTGAGGCACTTCCGATTTCGTTATATACTGGTACGACTTGAATCCATTAAAGGTATCATATTGCTTCCTTTCATGAAGATAGCTTTGAATGAGTGTGCTAAGGTTAATGAATGGAATCCATAATAAAAAAGTTTATTCAAAAGTATGCCATGGTCCACCCTATCGAACGCTTTAGCAAAATCGGTATATACTACATCTAGTTGACCTTGCCAATCGACACATTCAATAGCGAACTGAGTGAAGATTGTTAAATTAGTTATTGTGGATCTCTTAGTAAGAAAACCATGGTGAAAAGTGGACAGAGATTTATGAACTGCGGAGTAAATTCTATTATGCATTATCTCCAGCAATTTGGAGAAATTCGACAATATTGCCTCCGCTCTATAGTTTTTAATATCAGTATTATCCCCTGATTTGAAAATGGGTGTCGCTCTAGAAAGTTTCCAAATATCAGGGAATGCGTTGGTTTCAATAGTCAGACTATATATATTTTTAATGACGGCTTAACAAGGACATGAATACAATCTTTGACTATGAACGAGGGGATGTTGTCTGGACCGGCCATTACTCTATTCTTGAGTTTTTTTAGATGCAGCAATAATCTCATTTTCATAAATGTCATTGAAAAATATGTTAACCTGACTAGTAGGATTCCTACCTTCAATAAAATCATTACGAGTAGATGGATCAACAAAAACACTATTAAAAAAATCTGCAAATGCATTGACAGCACAGTAAGGATCATTCAGTGAGACGTCATTCAACTTCATTTTACCAGGAATCCTAGTAGTTCGATTTCTTGTATGCATGAAACTCCAAAAATGTTTAAGACCATGAGAGATGGAAATCTCAACATTACGTATATAATTTTTATAGGCCACAGATATTTGACGCTTTACCTCAGATCTAAGACGTCTGTACTGTTCATGTAGATGGTTATTGTGATTCTCTTTGTACTTCTTGTATAACTTTGCGTTATGCTTGACTTTCCTAATCATTTCGCTGGTATACCACGAAGGGTACCTAAAACTCACTAATGTACCTGCCAAGACAACAGGCTGTCAGTCTTCAGTGTTTTTTTTTCCAGATAAAGTATCTAACAGCTCAACAACCAAGAATCACAACCCATAAGCATGTTATATGAGTAATCTTCGTTTAAAAGAGCCCTACTCATTATATGATTAAATGGGCTATCTCATTGAAAAAATAATCAAAATTGGAATACCTTGTATAATTCTATTTTATGAATGTGCCCCCTGATTCCTTATACATCAGTCTATCGTTTTCTTCGAAAAGTTTCTGTTTAGGAGCATGAATCCGTCCCCGTACGAATGGGACACCCTGTATATATTTCTCGGCTGAAAAAGTAGCTTTTTTGATGTCGATTAAAAGTATACGTTTTCGATTCAGTTTTGCTGGTATTACTGTGTTATGATTATTTAAAAACTGTTATGCCCACATCAAACAAAAGTATTTGTTAATGAAACATCGACTTTTTACTGACAACAAGCAATCGTAACTAAAATCGCATTACCTAAATCAAGTAGGGTGTTTCCGAATATCAACTGTACTCGTATCATAACCAAATGCATTCCAGAACTGAGATACATGATTAATAGCAGCAATTCTCGTAGCTGTGTAACATTTTTTATCAGACACGTCATCAATTTTAGCTCAGGATATTTGGGTTTCGGCGCAAAAAAAAACTATCACAATTCAAAGTTTTAGCCTGAATGACTATTTTTCTACTTTCGAATTCATCTGGTTCTTGGCATGGAAAACAAGACATCTTTTCCAAATAACAAACCTTTCGGCAATTATTTTATGCCTTCTAAGGATGTGTGAAAGCTAGATTTATATAATCCAAAATAGTGCATGAAGTAATAAAGTGAAAAAGTTAAGTGACTCCCCATTCTGTAGATATTTTCATCGCTTCTTGAAGTTGAAGACCTTCCGCTTCCTGGTTCATCTTCAATCGGCACTCTATCTCCTCAAATGCCTTAAAATACCGGAAAACCTGGGATTCAATAGACAACCGAATGACTCAAAAGAGTTCAAACTTGTACTGAAAGCGGATCACATAATCCCCTGTCCCCCCTTCCAAACCCGGTGCCTCCAGTGTTGCCATAGCGAACGCTATGTCGCCATATCGAACGCTATGTTGCCAGTCTCATAACTTAATTTACAGATCTCGGATAAAAACAAAAACTGACAAATTAATACGAAAGATTCAAATGACAACAAATATATAAAACTATATGACAGTAGGAGCATTCTTACCTATTGAATGAGAGACAAAAAGTCACTTCCCAAGCGATAACTGACACCCTTTACGTCAACTATGAAAACCACAAGTAGATGAATAGAACATGGAAAAAAGATAAAGACAAGAAATGCCAGTTTGGGCTTGTGCTGCATCAAACGAACTGAAGCAAAAAGTGATCCAGAATTGTTGCCTGAGGATATATGCATCCGAGGAGCAATCAGGAATTCTACGAGAACGTCACTGCTTAGGACTAAGTCTGATAAATTACTTAATCAATAAGTTATGAATATGACTAGGTTTGTCAGCGTCTGTCTTTTTGATCGCTGCATTGTTATTTAAACATATAAAAGCCTTTTCGCTAATCGAGCATTTTATTCCATTTGTATAAATAATCTTCATCCTTGATGGTTCCGGAATCCGCATCAAAGGTAAACACTACATAAAATTTTGTCTGGATCTGTAGCGGATAGGTATTGGTTTTTGAATTATTACATATACACTATATTTGAATCTTTTTTCACCGACTCTTGTGAAGAAGTGTCTTGTCCCAAGTCACACTATCAAGTGATATTGATGTCGCAGAAAAGACCAGGGTCCTTACGAGGATTTTTCAGCCCTGACAATGATCCAAATAGATTGCATCTACGACATTTTTGCAACACAATATTTTAGCATTTGTGTTTTTCCAATGTTCATCAACATCTTTGTATTTACGCTAGTGCTTGATTGTTCTATAAAAGCTCATCGTATTTCTGGAATTTTTGTCCAAAATTCACACATTTCCGAATGATTGGAGTTCGCAGGGCACTAGCACTTCGGGTCCTACAATAAAACACGCTGAGACGCAGAATATAAAAATAAAATGAAAAGTTGAATTCTCCTTTCAGGATTATCTCTAAAATCACCAGGTTGCTCGGGCTAACATGTTCCCCCTTATTGAAAACCAAGAACTAAAATAAAAATAGAAAAAAGCCATCGCGTCGCTTTCCCTAATCCTCCTGAATTATACGTAACGGCAAATTATTTTGTAATATCTGTTTTCCACTGGATAGGCGTGCAGCATAAAATTTATATATGGACGCGTCCACTTTTGTTTGGCAATTTTTATTGGATTTTATTGTTCATGAGCTGTGTTTACTATCTCGATAATCAACAGCGCAGAATTGGTTCATTTCGATCAACCGGATATTGCAACAAAATTGCTGTTACAGCGTAAGCGTTAAGAGGGTCGTTGCTTTAATTTGATTATGCATGTTCCATTCAATGTTTCGGGTACTTAACGATAATTGTAACATGATATAAAGCAAATGGCACACAGATTTTACTCACTCTTGCACAGACACACGAGTTACGTGTATACAGGGTGTTGCTTAATGATTATTTAAGGGTGTGGATCTACATGGAAAATTAATGTTAGATTGCTTCATAAACTATGGTCCAAAAATGTTTCCTTACAAAAACTTGGGGTGTTGAAGTTTTAGGAAGAAAAATGTAAATTAATTAATATTTTCAGAACCGCTTCACATATTTCACTGATATTTAGTACGTAGTGGAAGTTTATGAAGATGCATATTTTTCAATGCAAAAATAATTTTTAGCTGTAACAGTGGTGTGCGTACGGGTATTGATTTCGATGTGTTTTAAGAAAAAAATGGTACGCCAATGGTTTTTTGCCAAATAAAAATTGTTTCTATTGTCTAACTTGCAAAATTATGATTAATTTAATTGGAAAAATTAAACACATTAGGGGTAATGAACAACAGCATCTGACAACATAAACATAACATTAAAACCAACTAAATGATTATAAAAGTTATAATATAAATATAAAACTGAGTTTTTTTGGGTTCTCTGAAGATCTTTCGTCGTTGTTTAACTGGTATCTTTTTAACAGCAGTCAATATCCAGATAGGAACAGCTCTGATTCTGCTAGACTTCTCTAAGGCCTTTGATATGGCACATTATGGTATTCTCTTGAGTAAGCCCAAATTTTATGGTCTTTCTGACAAGCCACTACGTTTCTTCGATTCGTATTTGCGCAATCGTATCCAGAAGGTGAAAACACGTAAGGGATTTTCTTCGGCAACGAGTGTTGCATCTGGCGTACCTCAAGGCTCTGTGTTGCGACCATTACTCTATTTAGTTTATACTTTTGATCTACATATTTGCCTTCAGCACTGTAATATTCAAACGTATGCAGATGACATGCCGCTAACTCTGTCTTTTGATTCTTTGGACATGCATGAAGTATCATATAAATTGAACTTAGATCTAGTTAACACTGAAGAGTACTGCAAAAGACATTGTCTGAAGATCAATGCTTCAAAATGTTCTACCATGCTATTTGGCTCAAAACAGTTAGTACAACGGTTAGATGGCAAAATTGTTCCTAGTCTTAACGAAACCCATATTCCTATAGTAGACCATGCGAAGTATTTAGGGATCACCATGGATTCAGATTTGAGGTTTAAGCAACATGTTACGCATTTATCTCGCTTAACTTACATGCGTTTGAAGATATTATACACCAATCGCCATATTCTGAATTTCAAGACTCGCAAAAAACTGGCTGAGACTCTGGTTCTATCGTTAATAAATTATTCAATTACTGTTTACTTTCCTTGTCCTGATTACGTGACTAGATATCGAGTACAAAAAATTCAAAATAGCTGCTGTAGGTTCGTTTGTCGTCTGCGAAAGTTTAGCCATGTGTCTAAGAAGATCAATGAGCTTAGATGGTTGAGGGTTGACCAGCTTTTCACATATAATTTACTAATTTTAGTACAACGAATAAAAATCAATAGGGTACCTACTTGTCTACTAAAAAGGCTGGTACCACGTGGGGATCTCAATTACAGGAATCTCAGACATAACTCTGACTTCAATATACCTAGTTACAGGAGCAACATTTTCCATCGTAGCTTCACCTACAACGCTGTCAAGGTGTATAATAGTCTTAATGACAATTACATAAAAAAGAAAATAATTGCATTCAAGGGAGCCTTAAGAACCATCTTATGGGGTCTGCTAGCCAGGCTAGCTGATATATTTATTATTATTTTTTGTCTTTAATGTTTCTTTTTGTTAGAGCGGGCTATGTAGAATAGATAAACAACATATTAAGATTAATCTATTTAAGCCTTAATTATTGTATATATTATTTAGTCGATTGCTATTCATTGTTATATATTTCCTTATGTATGTGTTCCTGTGCTGTGAGGTTAAGTGGTAGAGTAGCCAGCTGGCTAAACTTCGCCTCGCAGTGTGGATGGACTAATAAAGACATTATTATTATTATTATATACGGAGGTAATTCTTCTAGCTTTACTGAAACCTACCAAAAAAACGTGAAGGCATATGTGTTTGTTATTATTTTTTGTTCGCATAGGGAGAGGAAAGCTACTTCTCAGTGTGGCATTGCGGCCAATAATGCTGATTTTTCCGGTTAGTAATGAATAAAACCTGTTTCGCCAATGTTCTATAAGCAAAGTTCTGTTCTTTATCTAGCGCCCCAAAGAGAAACCGTGGAGCTGTAACGTAAACATGTTTTTTGCTGGAAGCCGTTCGAACTTCGTGAAAATTCGGTGCAATGTTAGCTCTGCAATTGACCACAATTACCGCTAAGTAATCCGATGCGGCACAACCAGAAAATGAGCATTCCGATCCACCAGCAGCCACCAAATTTATAGCCAAACTTCGCCGTGTCCAGGCATCTGTTCTATAATTCATGGTTGTTTTTGCAGATCCGCTGTATCCTTTTCCGCACGTCCAAAAAAAAGGTTCTTACGAAATTAGCTTTCGCACACGGTAAACTTTTTTCATCGGTGAAGGTTCGTTCTGTGCCATTCATAAGTTTTATTGCCGGGCGTATTCAGAACTTGTCCAGAGGAACGACTTCTTCTCAGAAAGGAATAGAAAGGGAGAGAGGGAAGGAAAAAGTACCAAGTCTCGCTTGTTTTTAATTGACTATGTATCCCAGGTATCGATAGAAAGTACAGGGTGGCGCATCAAAAACGAAACAGACGCATTTAAAGGCAGCTCAGTTTTTTTTTTTGAGTCGATTTTGTTTTAGAGGGGGACACAAGTTTGGCAAAAAATCATGTTAGCACGTGCAGCCCCCGAAGCGGGGGTGATACCACCCCCAAAATCTTAAACGGAAATAATAATGGGAATAATGAAGATTTATTGATTTAAAGCTTAAATAAAACTAATACATCATCACTAGTGGAGATCAATACATTTGGCAGCAAAGTAATTTAGAAATGAAGAATGAACTGACCCCATGCAATAATAAAGATTTTGCTCAAAACGTTGCCGCGCATTTTTCAATATTTGAGGAGTAATTTGAAGGGACTCATTCACAATTCTTTGTCGCAGATCTTCTAATGGTGTTGGCTGAGTAGCATAGATTTTGCTTTTTAAATGACCCAACATAAAGAAATCCAAAGGTGATAAATCTGGCGATCTTGGAGGCCATCCTGTTGGAACATCAACCTATTCGCCGATCATTCTGATTTTCAATTATGGCTGTTAATGCAGGATCTATGGCGTCTTCCAGTAATCCCAAATATATTTCACCGGTCAAATTTCCAGGTAAGAAAAAACGTACCAACTAAATAATCGCCAAAAATACCAACCCAAACATTTAATTTTTGTGGCTGCTGCCTCATGATAAATTCTGGTATTAGAATCGGACCAATATCGGCAGTTATGATGATTTACTACGCCATTTAAGAAAAATGAACATTCGTCGGAAAAGCAAGTGTTGAATAGAAAATGTTCATCGTTTATAATTCGTTCACTCACATCTTCACAAAATTGTAATCGCCGATCAAAATCGTCTTCATTAAGTTCTTGTACCAGGTGAATTTTATACGTATGAAAACTGTGGGCCTTTAGAATCCGTTGGACAGTACGTCAACTAACACCACACACAGTCTCCAATTTGCGGGTTCTTAACGTAGGATCTACATAAACTTGCCCTAAAACCCCCACTTCTATTGCTTCGTTCATTATGGGATTTTCAATGTTGGGTTTTTTATTGGCGACAGAACCAGCTTTTAGAAATTTAGCTACAAGTTCTAGAACATATTTTCGATGCACGTTACTGTTCTCATGTCGCTCATTAAATATTTCTGCTGTTCTATTAGCGCACTGATTATTTCCGAAAAATATTTCGATAATTTCAACTCTTTCTGCTGTGGAATATACCATGGTTAATTTATGTAATAAAGCGTTACAAGTTATTTTAGCAACAAATTTTGGTCAAATCAATCGCAAACTATGTACTAAATTCCTACTTAAAATAAGTACGAGATATTTCCTTATCTTTCCTCAAGAAATTACTTTTTTGCCACAAAAAAACGCTCCAATAGCTATTTCCAACAACAAAATGATAAACAAACCATGTGTGTAGTGAAGAAAAGCATTTACTTATTATGTAAATTCTTCTGAAACTAGTACAAACTAATCTGTTGTACCTATTAAAGTCTACTTTATCAATAAATCTTCAAAACTACTGAACTGAAGCTCATGTATTTTACATCATTATAAAGGTAATTGAAAGACTTTTAAAATAAGGTATCACTCGACCCCCGCCCAGGGGGGCTGCACGTGTTAACGTGATTTTTTGCTTGTGTCCCCCTCGAAAACAAAATCGACGGGTCTGAGCGTATTTCCGAAAAAAAACTGAGCTGCTCCACCCTGTATGTATGATTCCACATTCGTGGAACGCTGCTTGGATAATTCTACTATTTGTGCATAATGGACTATCAATTATGAACAATCAACCAATCAAAGTATCTCAGATACCTAGCTGCTTATTAAAAAAAACGTATCAAGCAGTTTGATTATGGACGCCTCATGAAATGTTATGTACAGCATAATTTAATCCCTCTTAAAAAGAAATGAACTCTGAACATAGTATATAACAAAGGAATAGGCTACTTGATTTATATCTAATTCCAGAGAATAAATGAGTATTTTCTGCAGTATTTGCACTAGGAAAACGAAATACTCGTATACCGATAAAGAAAGTACATTTGTCCATTCTTAAGGCAGTGGAAACAGAATTGGCCATGACGTGACGTCATACAATTTGTAAACAAAGAATCGCCATCATAGACGTTCGATTCGTAACAGAAAGCACAAATTTGCCGAAAATTGACACACTGATAACTTTTTGACCTTCAACTCAGATTTCTGCTCTACTGAGTTGAGGAACTTCGTGACTTCTATGTACCTAAGTACATTTCATCAGATATAATGATACACATAAAAAGTAAGAATAAGAAATATACTTGCATAATCTTCCTTTTCAGCGGTGATTCAAAACTAGGGAAATCGTACGGTGATGATGCCGTAGGTTAGGTCCAATTTAAACAAGTCTATAAAGTCTGCACAGTAAAACGAACGAAAGCCATATTACTTTCATGACCATATTTCAAGACAGTTCTGAATATGGTCCTGACTTTTACCCGATTCATTATTGCTTTAACTGAAACATGTCACTAGCTGATCAGCTGGTCATAATAGATACTCGTCAAAAAAACTACAGCGTGCGGCAGAGAGGATGGACGGTTTTAAAAAAATCATGAAATAGTTAATTTTTACTCGAAAACAAATTTATTGATGGAATCAGGTTCAGAAGGAAATAGCATTTGAGACAGTCAAGTGTGGAAAATCACATCAGGCATGTGGTGGCCGAAATCGTTGATGCAGTGCTGGAGGCGTTCTTGGAAGTTCGCGTAGACTCTCTCCAACATCGCTCTCTCAACTTGGGCGACTTCCACGCGAATTTCGCCCTTCAATTCGTCCAGAGTTCGGGGCTTGTTCGCGTATACTCTAGCCTTGAGGTTCTCATTTTGATCGATCAGCACTTCCATCTCACGTGCGAAGTTCATTCGGTGTGCATAATCTCCGGGCTGTGACTGTTGCGCAATGGCCAATTTGTAGGGATGAAAGCGGAGATCCATATGCAAAATTCGCCTTACCGAACGATCACTAAGGCGAAGTGCAGCAGCATGTTTCCGGGCAGATCGAGTCGGACTGCGAAGAAAGACCTGTCGAACGCGTTCAACATTTTCAGGAGTTCGAACTGTTCGCGGCGCTCCTCTTGGTCTTCTGTTGATCAGTTCACCACGCCTGCGAAGTGATTCAACCCAACGAAGGATGGTGTTTCGATGAATGTTGAAGTGGCGACGAAACTCACGCTGTACGACGATGACTCATTATTTCGGACGAAACAATCATAGGCAAAAACGGGGTGCTCCACCGTAGAAAGCTTTATAACGACAACTGGTAAAATAATGCTAGGATCTCACGAGTCAAACGGCACCCTCCCCACCTCTCTCGTAGATGGAGGCGGAGAGTACCAGCCATCCCAAAAACGTCCGTCCTCTCTGCCGCACCCTGTATACCAACTCAGGTCCATCTTAAGCTATGTAGGGGCCTTGGGACTCAGGAAGGTTGGGGCTGCTGCTGAAGGAGGGGATCTAGACGTTTTTTTTGAAATCTCGTTTGATTTTTGGGCATTTGGGGGCCCCCGTAGGCTAAAAAACGACTCGAGTTTAACAGTAATTCTACGAGTATAAGAACCAGATTTACAGCACGTAGTCGACAGCTACAGTCCGTATTCAAAAAGACACTGGATAAAATACGCCTTGCAGAATAATTGAGAAACTTTGTGACTGTTCACCTAATTAAAGTTACATAAGGCAGGTCAGCGAAGCTGCAGCTGAAAGTTGGGGGAACTTTACAATCATTCCCCATGCCAAATTAGAAAGTTTCCAAAAAGGAAGTAATAAAACTCGGCTACCTTGTGAAAGAAAGACAATTTTTCCGTTTTCCTGATTCTGACAGGACATTACTTTCAGGTGACATTGAATTTCTTGGAAATGTGATAAACGGCTACTTAATTTAAACATGCAGCATTTCCAGAAAACTGGGTGACTCATCACTTGATTCTTTTTTTTTTGCTGCCTGAGGTTGGTAGCTGTGAAGAGCCTCCTCGATACCCTAGGAACAAAAGAACGGTCGTACTACAATTTCCCATACACCAATCATTGTTTTTTCTTGTCCTAGTTAAAAAATACTTAGAAATGATTCTGTGTTTGAGCTATTGAGGTTAGAAAGTTACCTTTTTCTCATGTTCTTGGTACCTGTGTAATAAATTTCCTGCTGAGGTCGTTCTCATATTAGAACAGATCGTTAAACCTAAGATATGCATTTTGCTGGTTAATCAACCCTTAGATTTTACAGGGTGTCGCACATGACGAAAGACTCAATTCTGAACACAATATCTCAAAAAAGTTGAATTCAGGCAAGGACGTTAACACATAAAAGATGTTTGAAATTATAAAGAGAATCTCAAAATAGAAAAATAAAAAAACCGTTAAAGAAAATTGTTCTACTTTTGAAAAATATGAGATATGTAAACATTACTGCTTTAGATCTGTTAAACAGTCATATTAAAAAAAATCTGAATTGGTTGAATGTTAATAAACCGTCAATAGGGAAGCATTTAGGCGACAATACAACTAGGCTCATGATTAATGATGAAAAGTTGAAGAAGTTAAATCATTCAAATATCTGGGTATACTTATATACCTACTAAGTGACATATAAATCCAAACACCCAGTTTAAATGGTTTTATTTTAATAAAATTTTGTATAAGTACTTAATGAAGCATAATAAGTAAATGATAAAAATTTCAAAATGATTGCACTGCTTTAAAGCCCTTTGACCTTTAATAAGGTGTGGATGCACCCTGATGTGCTACGCATTCTCCAACGCGCCTAGGCATGCTTCTGATCAGGTGGTCAATGTCCTCCTGTAGTATCTCATTCCAGGCAACCACCAGCTCCTCTCGAAGTGCTTCTAGAGTATGAGGAGGACGTTGCAAATTGAGCAATCTCCTACCCGTCATATCCCACACGTGCTCAATTCGGGATTAGTCGGGAGATCTTGGTGGCCATGGTAACAATGTGATATCATTATGTTGAAAGAAGTCTATTGTGACTCTTGCAACATATGGTCGGGCTATAACGCTGCGCATTCATGTTACCTCTGATGAAGATTAAAGGTGACCTGGAACCATAAGCTATAGCACCCCAAACCATAACTCCAACAGTGTGATGAACATGTCTTTCAACAAAAAACTGCGGATTCCTCCTTTCACCACGTCGCCTTCTAACCCTGGCACGACCATCGTGCATGCCTAAACAAAATCTAGACTCGTCACTAAAGGCAATACTGTTCCATTCCTGATCCCAGAGTGACCGTTGTCTGCACCACTCAAGGCGATTACGTCGGTGTTCTCGAGTTAAAGGGAGGACCCAGTGTGGCCGGTATGAAAACAAGCCAAAACTTCTCATTCGTCGGTAAACACTTCGCATGCCAATAGGTCTTCCATGTTCTGCAAACCATTCATTTGCAATGGACCTGGTAGTGGAGAAACGGTCCCTTAAGGCTAATAATCTTAGGCGGCGATCTTCACGTTCTGTTGTTTTACGGCGGCGTACAGTGCCCCTTGCTCTTTGCGTACGGCCTTCTCGAAGCCATGCCTGACAACACCTAACTACAGTGTCTACACTTCTTTGCACTCTAACTGCAATTGCCCGAAAAAAAAGTCCAGCTTCCCGAAGTCCCACTATACGGCCCCTATCAAACTCACTAAGTTGACGAAATCGTAGAGGTCTCCGTACTCTAGGCATCGTAACCGATCGTAAAGGATGTCAAGAACCAAAATCCGCCAACGTTGATTCTTTACTGCGGCTGAAATATTCATTTTTAGAGCGTTAGTGAATTAAAAAAAAGCAGTATAACAACCGGAATGTCCAACTGATAAGGCTGAAAATTTTTTCACTTGTTATTTACAGTAAGATAAATACATTCACCAACTTTTATTAAAATAAAACCATTTAAACTGGGTGTTCGGATCTATATGTCACTTAGTATATGTGGATAGTAAACTACTGTTTCAAAGGCATTATGACAACACTATTTCCAAAACAATATCAAAAAGGATAATATACTTCTATAGTGTCCCATAATCTCAGTATGTATTCCAAAAAAAAATGTGTATAACACTGTAATTCTCCTCCATTTGTTCACAGCAAATGAAGGCATGTTATCAAAATTACAAATTGTACAAAATAAAGCTATGAGGATCATTTTAAATAAAAACATATGCTAGTACTGTCTATGTTAGAAGAACGATAGTAGCTGAATGTACACAATTTCATGTTATTTAGTTCTCATTTTGTTATTCAAATTAAAAAATCATTCATTACTACCACATTTAGAGAGCTTCACAGAATTAAATAGTCATCATCATAATTATCTAATAATCAGTATTAGAGTATGGCGCATCCGAACATTGAAACTATTAATCATACAAAAAAATGCTGAATACATATAAGTATAAGAATGAATAACGTGAAGTATAAAAACTATTAAGCATCAAATACCTGGGTTTTATTATCTATGAGAATTTGAAATGGTCCACTCACATTAAACATTTTTTAGGTAAAACAAGACTGCTAAGTACAAAAGTAAAATAAATATTTATAATGCATTTTTCTTGGTACAATTTAGATATGTTACCTGGCGGCTGACGGCGCAGCCAGCGTTCAGCGCATTGGTCCAGCGTCATCCCCGCCCTTCGCCGTCTATTCCTTTACCACGCGCACGAAGGCAGTGCCGGATGCTCTGCTATTCGATTTTTGTCCGCAGGCGCACATGACATTACGCTGAGAGTGGTTCTCATTTGGGTTGATATAGATAACGTGCATATTTTCACCTATAGTGCCAGCGTTCAGCGCATTGGTCCAGCGTCATCCCTACCCTTCGCTGTCTATTCCTTTGCTACGCGCAAGAAGGCAGTGCCGGATGCTCTGCTATTCGATTTTCGACCACTGTAGGTGAAAATATGCACGTTTTCTATATCAACCCAAATGAGAACCACTCTCAGCGTAATGTCATGTGCGCCGGCGGACGAAAATCGAATAGCAGAGCATCCGGCACTGCCTTCTTGCGCGTAGCAAAGGAATAGACAGCGAAGGGCGGGGATGACGCTGGACCAATGCACTGAACACTGGCTGCGCCCCACCGGCAGCAGGCAGGCAGCACCGCCAGGCGCCAGGTAACATATCTAAATTGTACCAAGAAAAATGCATTATAAGTATTTATTTTACTTTTTGTAGTTAGCAGTCTTGTTGAACATGCAGCAATTCCAGAAAACTGGGTGGCTCATCACTTAATTCTATTTTTGTGGGCAGTACTTGATGCTAGGTCTTATCTAGGCCTTGTACCGAGTGGGGAGGTCATGTGGAAAAAAGTACTAAGCTAAGCAAATATCTTAGCTTTTTACCAGCTACGCTATTGTCAAGTTGTGTTCGTGTCAGATCAAGTCCTCGGTGATCTGGACTCCAATCAGCCGAAATAAACGGCTCTTTGGTAAAACCCTGCCGTCGACCGAAACCGGAAGAGCGCTAGCATGCTTCTTGTTCGTCAAGATACAGTACTGTGTTTTCGAAGCATTAAACTGTATCAGATTGTTGCATCCCCAAGAAGAGATAACCTTTAGATCTCTCATCAGAGAGGAAGTCGCTGCTAGTCTTCTTTTCTTCAGATCACCTGCAGAGATCGGCTTGTCACTCTGAACTTCTGGATACAGAGCTGTGGGTTAGTTGACCGCACAGGAAAGGAGGTCGTTGGTCTATGAGAGAGACAATTTCAGGCGCAGTACCGATCCCTGCGGAACACCCGCGGTGACATTATGTGATGAAGAGAAAAATTTGTCAAACACGACGGATATCTTCCGACCAGAGACGAAGTCAGATTCAATTCAGTCTTTAATTGCTCGATATATCCTTGGATAGCCTTATATCTCTTTAGTAAAATTGAAAATCACCCTGGAATCTCCTTGAACTTCAGACGGCATACTGGGATAAAGAATCTCCGCGACCATTGCTCCATTGCAATTAAAACACCATCTAATAAAATAAGTCATTTCACAGAACGCTCGTTATTTAACCCTTTACCCAGGTAACAAGAAAGATGTTCGATTCGGATGCAGCAACCCTACGGGAGCTATTGAACCGCTCTAATCAATATATCCAGCCTCACAATGTGACACGTGTGCCTGGCCTACTATCTGCCAAATAATCACTTATTAAAGTGAGTGCTTACCTGGAGGGTGCAAACGGGTGGATAATTACATTTATAGTTGATCACGCTGCCGCACCTCAAAGGGAGCACACAGTGAGACCAGTCGCCAACGTCATCCGCACTGTTAACATTGTCAATGAAAGTTAGATCGTTACAACAAACTGGAGCCTAAATTCTAGGAAGTCGATGTTTTTTCAATAAAAAGTGATGACAGCAATGAAGCGCCAGATCATTACATAATTGAGCGTTGTAACTAAATGATTTGTAGACAATAATATGATAATAATAATATGTAGGGTGGCGCATCGAAAACGAAACAGATGCATTTACTTTTTGAAAAACGCTCAGACCAGTCGATTTCGTTTTCGAAGGGGACACAAGTTTGGCAAAAAATCACGTTAGCACGTGCACCCTCCTAAGCGGGGGTGACACCACCCCCAAAATCTTAAATGGAAAGGGGGGTCGAGTGATACCTCATTTTAAAGATCTTTCAATTCCCTTTATAATGATATAAAATTAATGTACTTCAGTTCAGTAGTTTTGAAGGTTTATTGATGTAAAGCTTAAATAAAACTAATACATCATCATCAGTGGCGATCAATACATTTGGCAGCAAAGTAATTTAACAATGAAGACCGTTAGGCAAGTAAATGTTGAAAATGGCCACCATGACTCTCCATGCAATAATAAAGATTTTGCTCAAAACGTTGCCGCACATTTTGCAAAATTTTAGTAGTAATTTGAAGGCACCCATTCACAATTTTTTGTCGCAGGTCTTCTAATGATGTTGGCTGAGTAGCATAGATTTTGCTTTTTAAATGACCCCACATAAAGAAATCCAAAGGTGATAAATATGGCGATCTTGGGGACCATTCAATGGCACCTCTCCTACCAATCCATCGATCTGGAAACGTCTGATCTAAATAATGTCGAACACGTAATGCGTAACGTGGTGGGGCACCATCCTGTTGGAACATCGACCTATTCGCAATGTACCGCCGATCATTCTGATTTTCAATTATGGCTGTTAATGCAGGATCTATGGCGTCTTCCAGTAATTCCAAATACATTTCACCGGTCAAATTTCCAGGTAAGAAAAAAGGACCAACTAAATGATCGCCAAAAATACTGGGATTAGAATCGGACCAATATCTGCAGTTATGACGAGTTACTACGCCATTTAAGAGAAAGGAAAATTCGTCGGAAAAGCAAGTGTTAAATAGAAAATGTTCATTTATAATTCGTTCACTCATATCTTCACAAAATTGTAATTGCCGATCAAAACCCTCTTCATTAAGTTCTATTAAGTTCTTGTACCAGGTGAATTTTATACGGATGAAAACTATGGGCCTTTGAAAATCCGTTGGACAGTACGTCGACTAACACCACACACAGTCTCCAATTTGCAAGTACTTAACGTAGGATCTACATAAACTTGCCCTATTGCTTCGTTCCTTATGGGATTTTCAATGTTGCGTTTTTTCTTGGCGATTGATCCAGTTTCCCGAAATTTAACTACAAGTTCTAGAACATATTTTCGATGCACGTTACTGTTCTCATGTCGCTCATTAAATATTTCTGCTGTTCTACTAACGCACTAATTATTTCCGAAAAATATCTCAATAATGTCAATTCTTTCTGCTGTGGAATATACCATGCTTAATTTACCTGTATGTAATAAAGCGTTACAAGTTATTTTAGCAACAAAATCTGATCAAATCAATCGCAAACTATGTACTAAATTCCTATTTAAAATAAGTACGAGATATTCCCTTATCTTTCTTCAAGAAATAACTTTTTTTGCCACAAAAAACGCTCCAATAGCTATTTTCAACAACAAAATGATAAAAAAACCGCGGGCGTGGTGAAGAAAAGCATTTACTTATTAAATAAATTCTTTTAGTCAAATTTCTTCTGATAGTAGTACAAACTAATCTGATGTACCTATTAAAGTCTACTTCAAGCTTTAAATCAATAAATCTTCAAAACTGCTGAACTGAAGCTCATGTATTTTACATCATTATAAAGGGAATTAAAGGAATTAAAAGACCTTTAAAATAAGGTATCACTCGACCCCCTTTCCATTTAAGATTTTGGGGTTGGTATCACCCCCGCCCAGGGGGCTGCACGCGTTAACGTGATTTTTTGCCAAACTTGTGTTCCCCTCGAAAACAAAATCGACGGGTCTGAGCGCTTTTCCAAAAAAACACAGAGCTGAAAGTAAATGCGTCTGTTTCGTTTTCGATGCGCCACCCTGTATATAGTGTGAGTATTCAATTATTTAAGAAAAAGAAACTGGCAGTATCTGAAAGAATAACATCAAGATCAAAAAGGTGTCTTGTTACCTATATGGTATTTTTCAAATCAACCTAAAAAATCAAGGTAAATTCGACCAAAGGTGCACCAGTCCTGTGTCCTTATTGACAAATCTGTAATTTACTGTGCACATAGCAGATTTATTGATTTAAAAACCCCTCTTATTCGACAAATAAAACACTGCTGCATTCCTATCTTATATTTCTCGAATATTTAACAAAAAATATGCATATTTATAAATTGAAAAATGCATTCATATCCCATTACACTAGCAGCATTAGATCACCTGCACCAGAACACTTTCTAGCCGCAACAATAAAAAAATATATAAAGAAATAAATTAAAGACATATTAAAAAGTAATAATTAGGTAGTAAAACGAACAAATGAAAAATCCAAGTTGTGTGCAAGCATAGAAAACAACCAACAGTATCCCAACTGCTACATTTTCAAGTTAGTTCATGTCGCTCATTCAGAATTATTATTTAACATATTAGGTATGTTTTTATTCAGTCTAAACATTAATATAATAATAAGATATATCTTCCAGATTCTTTTTAAAAAAAGAGAGACGTCATAACATTCACTAGGAATAATTGAGCAACATTGTAGCATCTGTTATATGTAGATGTGTTGTGAGCTGGTTGTACCAGCATTCTCTTGTTTCTAGTGTTTAAGCACATTGACGCTCTGAAATTTGGAAAATTTTCATAAAAGACAGTTCGGTTTTTTATTTTTTGTTTGAGTCGCTTTAGGATGTATGTATGTATGTATCACTAACATACTTCTATTCCTCTACATCGTACAAACTTATTATGCAAATGTTCTGGTTGTTTAGCTGATGACACTTTATGTGTGGGTGGCAATAAAGTTCATGTATGCCTCTAATCTGCGGAAATCCAAGCCCCTTAAATTCATGAAAAATATGATTAAACTTTCGTATTCCACGATATGCTGTAATTTAGTTTGTTCAACATATAAAGCTGGGACCTATATGTGTCACAATAACTGATTTTTGACATAATTAATGGTTCGTCCAGTTTCAATTTTAATTTGCCTGTGTGGGTGAATCTGCTTTAAAATGCAGTATGAAGCATTACACACTGAATTCATATGTTTTTTTTTTTATTTTAATTCTGTGTGAATCCACAGCCGGGTATTCCAGATTTCAAGGTTAATTTCCAATTTAATCGATGGTCTGTTGCATTTCGAGCCGAAAACCACAACTGAAGATTTAAGTAGATTAATTTTTAAGTTATATGAGGACGAGATGTCTACTATCCTTGTTGTCTTCTTTGATTAATGCCTCTTCCATTCTAAGATCTTTATGTAGAATAAATTTGAGTATCTTTGGCATAGTCATAGAATGTGAAATTATGGATAGATTGAAAAAATCTCATATATACAGAGGGGAAAGTAGAAGACCCAATACTGAACCTTGAGGAGCAGCGCCATTTAAAGCCGTTGGTTCCGACATTCCTGAGACTCACAGGATCTTTGACAAATAACTTGAGTAGCAAAGTTTCAGGATATCTCATATCGAACGCATTTGTGTAATTTACCAGAACCAGACAAGTGCCATAGCTGTTCACATGGCAGACGATCGAAGTGCTCTGGTCAGTATAACGTAGCGTGATCTGGTTGTCACTATGAAAAGGGAGTCCGTATAACCGTGTGTGTCGAGAATAAATTAAAAAGTCGAAACCTCCCCGGCAAAACGTTAATTTAGGGCGTCATCGGAGCGCGTTACAATCGCTCTGAATTAGAAGTGGCGTGAAAAGTCAATTATGCGGGTGGTAAATGCTGACGGCATATTAAATGTTCCTAATTCGCTTGCCGAACGCTACCTATTGACGAAAAATAACGGATGGGGACAACGCCATTTAACACGTCAGCTGCTGCTATGGAAGGTCACGAGGTCGGATCTCAACAGAGGATCGATAAAAATAGGAACACTTTGTGATAAGATAGATAGGTGAATCAAAATATTGTAACAAGAATGAATGGTACTACTAGCGACATCTGCTTCGTCATCAAAGCGAGGTGCGAGGCTGACCCCGAAGGTTCTGGAATGACTGCTATGTGGCGTACAGGAACCTCCTCGAATGAACGAGTATCTGCGATGCAGAAGTTAAGTTAAATTAGTGCAATTCTTTTTGTGGAATAGAGTGCTTCAATTGTAAAGCGATCCAGTGTCATAGTATTTCGAAGAAAGGTCTTGATTCTTTTCAATGTTGAGAAATTTCGCTCAGCCTCTGATGTTGACATAGGAGACAATAATTTCTAATAGCTTTTTTGTTTCTTTTAGTGTTTCCGCCAAACTATTTTGTATCAAAAATTTCAAAACAGACAGAGTTCCATGTAAATCTCGGCAATTATTCCGTGCATAAATAACGTACAACTCTGTCTTTAAACGACTTTTTTCTAATTCGGGATAAGCCAAGCAGGTAGTTTCCAACTTGTCATCAGGAAACTTACCACAGTATTCTCGAAAGTGTTCGGGGAAAAAAAGGGATGTGGCTACCAAATGATCTTTGAATCGAAATCTGTCATTTGCAGAATTCACTATATTGTCGCATACTTCTAATGCGGCAACTCGGTGATCGTGACTGCTATTATTACGTCATCTCCTTTTGTTGCCTTGGGGTTAGAGTGCAATTACTTTTGTCTTCATTTATTATGCCATCAATTTTATTTCTCACATCGACAATACATTTTTCAAAATTATCGATAGCCATTTTAAGTTGCACTGGCTCGGTTTTTCTCTTCTGCAGCTGGTTGAGCAAGATGTCGACGTGAGGCATGATATGATGAAAAAATGTCAACCAAAACACGAAAACAGAATCGTTTAACATACGTCGAATACCGCAAGCTGCCTTGCAAACAGTTTCTTTAGTGAAATTTTCTTCTATTTCTTCCATGCATTCAATGAGTGATTCTCTGTTCTCAAACACTACATTTTTTGTTCGAATATTAAAATTTCAACGAGTTTTTGCTCCTTGGGGAATATTTTCCCAAAAATTCTGTTCAGTACCTCTACGAGTTAAGGAGAATTATTAAAAAATCCCGGAATATCTTCCAAATCCCCAAAGAACACCCGAACTTGAGCCTTTGCGGAAGCAGCTTGGGACATAATCAGGTCCAACTGATGCCCATAGTAATGCACATAGTGAGCAAATGGATATCTTTGTTTAATTTTTGCCTGTACTCCAGCATTATGTCCGCTCATTACCGCGGCTCCATCATAGCTTTGTGAAATCAGTTTGCTAGGGAAATTTCCTATTAATGGATCTACGATGCTCAAAATATGTCTTGTGACAGTATCAGCGTCACATTTTTCGGGATTCATATAATTTCAAAAACGTTCTACTGGTTCGCCGTTAAATACGCATCTGAAAATTGTTACCAGTTGGGTTTTCCCCGAAATGTCCGTTGTTTCATCTGCTATTATCGCCAAATACGAGGCTTTGTTAATCTGTTTTATTATTTCTTCATGACAAACTTCAAGAATACAATCCAGTAGATCGTCTTTTATTTCTTTCGAAGTTCCTTTAAATATTGACGCATTTTTCATGTGTTCGCTTAAGGTTGTATCAAGCTCAGCAGAAAAATTAATCAGTCCACGAAATATTCCCGGGTTTTGGGAGCTCTCGGTTTCGTCGTGGCTCCGTAGCGCTAATTCAAATGCTCCGCAATATTTTATACAATCGATTATTTTTGATAGAACGTACCTGGTTTTTGTAACGGTAGCATTATGCTGTTGTATATTTCTCCAGTATGCAGAATCTAACTGAGCTTTGATGTTAACAGTCCCCAATAGAGCCAATTCCATCGAATTATGAAGATGTGTTTTAGAGTTTTCATGCTTCTTACTTTTTTCACTCAGGTGCACTAAAAGTATGCAAGGAAAGCAGAAAAGGGCATTCTTCCTGTTGCACACACAAATACAGTCATTTCTGGTGTAAATCTCCCTGCTGAAATGTCGCGTATAGCCCTTGCTCCGACTAACGCCCTGTGTTTCTATAAATATGTCTGGCAGCGGTCGACCTAACGCCTTCAGCTCAATTTTTTCTTCAAATGTGTATTTCCAGAATCGTTTCACGCTGATAAATCTGTAAACTACATGCATTGTCTTGCACTACCCTTCTACACAGCCACAGTCAGTCAGTGAGTCACTAGTCACTCAACGAAATACCCAAAGTACCTGAATAAAAAAAATTTTCGCAGTCAAACTTTAAGCCACGACACGCGACCAGACCAATACGCCAATACTGCCGAGGACCGAGCACCGACCGACCAAGCAGATATCGTACTTTCCATTAGATCTGTACGGATCTGTATAACTTGCAGCACATGCTTATGCTTAAATCGCGCATTTGATTCTGTAGAGAGACAAAAGCAAGAGCGTGCGGCTTGTGTCGAAGTAGTGCACAGCCCTTTTCAAGTGGCGCATGAAGAATGTTACGCTGCGGTCGCGACGAAAATGAAAAGTACACAATTGGTCGATTATAATGCTTTCTCAGTACAAAACAGACTCGACGCCGTGTCTTGCGGGGGCAGCGTTGCCGGTATTGTTTCTATTTGTGTGATAATATGGAAAATAAATACTGATCAAATTACTACTGCTTTTTTCTGTTGAGACAAAAGTTTTGGCAGTTCTGCAGCTCTGATTCACACCCAAAAGAACCCAGAACAACGCTACAATATTATCATTTTATTCTTCTTGTAAGAATACCTGATTGCCGATAAATTAAGTTGTGGAAATTATTTTTTCTGGCGGTAACACGTTCAATGTGACTGAATATATATAGCTCAACCGATAATATTATCTTTGGACAGTAGGAATGAATAGGTTCTGTTTCGTGTGTCCTCCAAACAAATGTTGGTGATCCATTAAATCATGCACATGTTGGTCTGTATACGACTGCTGTTTGCCGAAGGGTAGTATTGCGGTAAATGATCGTGAAACCTATTCTGCCCTAATAGATTGCATTTCAGCCGAGTGTTTACTTTGGGGATAGTTTGTTTAGCGGGCTTTCGTCGAATCGAATTTAATACGTATTATCAGTATTTTGCCGGATCTAGTACGGACAGAAAATGCATAAAAACTCGAACTCCAAGAGAATAAATGTTTCTCATTATTAACCTAAAAAATGTCTTACACTGATGCAACTACAGTCCATTGGCCATTTCTAGAGCTAATATCTGTTGTCACAAGGCGACACTCCTATTGTACAGACTAAGTTTCTTCAACTCCTATCCTAGCAGTAAAAAAATAAATTTAAAGAAAATCTTAAGCTTGCTATAAAACTCTTACAACGTAGCTAACTTTTCAAATGACAGTATGATACATCTCTTGGCGTACATGCGAGTGTCATTACAACTTTAAAATGTTGTTCTGATTTCATCTAGTCACATTTCAAAACTTCTGGAGGATAGTATGTACATTGTAAAACGTACGATATCAACAGAAAGAAACATATTTTCTTTTTATATGAGAATAAGACTTGTTGATGGAGTCACAAAGCGGAACTTTATGGAGTATTGCGCAGAAAAAGCATCTCGTCATCTGTTATGAGATGTGTTGCGGTCAAACATTATAAACTATTCAAAACTGTGACATTAGAAGTGTCACCCAGAAAAAATGGTATGTTCAACTTGACCTTTTTGCAATGAGGTAGTCTTAGATCAAGAATGAAACGATAAGATTCTCACGAAATTTTATTGCCAAGTAATAAGAAAAAAAATTAATAATGTGTTCTGTGACCCCGCAGCTGAATACACTCCTGTATACGTCTAGGTATCGATGTCTGGCTGTGGCACCTCATTCTAAGCAACTTCGTAGGTACATTTGCTGTGGCAGAGTCTGTGGCGGATAGTGCAGAGTGGATAGTATCCTCGCCATCATATCCCACAAATGTTCGATGGGATTTAAATCCGATGAACGGAGTGGCCATGGTAAGACATTAACGGCTGCTTCATGGAGGAAATTTGTCGTACAATGGGCAATGTGAGGACGTGCGTTATCATTCAACAAAGGTAAACAAAAACAAAGATAAAACGTTGACATTGTTGACACAGTATGCTTTAAATATGGTCACTATGTTGCCAAAAAAGCAATCTGAAAAATTATTCTTTTGGGTATAACACTTCTAATGTTACACAGGTCTTAAAAGATAAATCTATACGCACAGTCAAAGGGGAATAATATGTACATTAAAGTGAAAGTATGGTGGATTATGAATAGAAAAATGTATCCAAATATCCTTGCAGAATATGCGTCACATGAATTTCGTCTTCAGGAGCATCAAGCAGTCCAGTTATGTTTTTATAATAAACAAAGGAACATCAAGCAAGTGCAACAAAATTACGCTTGAAGCACTAATTACAACTATACACAAAGTCACACTTATATTTGTTTTGTGGTTGCCAGGATTGTGCGTCTGGGAGATCCTATAATTCACCAAAGTTTTGGACATCCTCTGCAGTTCGACAGCTCCCAAAATGACGCAAATACTATCCCAGGATTATCTTAGCGATGAGGCCCAAGTAAAGATCTGGTGTATAAAAATTATAGGGTTTGTTAATCACTTATAGACGATTATATCCAACACGGGTTCGTGTTACTAAATAAACTTCAAACCAATTCTAATCCCCAACCAACCACCTATTATCGGGTAGAACCCTCAAAAAGGCGGCATCATGGACTAGCACTCTGATGAGCAAATCTTGCTGATACAGCGGTAGAAGAGATCTAGATCGCCGATAGCTCACCAGTGTCAAGGTGTCCCGAGGCTTTCTGTTACAGAAGAGTCATCGATCAGTCGGATAGCCCTGCCCTGAACAGCATCGAGCATGGATAATGTAGTCGGGGCGGCAGCACCCCAAACGCGAGAGCAGTACTTCAGGCTAGGTCTTATCTGGCCGTTGCACAGTGAAGAGATCATGTCGTGTAAATTACTACTTTTATAATTATGTTTCGATCTACACTGCTCGAAAAAATGTTGGAGTACAACAATTTAACTAATTTCAAATAATTATTAAATTTGGACGAACATGAGTATGATGGGCAGTGTTTATGATCCTCACAAAATCTTCCTATTCTTAATATATTGCAGCTGATTTTATAACTGCCTTTATTGCCAATATCCGTATAGCGTAAATCTCATTTTAGGTTTTTATTATTTTTTCGGTGTCACACATTGGCGCATCTCTTTCTAATGGAATGTCTTCCTTCATTAGTCGTTTTACGATAAGAGGCGTCCGGGGTATTCAAGGGAATATTGCAAATGACCCAGTCCACGGTTTCATTCATCATTTTTCATAGAATCACGGGGATAAAAAGAGGGAAGAGCCGTTATTGGAGAAAGGGGAGTTGGAGTATAAACAGAAGGATTTTATAGCATGTCGTAAAACCGCGCCTCATTAGCCATCACGCCGACGAAATAAAAGATTGCAGCATTTTATTTCTCCATCCAACCCCGATCTGCAGATGTTTGGCGATTGTTAGTGCGGTTGAACAGGTACGATAACAACACCAACCAAATACGTAACATGCGTTTGAGTCTTAGCTGAGAATAACCCTCCGTTGCTAATCAGAAAACACAAGAAACTGGAAAATGAAGAAAAATTTCCCAATGTGTGGTAAGTACAGTGTGCGATTAAAGATTTCGGAAGGTAACACCTTGTACGCAAACTTATTTTTTGAATCAGATAATCCAAAGCACACAATTGCCTGGTACACTTCCTGTATCGGCTGTAGCCGCCCTGAACCATTTTCAACAATGCTGCTCCAGCAAAAAACAAAATCGCATTTGCAGGCCCCTAACGATAACGACCAACCTCAACTGGACTATAATCTGGAGTAGTCCATCGAATATAAGAAGAAAATATTCTAGAGCGAAACGCCTATCTCGTGGAAGCTATTACTAGCGCGTTTCGATCCGTATATTGAGAAAGAATTATGCGAGGGAATATCTGCATGGAAGAGCCTCTTCTTTTTATACAACAGCAGCTGCTTATGATGTTTATCTTTATCGAAGGTTTTCGCTTTATTGGTGCTATGAACTTTCGTTTGGGGTTCTGATAAAATGATCTTTATCTTTGACGTACAATGCTTCCTATTCAAAGTAGCCTACAATCAGTCTTGTAGTAATGGTAGCAGTACAAAGCTTTTTATGCTAGCTTTGGTGTATCGTCCATTTTCTCTTTCTAGATGCACAATCTTTTCTATTCACAAGAAGATTAGTCATTTAGCTGTTGGTTCCCGAATTGGCTATAAGGTTTTTTGATTTACGACTTTTCAATTCATGTGATCTTCAGTTGTCATCAGGTGAACTGGCAAACGCCTATCTTGATGACCTGGCCGATGGTTGGTTATGACGTGTCCTTCATTCTGGCTGGTTGAGTCGCAGTTGTATGATGTTTTTTACAATAGATTGTCATATAGGTTTGATTTCTACACTTGGCTTGATGTAACCATTTTCATTCATTATTATAAGGGCCACTTTCTTGGACTTTCTCCGATGCCAGTGTTTATTTGTGATCATAGCATGATCCCAAAGTATTGTGTTCTGCTTTGTCCAAACGTGATGTGCTTCTTCTATTCGTCATTGTCCGTTAGAGCGGTCCGTGGGCCCTTCGTTCTCTGTTGAAGTATCGTAGGTCAGTAGGTGTGTCAGGTCTGGTTGCCCAGATACCAGGCGAAGTCAGGGAGAAAGAAAGGAAGAAAAAAGTAAGGAAGGAAGAGGGAAGAGCAAAGACGGTGAAGTGGTGGCGATGCCTTGCTGGTATTCGGGTATGACATAGAATCACCTTTTCAGCCAGCTTATATGGATCAGACAGTCCTGGGGAAATATCGAACCCACCTTCTTTGGAATCATTATAACTTCCGCAGTCTTCCACGCCGATGGAAAGTACTGGGTCTTTAGCATGACATTGGTAATAGCCACGAGATAAGTCAAGGACTTCCGTGAAAGCAGCTGCAGCGCCTTGCTGGTGATTTGATCCTCCCCAGGCGCTTTACGCACCTTGAGGTCTTTAATATGACCTTGAAGCTCTGCTGGTGTGCAATGCGGGATCTCGGGAGAAACCGCTGATGTGCTGTGCAACTCTTCAGCTGAAGAATCTTCTGAGGAAGAAACACTAATGGCGGCACCGGGATCACTGACGCCGTTGGCCCTAAAATATCTCCTGACGGATCTTACAATTTGTTGCTCCTCGTCGAGATCACTATCAAGATGATAGTTGAGAGAGAACTGTCATTCCATAGCATCAGCGGAAACCTCGACGTCGTCCTCTGTCCTGGAGACTATGCCCCCAGGACCGTGGATGTACGGGAGTTGTTCTTGCTTTCCATTTCTGAGCGACTTCGCCACTTTCCAAAGACGAGTACTTGAGTCAAGCATCCCCGCCAAAAAATCATTCCATTACTCATTGCGGAATCCATGAAGAGCATTTCTTACTTCATGAACAAGATTCGTCGCTCTGCGAATGTTATCAGTATGAACGTGATGTGCTATCTCAGATCTATCCGTTTCTCCCCGGTCTGTGTCGAATGTATGATAGTGGTCTTTTGTCTCCTATGTATATCTCTCCGCATTCTGTTCGCACCTGGTAAACACAATCCTTGGTGTTATGGATTTTCTTTATAGGTTTTGTCTTCGTGGGGGTACTGCGAAGTGGTGTTCCTTGGATATCTAGTTTCGATTTGGTGTTGTCCTCCTATTCTTCTTCCCTCAACATATGGTAGAGCTAGTGTATGCTGTCGTCCATTCCGCGTGTTTCATTTATCAGTCGTGTTGGGTAGCCATTTCCTATCTACTTAGTGCGGTTGATTCATTTCTGTAGATTTACGTATTGCAGAGGCTCTTTGCCTGGTCGATGATGATTCTAATCATGCCTTTCTTCGTAGCTGCTGAATGACTGGAACAAAGATCTGTATGTTTTGGCTCTCTGTGTACGGTGGCATGTATATCTGAATTGTTCTTTGTTAGCATGACGAAGAATGGAGAGGATGCTGTTACCCTTTCCTGCTCTCGTAAACTTTGTCCATGGTCTTGGACTGTTTAGGTATTTGAAGAAGGCTTCTAGTTTTTCTTCTCGATGGCTCCATTCACATATCGAAGCAAAATCTTCGGGGTGACATCGACGCTTTCAATGGCTGTCGAGGCACTCCATGTCACTACTGGTGAAAGCGGTGATCCCATCGCCAGACCTTTCTCATTCTTTTACTTGATATGATAGAAAATCTAACAAATATAGGAATGCTTAGGTCAGAGTCTCGCTTAACATTCGCCCTCAATATATAAAGATGCAATTTATTATAAGTACATAAAATCAATCCATTTTTTGCATTAATGTTGTCGACAGCATATCATTTAGGTGAATATTTTAGTGCAAGGCTTTCTAGGCTTAACGAGAATATTTTTGATGTCGTTTTTCGTATACCCAGAAATACATCCAAGGCTAGGCACGCTAAATTAATTGAATATCACATTTTTTGGGTCCATTATTTAGATTAAATTTACTGAAAACGAAAACACGCTCTGACATGGCCATATTTGGAATAATGTAGGTCATTGATCCAAATGGAACCTAATAAATATCGTCCTACAAGAGAAAACAACGAAAACTTGGATGGTTTTATCCAACGCTTTTTGAAATAGAAAAATGACGTGAAGTAAGTTTCCATGCAAAGCTGTGATCAGCTCACAACAGACTATTTTCGGCACAAGCCCCTGATGGAGAAAAAACAACTACGGATAGGAATAACAAAGGAATTCAATGGATCAAGTCACTCAAATATGTAGGTTCATACAATGGCCCCTAAACCCCACTAACTGGACAATGCTGGAACCTGGAAATCTCTTTTTTCCCTACCTACCATCAGACAGCGTGTGTTTCGAGATATTTCCAGAATGATGATGTCAAACTGACCCTCTTGATCGATTCGACATTATATACTTGATGAAGCATAAGATGATATAACTGGGATTTGATAGTACGCTGTTGTCTTTCCTCAAAATCCAAACAAAAAGAATCTGCACTTCCTGCTACAGCAATATTTTACATTCCACTGTCGTCTTTGTCATCGGATACAAAAACGCGGAACGGAACGAGAGCAGTGTAAATAGCGATCTGTATTCAAAAGATACTCTGCCTGTCTTAACGATTTTAATTCCAAATTAAAGCGTTATTCCGTACTTGGTGCAAACATTTGTCTTTAATTCTGTCTGAATCATTGAGATAGCTTTTGTTTAGAAAGCATCCCTGTTTCATGCAGAGTTTGAGATGGCTTACTTTGCATGGAAAGCTGAAGCAGCTCTAAACGTCTACTTATTTTCTTTCAATAAGGTGTTGCTTAATGTCATACTTCAAATTTATTTCTAATGGTTGGGATCGTGTTTTAGCGAAAAGATATAGAACGATTTCTTGGTTTGATTCAAACATCCAACTGATAAAATTTGTGGCACTGGGGATTAGTTTGGTTGGCTATTAAGACAAAGTAACCAAAAACCTTAGTTATCAGTGAACGGGACTGTTACTACAAGAATAAGGGTGAAATAAGATGTTTAAGGTGGTCTGAATTACTCAAGGCCTTAATTTTTTATTCAAAATACTCTTGAATTACGTTCATTGTGTTGTGATTTGTGTGGACAATAAATGTTGTCCTCATGAGGAGGCTAGGGGCTTTAGAGATGTGGCTTTTCAGAAGACTGTTGAAATTATCTAGAGATAATGTTTCTAACGAAACAGTCTCACACATAGTAAGTAGAGATCGAAGTTTTAGCTGCAATTGAATGCCGTAAAACACCATACTTAGGACGTTTCTAAAGCTGACGAATTTTGGCTAAACAATATACCTGACCACATATTTTGGTTTTACCTCCAATTGGTACTGCAACGGTAAGAATTCAAATCTACAGGGTGACTTTGAAGTTGAGTCATATGTGTGTAAAAATAAAAAAAAATAAAAAAAAATTTTTACCTTGTTGGGGTTGGTTGCACTCGATTGGGAAACCGATCCGCATAAACATGTGCCATTTTTTATTTCGTTTGAGCCACGCAACAGACACTATTCACACGCGACTGACACTGACTGTATGTATAACTGAACTGATGAAATAAAAACATCGTTCCAAATTCTTTCGCTTTTTTGTTTCCCATGCGATGAACCGATAAGGTGGATTATATCCGTTGTTGCCAAACACGAGTGCATGATATTATTATTGAGACAGGGCGGTACTCAAACTTCCAAAGGGCTATAACTTTGTTACTTTAATTTTACCAGAAACATGGTAAAGGAAAAAAACATTTCTTTTGATCAGATCTACTCACTGTTAAAATAAATGACTCAACTTCGAAGTCACCCTGTATACTTCTTATTATAAATGACCAGAACTACACATATAATCAAATTACACTGATCAACAGCCAAAAAATATCCTAAATAAAATCAACAAAATATTACTATTTTTAATGTGCTAAAACCGGAATGAAACTTATTTTTTCAATATTAGTTCAAGTTTTAGAGATACGGTAATTATTTGTGTTCCTGCTGTGACAGTGTTAATATACTGTAATTCACAAGAATGCATGTGCTACATTTTTATATTCGGCAAGGAAAGATGATGTAATCGGCATGATTGTGTTACGTTATACATACGTGTACATTATATTGTTTTATATTAGCCATTTTTTCCTCAGTTGGCTGACAGAGTTCATGCAAGATGTCTCGAAAGTGTGTAAACAATCCAGATCAGTTTTGTTACGTGTGTGGTGATGTGACTTTTGCGTCTCAGAGACGGTATATTACTCCACTAATAACAAAGGCATATCAGCTTTATTTCGGTTGTTAACTTGGTGATCAAGACAAACAGTGGGCACCCCACATCTGCTGTAATACATGTGCTTCAAGTCTGAGGAGCTGGTTAAATGGCAAAAAACGGTCTATGCGCTTTGCTGTCCCAATGGTTTGGAGAGAGCCTACAAATCATATTAATGATTGTTACTTTTGCATGGTACCTTGTGTTGGACAAGCCACAGGTATGTCCAAGAAAAAAAAATCGGTTATTAACTACCCAAACATACCATCTGCGATGAGACCTGTGCCTCACAGTGACGAAAATCCTATTCCAAAACCCCCAGAATCCTACACTTGCGAATCAGAAAACGAAACAGATCATGGCGATCGAGTGATTCGTCAGGAAGAAGATATGCCATCAACGTCAAGAGATCCTGATTTTATGCCGAGCACGTCATGCCACCAACCGCACAAAATAACACAGTCAGAATTAAATGATCTTGTAAGAGATTTAGAACTTCCAAAATGTAAGGCAGAGTTACTTGGATCAAGACTGCAGCAGTGGAAACTTGTTAGAAGACGATGTTTCGGTATGTGTTTTTCGTAAACGCCACAAAGACTTAGAACCATTTTTCAATATGGAGAATAACTTGGTTTTCTGCAGTAACATTAACGGCTTACTGGCGGCTTTAAATATCAACTATAACCCAGAAGAATGGAGATTGTTTATAGACAGTTCAACATTGAGTTTAAAAGCAGTGTTATTGCATATTGGAAATATTTTACCATCTCTTCCTGTAGGGTATGCAGTTCACGTGAAAGAATCATATGACAATATGAAGTACCTATTGACATACATAAAACACGATGAGCACCAATGGCATATGTTTGGCGATTTGAAAGTTGTTGCACTTTTACTTGGGCTGCAGCTAGGCTACACAAAGTTTTGCTGTTTTTTGTGTGAATGGGACAGTCGGGCAAAGGCACTTCATTACACCAGACAAAACTGGCCTGTTCGTCAATTCCTAGAGCCAGGTCAAAAAATGTACAGCGTATGCCATTAGTAGATTCGAAAAAAATTTTATTACCACCACTGCATATCAAGTTGGGCCTAATGAAAAACTTTGTCAAGGCATTAGATAGAGATGGGTCAGCGTTTCAATACCTGCGTCAGAAATTTCCAAGACTAAGTGAGGCAAAGGTTAAAGAAGGTATTTTTGTTGGGCCACAGATTCGAAATATTTTGAAAGATACACAGTTTGAAAACACTTTAACAGGTATTGAAAAAACTGCTTGGAATGATTTCCGTCTGGTGGTCACTAATTTCTTGGGAAATAGAAAAGCTGACAACTATAAAACCCTTGTCAAAAATATGCTGTCATCGTATCAAAAGATGGGCTGTAATATGTCTCTTAAGATACATTTCCTACACTCACACCTGGACTTTTTTCCTGACAATTGCGGAGCCGTAAGTAATGAGCACGGCGAACGTTTTCATCAGGATATTTCAACAATGGAAAAAAGGTACCAGGGAAAGTGGAATCCTTCCATGCTTGCAGACTACTGTTGGACTCTTGGTAGAAATGCTCCAGAAACGATCCATAAAAGAACAGCAAAAAGACAGCGCATATAGTGATTCTTATAAGTATATGAATCTTGTTTTTTTTTTTAATATATCCTTAAAAATAAAAAGTTTTTTTTCTAAACCGCAACTAATTTTTTTATTTCATTGTCATTTTTGGATTCAGCGCCCCAAAATTAACAAAGAAGTGCACTTTTCCCACAAGATACAATTAAAAAACTAAAATTTGTTGTCCAGTGTTATTGAACGAAAGCATAGAGTTTTCGTCTCTATCATAATTACTGTATTGTTGGAATTTGGAACAGCATTTTTTTGCGTTTGCATTCGATCATTCGATGGGCTGAAAATCAGAACAGATATGAATTTTCATCAAAATGCGAGATTAGAATTATATGTCCTATAATATATTTCTGATAGGCAGCCATTTATTAACGAATGTTTATATTTTGATTATTCCAATATTTTTAATCCCGTTATTTATGTGATACCGTGTTTGCTCCCATTATTTATCGGTGAGGGTTTATCTGGACTTTATCTATATTTTATTTTTTATGTGAATTGTGAAACCGTGCACTGATATTGTTTAATCTAAATGACATGCTATATTAACATAGGCCTATGAAATTCATTCTATAGTCCATTAAAGCGAATGATTCAAAATAATAGAAAAAGTTCCAAAATCCAGGTTTGAGAGAGGCGCGATAGTGTATAAACGGCTACCAACTGATGAGGTCCATTTACCCCACTGTATTACGTAATTCCAACAAGAAAGAAATGACGATTTTAAAAATTCAATATCATATATTCCGTGTCACCCTGAACAAAAAATCTCTTGGGTGCAAAGCAATCCTATGATTATTCTCTGGGAAATATGGGGATGAAGTTTGCATTTTCACAGAAGTGGTGAATGTGTGACAAAATCGATTTTTAAATTTCTTGATAAAACCATGCAAGCGCAGCACTTACATACCTAATCTAAGAGACTTTTAGAAAATAGGAGGTGCTCTTATTAATAGATACATTGACCAATTATTATTTCTCGGAGGTTATTCAATAAATTGCAATACCCTAAAGCTGTGCTCACATTAGAGCACTTTTTTTTCTTCGCTTTAAAAATCAACATTATCTCAGACTGACCTTGAAAAGGTCATAATCCAAGACAACTGAATTACAGTGACTTTTCCGTGCCCTTGTGAAACGAACTGTCCTCTTGAGTACGATTTTTGAAATGTCGAACAACTCTTGCCAAATTCATATGTCAACGTATAAAAACAACCTGCCCTTAAATTGACCTTCTAAGGATCATAGCCTAGATTAACACAACAGAGGTTCTTAAATGAGATACTTTCCTCAGTATAACGAGTATTTGGCCTAAGAACTAAAATCGGCATCGCCATTTTTGTAAATCTGATCACATATTTCTTAAAAAGTAAAATTAAAATCAATTTATTGCTGATTCTGTCCTATGACTTATACAGGTCAGAAATATATAAGTATATCACAAATACCTATCGAGTTTTAAAATGGTATAGTGGATTTATAAAAAATACATTTTTAATTCCTTAAACCCTCGTAGGGAAGAGCTCTTACCGCTGGTAGTAAGCTGTTATAAAATTTTAAATTATACACCTCAATAGCTCGGGCCACCTTGGAATTCTCTCGGTTTGAGGTACCCGGGATCGAGCACGTCCTTATTCCTGGTATCATACGGATGAGTTTGCAGATGTGTTTCAACCTTTAATATCCAGCAAATTTTAAAGAATGTATATGCCAGGGAATGTCAAGACAACCCAGCTCTTAAAATCTTCCCCGTAGTCGTCCCCGTAACCAATAAGAGTAATTACTCGAATCGCTTTTCTCTGCAAAATAAGCTGCTCTCAGTGCACTTTTTGGGAAACAAGAAAAAATTTGCTCGTACCTTTTCGGCAACTACGTCAATGTGGACATCCCATTTTAATCCAGCATCAAGGTTTCTCCAAGAACACTATTAAGCCAATTTGTCTAGTTGAAAAAGTCATTTTCACGGTTTTTTCTCTGTTCATCAGCAGTACCAGTATCGTACCACCTATACATTTCTGTAGGATTTCTGAAAAAAATCTGCAGTGGAGGAAACAGATGCGTCATCCGCAAAAAGCGTGTATCTACAGTTTGCGTTCAAAATTGGAAGGCCATTCGTATATATCAGGAAAAGAATGGGCCCAAGACTGACCCTTGGGGGACACCATACTTCCCGCTACTTTTTGCGGACGATACGCCAGCAACCTTTACTATTTGTAATATGACTTGGAGGAACGATTTCAGGAAGGGTGCTATCTTCAAACTCATATATGCTTCCAGTTTAATAGGAAGTAAAGAATGTTCAAGAGACTCCAACATTTTGGAAAGGTCCTAGGAATACGACTGTACTGTACCCATGATTATGGAAACATTCCAATATTTCAGAGAATAGATTCAATATTCCCATCGTGGTGTAACTATTTTGCCTGAAACCATACTAGAAGTCTCTCAAACTGTTTCAATCATAGGATTGCTTTTTAGTATGAAAATATTTGTTCACAAAAGCGAGGAATACATTATACATTTGATGCGGGGTCCTTATTATCAAAAGTACTTAGTTTCTAAAATAGGCGAAAATTTAGCAAGTTATATACAAGCAAATGTGCCCAATACTCAGCTTCCAAAAAGATCTTTGAACTCATTTATTTTGGATAAAGTCGAGAAATGTGAAATATACACCACTGTTATGTCCTTAAAAAATCGAAAAAGTCCTGGGTTCGACGGTATTAAAAGCGAGCATTTGAAAATTATAGCAGAGGACATAACAGAACCACTCACTTACCTAATCAACAAATGCTTTGAATCTGGAATATATCCCTCAATTTTAAAAAAGGTAATATAATACCGATACATAAATCAGGGGGAAAAACAGATGTTAACAACTATAGACCAATAATATCCAGTATAGCAAAAGTTTTTGAAAAAGTTTTAACTACAAGAATGATTCGATACCTATCAAAATTCAAAATTTTAAGTCAAAATCAATATGGATTTACAGAAGGGAAGGCTACATCGGACGCAATAGCTAAAATTTTAAATCAAATACATCAAAATATTGATAACAAAATCCCTTCAATCTGCATTTTTGTTGATTTAAAGAAAGCTTTCGACACAGTTAATTACAAATTATTTTTAGAAGCATTGGGCAGAATTGGTTTCAGAGGAGATGCCTACTCACTGATAGAAAATTATCTTACAAATCGCCCCAATCTGTGCAGATATCAGGATCGTTTAGTAAAGAAATTTATATCAAGTGTGATGTCCCACAAGGAACTGTCTTAGGTCCACTGTTATTCAATATATATTTAAAAGATATTTTCCAAATTAATTGTGTTGGCAAATTAACCAGTCTTGCAGATGACACTGCAATAATATATGAAGGAACTAACTGGTCTGATCTGAAAAATATAATTGAAAATGATTTTATCAAAATTACTCGATGGTTTAATAGTAGAAAATTAAGCATTAACTATTCTGAAACACATTTTTTACCATTTGGATCTTATGCTAGACATCTGCCACGTTACACAAATTTCTCCTTCAACATTATTGATCAAAAAATGCAAATTAATAGAGTGCCCAACATAAAATACATTGGGGTGGTCCTGGATCCTCATTTACGTTGGGACATCCATATCAATTATATTTTAAAGAAAGTTAGATTTGTATCCTACAAAATTAAATACCTTGGGAATATATTGACAGAAAGATATCTTCGAACATTATCCCATGCACTGATTGAGCCTCAACTCACATATGGTATACTAGCATGGGGAACTGCATGTTCCTGAGATATCTATAATTCAGATGTTTTCCAAAAAAGTGTTCTAAAAATGATGTTTAAAAAACCGAAACTTTATCTCACTGACAAATTATACGCAGATGTTCGAATGTATGATATAAGACAGCTTTATTTCTTACACAGTATCACTCACTACCATAAATTTGTAAACACCTACCAAAAAATTAAACATAATCATTACACAAGGTACAAAATTCGTCGCACAGTAGTTCCTCAGTCGCATAAATCTATAATGCAGCGGTCATATCCCTATTTAGCGCCAAAATTTTATGAAATTATACCTAAAGACTTAAAAGATTTACGTTTCGGAAATTGTTTCAAAAGAAATTTAAAAAAGTGGCTACATTCTATATCTAGGACTGAAATTCATAAACTCATAAATACGAACATCAAGTTAATACGTAATCTACTGTAACTAATTTTTGTCCTTTTTTGTCATTTGCATTCTACAGTTGCAGCTTAAAATTATTGATCCATGTACAGGCAATGCCTTCTATTGGGCCTGTTTTGATTTTATACTTATTTACTCATGTTGTTTGTTCTCTTTGTACATTGAGTGAATAAATACTATTATTATTATTATTTTTGTTCTACTCAAAAGGAGACAGAACTTTCCGGTAGCTCTAATATATTTAACTAGTATTTGAGAAGTACTGGGTGTGTCAATTAGACTGTAGCTGATTGCAACGTTTTAACGTTAAACCACAGTTCATAGTTCGCTGAAAGCAAGTAATACCCGTCACGTATCGAAAATTCACGTTCCATCATATTTATTTTCGATTGCACGCTAAATTTTGTGCATGTACATTTTTTCGTCTAGTATTTTTTCAATATTCCCTGCGAATTCACGGAATATTGCGGCAGCGGCGGTGAAGTGGTCGCGACATATAAAAAAAGGTCCGCATTGTAAACGTACCCACAGTAGTGTGTGGAGGTGCAAATATTTGCCGGCCAGTCGTTTTTCACCGTCAAATTCATATATACCGCACGTCGCTTCAGGCAACATTTAAAACTTCATACTGGGGTTTCCGATAAATTACAGTGAGTACCCTTGCCATTTGGGTCGAACGGGTGATGGGCCAAGGGTGGGTAGTTCATCTAAGGGGTTTGTTTGCTAACAAGGGGAACACAGAATTAGTTTCGCCCTTTTATGATAAATTCTCTTTAAATTTAATAACAGACAATAGTATAGTCGTATAGTCTGATGTCCTTGAATGGTTTATAATCAATACATTTAAACAAAACTCAATCAATGAACATTACGGAATCATGACGTTGCTAATAACCAACTGGAGACAGATGGATGGCCGATATGCAACTTACTGGTTTGTATCTTGAATATTTGTGAAATGAAATAAAACACGTCAATTTTTTTCCATCTTAATATTTTATTGAAACTTAGAATTTTTTTTATATATATATATATTGTTCTTCAGCTGCTCTACAATATTTGGTTTGATTGCATAAACGCTATTTTTAAAAATCCCAATAAAAAAGTCATGAGCCGTTAAATCCGGTGACCTTGGTGGCCAGTTGACATCAGCGAATCGAGAAATTAAACGTCCCGGAAATATTGTTCGCAAAAGATTCATTGTTTCCCTAGCTGTATGACAAGCTGCTCCGTCCTGCTGGAGCAACATGTTTTGAGATGAGATTTCTTGAGAACGATGTCTGGTAGACGTCTCAGGGCGCTCCACTTCACTTTCACGAACTCTTTCGATATTTTTGGGTACAAACACGGCTCGACCTTGGCAAGTCTTTAACTCCATCTGTTTATTCACTGATGAATGATGATGATACTGGGCACATTATGTCGACCGAAATCTTGTCGTTGCTTCCGAATCGTTACAAAAATCGACTCATCATTTAAGTAAAATGTTTTAACAATACGGACGCGTTGTGGGTTCATGTAGCCCTTCATGATGAATTGGAAACATGTGTTTTAAACCGCGCCGCCTACTGAAATGGCTGTATCAAAGATGGCGCGCAATTTAAATCAGTCAGTTATACAGGGTGCGGCAGAGAGGAGGGGCGTTTTTGGAGCACCGCGTCTTCGCCTATGACTGTTTCGTCCGAAATAATGAGTCAGTCATCATCGCACAGCGTGAGTTTCGTCACCACTTCAACATTGATCGGAATAGAGCTGTTCCCTCTCGAAATACCATCCTTCGTTGGGTTGAATCACTTCGCAGGCGTGGTGAACTGATCAACAGAAGACCAAGAGGAGCGCCTCGAACAGTACGAACTCTTGAAAATGATGAACGCGTTCGATAGGTCTTTCTTCGCAGTCCGACTCGATCGGCCCGGAAACATGCTGCTGCACTTCGCCTCAGTGATCGTTCGGAAAGGCCAATTTTGCATATGGATCTGCGCGAAATTCGCGTGGAAGTCGCCCACGTTGAGAGAGCGATGTTGGAGAGAGTCCACGCGAACTTCCAAGAACGCCTCCAGCACTGCATCAACGATTTCGGCAACCACATGCCTGATGTGATTTTCCACACTTGACTGCCTCAAATGCTATTTCTTTGTAAACCTGATTCTATCAATAAGTTTGTTTTCGAGTAAAAATTAACTATTTTATGATTTTTTTAAAACCGTCCATCCTCTCTGCCGCACCCTGTATATTGGCCACCCTGTACATAGGTGCTACTGGTATGATCACATTAATAATAGACTTTTTGCCCTACATATATATATATATATATATAACTTGAGACGTGGTCAGTGTCGTCTAGACCAGTTAGGTCAACTGCTTCTGCAAGGTTTGACAATTTCTTACCCAACACATATTGAAAATCACACCATCTAAAGTGATTTGGCAACGTAGCACACGCCCACAAAAGAATTTTCGTTCCATCATTCTACACAGACACTGCTAACCTTCGGCCATCTGTCAAAAGGTTCATCTTACTCATTATTCCATGCCGACCATTTTGTGCAATCATCAAGTGGCTTCACGATGTAATGCTTAACTTTCAATTTCTAAAAATTTTTTTAATCTATTTTTAACTTGTTCTTGTCATACAGCTGAGTGTATTTTATATAATTTTGACCATTGTATCATTTATCCAGCTTTCACCATGTTACTGGGTGTTTCCCTCATCCTTAACGTAAACAACAATTAGCAACAATCATTTTACACTATTGTTGCTACTGTTATCAATGTAATTGCAGCTCCTGATGATGATGGCAAGGACCATTGAAAGCTAGAGAGAATAAAAAAAGTATAAAGAGTCCTCCTTGCTTAAATTTTGTCGAAGTACCCAACAAAAGGCGGAAGCTTTCATTTTTCACGTGTATATATATATATATATACATATACATGTATACACACACACACATATATATAAATATATATAGACAATGAATCTGAAAATAATAACAAAAAAAAAAGAAAATAGAAAAAGATCAGTGATCTGAATGAACACATAATAAAGTGTTTGAACAATTAGACAATTCCACACTATGAACTCACAAATGGTGTATATGTGGAATATTTTATTATATATTTTAATTGGTGTTTCAAAGGTTAAGTTGAAAAACGCTAATCGTAGCGACACTTCGCCTTTTTTGTACTTTTACTTAGGTACGAAATAAAGCCCACTTATTATTATTATTATTATTATTTTGAGTGGTGAAATTTCAAATCCAATGGTGATGTGCTTACACAAGTCAGAGGAAAATATTAAGGTATATAAAGGGTGTCTCATAAATATTTTCTTATTTTATGCCATAAATAAAAATACTTAGAATATTTTTACAAAGATAAATTTATTACCAAACGAAAGCCTAAACATTAATTTTATTTATGGAAAAAAGTATCGGATAAATGAGCACCGTTCATGTTTTCACACTCTCTTAATCTCGAACTGAAGTTTTCGATCACTCTCCGAAGCATTGCTCGAGGAATGGCGTTTATTTCATCTGTTATTTTTTGCTTCAACTCTCTCAAATCTTGTGGCGGTGGGGTGTATACCTTACTCTTCAGGTATCCTCATAAGAAAAAATCTGCTGGTGTCAAATCGGGACTTCTCGGTGTCCAGTTAATGTCTCCTCTGCGACTGATGACCCTCTCTGGGAATAACTGATGAAGAGCATCCAAGGATTCATTCGTGACATGAGAAGTCGCTCCATCTTGCTGGAAAAACGTGTTTCTATTGTAGCCACCATGGTTCTGTATAGCTGGAGTTAAAAAAGTCCTAATCATGTGGCAGTAGCGCTCAGACGTTACAGTTTGAGCTTGGCCACGATTGTCTTCAAAGAAATACGGGCCAATGATTCCTTGCCCTGACATAGCAGCCCAGACGATAACTTTAGGCGAGTGTAATGGCGTCTCATGAAGATTTTGCGGGTTCTGCTCGGCCCAATATCGGCAGTTTTGTTTATTAACATGCCCGTTATAATGATTTCTGTACAAACGACGTACAAGCACATAAGAATCCTTGTTTTTATAGAACTCGCGAACACAAAAAGCACGTTGCGGCCCTGTAAAACGCTCCATTGCAACTAAAATTTAACAATATTGCCAAACGTTTGTCAACTGTCTCGTTTCTTTGGAGCATGCGTATTCCGCCAGAGGACTGATCTAAAAACGAAAATATTTCTGAGACACCCTTTACATAAAGAGATAATAATGATTAGCAGACAATACATTATAAATGAAATAAACAAAGGTAAAACATGATGACTAGGAGGATAGCAGAATAAATATAGGAAAGCTATGTCAAGACCAAGTATTCGTATGAAATAAATTTATGGATGTCAGTGAAGTCTTGATATAAGAAAACTCGTCATAAGCCCACTTTAATTGTCAGAGCTCTTGCCTGATGAGGTAAGACACTAAAACGTTTCAAGCCAAGAAATCTAACGGCATTTCTGGTTAGAATGATTCTGTGATGTTTTATGTTTGAGTCGTATCGAGTATTGTATGAATGGATTTCTTGGTAGGTGGTGTAAGCGTGATAGTTGGTCTTTGTCATAAATGACGCAGTAATAAATGTAATCACAAGCAAGATTCATGATCTTTAGTTTTATAAATATTTCTCTATAGGTATCTATGTACCTCAGGCTTGCTATGCACCTAACACAACTCCTCTGTAGGGCAAAAAGTCTATTATTAATGTGATCATACCAGTAGCACCTATGTACAGGGTGGCCAATATACAGGGTGCGGCAGAGAGGATGGACGGTTTTAAAAAAATCATAAAATAGTTAATTTTTACTCGAAAACAAACTTATTGATAGAATCAGGTTTACAAAGAAATAGCATTTGAGGCAGTCAAGTGTGGAAAATCACATCAGGCATGTGGTTGCCGAAATCGTTGATGCAGTGCTGGAGGCGTTCTTGGAAGTTCGCGTGGACTCTCTCCAACATCGCTCTCTCAACGTGGGCGACTTCCACGCGAATTTCGCGCAGATCCATATGCAAAATTGGCCTTTCCGAACGATCACTGAGGCGAAGTGCAGCAGCATGTTTCCGGGCCGATCGAGTCGGACTGCGAAGAAAGACCTATCGAACGCGTTCATCATTTTCAAGAGTTCGTACTGTTCGAGGCGCTCCTCTTGGTCTTCTGTTGATCAGTTCACCACGCCTGCGAAGTGATTCAACCCAACGAAGGATGGTATTTCGAGAGGGAACAGCTCTATTCCGATCAATGTTGAAGTGGTGACGAAACTCACGCTGTACGATGATGACTGACTCATTATTTCGGACGAAACAGTCATAGGCGAAGACGCGGTGCTCCAAAAACGCCCCTCCTCTCTGCCGCACCCTGTATAACTGACTGATTTAAATTGCGCGCCATCTTTGATACAGCCATTTCAGTAGGCGGCGCGGTTTAAAACACATGTTTCCAATTCATCATGAAGGGCTACATGAACCCACAACGCGTCCATATTGTTAAAACATTTTACTTAAATGATGAGTCGATTTTTGTAACGATTCGGAAGCAACGACAAGATTTCGGTCGACATAATGTGCCCAGTATCATCATCATTCATCAGTGAATAAACAGATGGAGTTAAAGACTTGCCAAGGTCGAGCCGTGTTTGTACCCAAAAATATCGAAAGAGTTCGTGAAAGTGAAGTGGAGCGCCCTGAGACGTCTACCAGACATCGTTCTCAAGAAATCTCATCTCAAAACATGTTGCTCCAGCAGGACGGAGCAGCTTGTCATACAGCTAGGGAAACAATGAATCTTTTGCGAACAATATTTCCGGGACGTTTAATTTCTCGATTCGCTGATGTCAACTGGCCACCAAGGTCACCGGATTTAACGGCTCATGACTTTTTTATTGGGATTTTTTAAAATAGCGTTTATGCAATCAAACCAAATATTGTTGCCAAATCACTTTAGATGGTGTGATTTTCAATATGTGTTGGGTAAGAAATTGTCAAACCGAGCAGAAGCAGTTGACCTAACTGGTCTAGACGACACTGACCACGTCTCAAGTTATATATATATATATATGTGTATATATACATGTGTATTTATGGTACCATTTTGTTCTGATTTCACTAATTTCCTGTGATTGGGTGTATACCTGTTGTAAATAAATGTATTATTATTATTATTATTATCATTATTATTATTATTATTAAGAAGGGGATCCGGATGCCCATTCATGCTCTTACGCGTGGATTTGTTAGTGGAGCCGTTTGAATTGACCAGTCAGCTTCCAGCTTTGCTGTCTTGCGTTCGAGGCACAACAATCCGTAGTCCAGTCGAACTAGGACGCTGTCTGATAATTGCAAACTGAAACTGTACACACGTTATCACTCGTTATATCTTTTTTTTTGCTAGATATAACCACATACTCGAATATAGAAATTGACTCTCTATTCACATTTCTTCCATCAAAGTACGGGTGCTTTTCCATTTTTATTTAGTATATAACGCAACGGGCTCGACCAATTTGAGAATATAGATTTCAACTATCGGTTCGAGATTAGTGACCCGAAAAACCCCGGATATAATTTTGAAGACTGCATGATTTAGGCTTCTGAAGCACTGTGCCCAGTCTTGGTCCTTTATTCACATTAGATAGCCTTAGCTTTCAGCTGTTGGATTTTTGAATCCTACTATCTGAAACCGTAGCCTTGCCAGGTCTTCGCAGTGACAGAGGAGATGCTCTGGAGCTTCCTCATGCTCCTAGACCAAAAACCCTCAGACTGGTCAAGATACACACTATGACCCTTATGGCTTGCCTATTAAGCCATAGTAGGTCCTCTGTAAATGCAAACCTTCGTTCATTGATGAATTCTTTTGGTCGCCTTATAGTGGACTGTTCCGCCATTCTAGGTACTGCTTCTTGATCCAATTCCTTAAGGACTGTTTGACGCGTGTCCTCGCCACGCTACAGAATGGCTCTGGATCTATAACCGGTCAGGCTAGGTCATCCAACCTTCTCATTTCCTTTGTCCCGTTTATGTCCTGGTACCCGGAGCAATGTGACCTTGTTTCTGTTTCCCAGCTCGTTGAGAGTGTTGCAATGCTGTACTAGTTTAGACGATGTTTGCGATCAACTTAGTGTCATCATGACTATCTGAGAAGATATCGATCGTCTTATTTACAGTCTCATCCCTTATTCAGACTTGTATGGCTGTCAATTCAGCACTGAAAGCATACTTTCTTTCTGGCTTGAAGCCACTTGTACATGTATCCTAACTAATCAGCCAAGCGTATTCTCCATCTCTCTATAAACGTAAATATGAACTACGAACCATAAACCAAATGACCCCGGTATATCTCCACTGCGTACGCAATATTTCAAAAGCGGTTTCCGTCAGTGAAATATCGACGTAACAAGAATAGAACCTCGAACCGCCCAATAAGTAAGGACCGTCCTGGAATGGGTAGAAATAAGTTATTTTTAACCCGGATTTAACACCAGCGCTGTCAACCGTTCTGAAACGGAGAATTGATTGAGTTATTTCTGAAAGAATTTCGCACAGACGAATAAAGCAAGGCTCTTCTACTGTGTCACACGACGCTGTTCAAAAGTGGTGACCCACTGAGGTGTAATTTGATAATGGGGCTTTCTTTCAAATCCCGCATCACCACGCAGGGTTACTAGCGGCAGAACGATAGTATGGATTAACTAGGCTCTATCTCAGTCGTCAGCTAGCGTCATGATACTACAATCAGGAGCCAAAATGTATTTGTTCTAATCACCCGTTCTCTCGGAAACCCTGGATGTCGCGCATATAGTGGTTACCTTGGCTGTTGTTACATGGCTCGAATCCGCAAAGTACACTTTACATTTAACCCCGGTCCATCAGAAGAGGCCCGTCGACTCTCAGGAAATCCTCGTCGTGTCGGCAGTGAGCCCTTACGTGCCTCTCTGCAGGCAGGATGCTGGCTGGGCCGCTATTAGAATTCAGGTCGGTCTTGTTAGCCCAGGAAGGGTAGCATGGAATAACAATAAGATTTGCAGCATACATTTAGTTTTAAGTCTACAAAATAAACAGAGCAGATCAGAGCATCTCTTGGGAAGCTAGACATTTCTAGCTATCTATTGAACATGATAAAGAGCTAGTTTGACGAGAGGCTACTTATGGTAGGGCAAAATACGATGAAGGTAACCATGGGAGTGCCGCAAGGCTCTGTTTTAGGGACGTGCTCTACGAAGGGGTTCTCCGGCTACAGATGCTGCCAGGAATTTGCTCGATTAGGTATGCTGACAGCCTCACAATGATAGTGACTAGCAAGGAGAGAGATACACATAAGGAATCACGATAATGGATGGATGGAAGGAAATGGCTTGAAATTAGCTCCTGAGAAGACGGAAGTAGTTATACTTTCTGGCAGACAGAAGCTAACTTCATTAGCTCTTAAGGTTCATAATTCCGAGATTCGGATCCAAAATCCAATTAAGTATATGGATATGTGGCTTGAGAAAGATCTGAAAATGATTGAACATATAAGGCGCACCACTAGCAAGGTAAAGACGGAGGCCCCAGGATTTTGGCAGGCTGGCATACTTGACTATGCTATACGGAGCTCCTATGTATGACAATAACTGAGCGTGGTATGCGCCTACAGACCGATGCACCGCTGGTGGTAGCTGGTATCCGGCCAGTTGACTTGCTGGCTGCGGAGAGATGTGCACCCTATAAAATGGGTATCGAGGCTACAAGCAATGAAGGAGAAGCGTCCTTTGTCAGATGACAGGAGAGGTGGAATGCTGGTCATGGTGCATGACCCAGAAGGCTGACCCCAGATATTGAAACTTGGATTGATGGATCATAGTGTAACGGTTTCACCGTCCGATCGTATTTATTAAATCACTTCTCGATTATTATTTCATTAATCCCATCTCTAGCTTTTTTGCTTGGAAAATTTTCCGCTTGGAGCGCTTGATGCGGAGTTCCTGATCTGCGATCTTCCTCGCGCTTCCTTTTCACCTGAGCCGCCGATCGAACAACGGCTAGAAATTTCTTCTCAGTAGCACAAGGTTATATAGCACCATGTGCTAGATTTCTAGAATGTGTGTCCGTATAGGACAAAAATGGTGAGTTTTATAATACTATACAGTTTTATTTCTGGATCAGCCTGTAGTTTATAGATAATCGATATGTAAGTGATTTATTTCTTGTACGATTTTAAAATATCCATCGAACGTCATTTTCGACTACTTCGATCATTCGCCATAACTTTAATCAAATCGAGGTGGAAATCGATCCACATCGATTTTACCTCTGTGCGCGTATATAATTCATAGTTCAGTGAAATTATAAGTACGTTGATTATGAATATTCGATGATTATGTTTTTATATCAGAAGCATGTGGAGAAATTTTTGATGACCACCATCTTGTTCTACGCTTTTTTTTTGCTATTTCATGATTTTATTTTATGAAAGGCATTTCCAATTTTCGGTTTGATTTTATCAAACTATATAATGTAATTCTAACCTAGAAAATCGTTGGTTCTCTTTTGAGGCAGACTGAGATTGGAAATGCCTTGGCCATTAGGGCACGTTGCTAATGCACACGGTTCTTTTTCAGATTGGGGCCACCCCCTTTCTCTTTCCCTTTCACTTTGCCTAGCCTTGGCCAATATTTTCACCCATGCATGTACCTTGGCAGCGCCATCGCCTTTAACTTCGCCTACAACTGGTTGTGAAGCCACTATATGGAGGTCACCCCTCATAACTGGGACCTCCCCTTCAAGCCCCTGGCCATCCTGGCTTCAGTCGAGTAAAAATGGACCAGCGAAAGATAAGTCGATAGCGTTATGGCAGCGCCAAAGATGTAAAACTTATTTTGTTATTTTTGTAAAATTGTAATGTAATGAAAATGCCTTTTTTTTTTTTGTTAAATAAAATCTGTTAAATTTTTGTGTTTTGTTTGTTCTTCTATCCTCTAGCCATGCCATGGTCGACACACAGCTACACGCCTGTAGATGTCTTCATGCCACCGACTGAGCTACCGGAGGCTAATGGTAACCCCCTTTCTGTGATTGTGCAGAAAAGTTGGAATCTTCATTGCATTCCATCTTTTCTGGACTTTTTGCGGAAAGGAAGCGTTACAATAGGAAATTATAAAAGACCTTATGAAATAAAATTGTAAATTATTTCTTAGCTTATGGAAATTTGGAGTGATACTTGGCAACGCAGTGGCGTAGTGGTAGCTTCTATGTGTCTACTAATCAATCGTGAGCTTTGCGGCTCCGAATCTCGTCCCAAAAAGATTTCTCCTGGCTGTGGATGTTGTGAGTGGCAATCAACAGTTTTGTCACGTCCTTGCTTACAACATACTGACTTTTTTAGTAGACGATACCCGCTTGTTTGCTCTCTGTTTGACTGTCTCCACACTGATGATTCCTAAGAAGCATGAAACGTTGCAGCTATGGTTACCGAGATGGAAAACAAACGGATCCAGTTCAGCCTATGTCTATTTATGTAATCTTTCATAGCACGCCATGGATGGTGGTCTTGAAAATGCCTGGTCCTCCAGCTGATTGGCGGGTCATCAAAAGATACTGATCGACATTTATCTTTTCTCAAACAGGGGAAAACTTTTATAGCCACTCTCAGACAGGAATGTGATACTGTTACTGGTTATTGGTTAAGTCTCTGAAACGCCACTGTACCAGTTACGGGTTATTGATGTTTAACTGGGCTATTTATTCCCGAACTGCGTCAATGACCCGCCAAATTAGACACTATAATTCCAAACTATTTAATCCTTACTCGTAGGTCTTGTAGGGGATTTTCTCCAGACCCTAGATGTTGTTTGTGGGGATCTAGAAACTAGGCTGGACGCCTATGCCAAACAAAACCGCGAGATATCCAAAATGAGATAGAACAACGGGTCCCAATATTTAGAATCCGTGCACGAAATATATCCAGCATGCGGTGTGGACAGTTGAGCGAGACTGTTTAACAAAAACATGCAGTGAATGGTCGGCCCATGGCGTAGTTTGCATTCTCTTTGTCAAGCTGGTAGTTGGACATTCGCCATCAGCCTATTGAAGTGTAAACCGCCAATAAGTTCGCAACTCTATTGTTTAAATTTTTGCCACTATTGTAAGCGTGATGCTTTGTAACTACGTATACAAATCAGCAAAACAGGTACTATGATGTGCCCATCCAAAGAATCAGTATCCGATATCTGTATCGCTCTGTTATTGGATGCTTTTTGAGATTTCAGTTTTGGAAATTGTGAAAAAAAATCCAATCTGCATGTTTAATAGATTGCCTTATTTCTTGTTTCGTAGTTAAATTGGTCGATATAAAAAACATTGATATACCGTATTTATGGGGCCCGACTACTAGTTTTGTCTGAAAAAAATGCCGTCGAGTAGATCGACTCTGCAATTTGAAACAACTTTTTGAAGGTGAAGTCGGTTTTTTTAAATGGAATCCCTCACTTTTGGCCCCGTAAATTAATATAAAGGGAAATTTTACATTGAAATATAATCTTAACCATTCTTAAGTTTTGACCTTAGGAAGTCATGGTCAAGGTCAAACCCAGGTAACTTGAAAACCCGTAGTCATAAAGGGAAACTGCCGAGAAATTATTTTCATGATATTTCCCCAGATATTCAGTGGTGATCTGACCTTAACAACTATGACCTTCAAGGTCATGTGAAGGTCGAATGGATTCTTGTACCTGGAAAACAATCCTGAAAGTACAGTGAATTCAGTTTGTTGGCAATTTAGACAGTTTTCAGAATTATCAAGAAATGGAGGTAAACTTGTATTTAACCTTGATGATCAAGTCCAAGGTGAAGTTCAAAAACGTTCAAACATAAAATGTTCTCTTTTCTCTAATTCCGCGGTCAAAAGTGCAGTGCCCCATTAAAAAAGGAGTGCACCTTCAAATGACCAAGGTCAGATCCAAGGTCATCATTGGATATTCGGGAAAAACTATGATAATAATGTCTCATCAGTTTCCCTATACGACTATTGGATTTCAAGTCATATCACCGTACCTAGTTTGACCTTGACCTCCTAAGGTCAAAATTAAGAATGGTCGAGACCATATTTTAAAAAAAGGTAATATAATACCGATACATAAATCAGGAACAAAAACAGATGTTAACAACTATAGACCAATATCAATAATATCCAGTGTAGCAAAGGTTTTTGAAAAAGTTTTATCTACTAGAATGAATCGATACCTCACAAAATTCAAAACTTTAAGTGAAAATCAATATGGATTTACAGAAGGGAAGGCTACATCGGACGCAATAACTAAAATTGTAAATCAAATACATCAAAATATTGATAACAGAATCCCTTCAATCTGCATCTTTGTTGATTTAAAGAAAGCTTTCGACACAGTTAATCACAAATTATTATTAGAAGCATTGGAGAGAATTGGTTTCAGAGGAAACGCGTACTCATTGATCGAAAGTTATTTGTCAAATCGCCCACAATCTGTGCAGATATCAGGATCATTTAGTAAAGAAATGTATATTAAGTGTGGTGTCCCACAAGGAACTGTCTTAGGTCCGCTGTTATTCAATATATATTTAAATGATATTTTCCAAATTAATTGTGTTGGCAAAATAACTAGTTTTGCAGATGATACTGCAATATTATATGAAGGCACTGACTGGTCTGATCTGAAAAATGTAATTGAAAATGATTTTATCAAAATTATTCGGTGGTTTAACAGTAGAAAATTAAGCATTAACTACCCTAAAACACATTTTTTACCATTTGGATCCTATGCTAGACATCTGCCAAATTACACAAATTTCTCCTTCAATATTAATGATCAAAAAATGCAAATTAAGAGTGCCCAACATAAAATACCTTGGAGTGGTCTTGGATCCTCACTTACGATGGGACATCCATGTCAATTTATTTTAAAGAAAGTTAGATTGGTATCCTACAAAATTAAATACCTTGGGAATATATTGACAGAAAAATATCTTCGAACATTATACCATGCACTGATTGAGCCTCATCTCACATATGGTATATTAGCATGGGGAGCTGCATGTTCCTCACATATCTATAATTTAGATGTTTTTCAAAAAAGTATTCTAAAAATGATATTTAAAAAACCGAAACTTTATCCCACTGAAAAATTATACGCAGATGTTCGAATGTATAATATAAGCTTTATTTCTTACACAGTATCACTCACTACCATAAATTTGTAAACACCGACCAAAAAATTAAACATAATCATTATACCAGGTACAAAATTCGTGGCACAGTAGTTCCTCAACCGCATAAATCTATAATGCAGCGATTATATCTCTATTTAGCGCCTAAATTTTATGAAATTATACCTAAAGACTTATGGGATTTACGTTTCGGAAATTGTTTCAAAAGAAATTTAAAAAAGTGGCTACATTCTATATCTAGGACTGAAATTCATAAACTCATAAATACGAACATCAACTAAATACATAATCTACTGTAGCTAATTTTTGTCCTTTTTTGTCATTTGCATTCTACCGTTTCAACTTAAATTTATTGGTCCAAGTACAGGCGATGCCTTCTATTGGGCCTGTTTCGATTTTATATTTATTTACTCATATTGTTTGTAATCTTTGTACATTGAGTGAATAAATATTATTATTATTATTATTATATTTGAACCTAAAATTTTTCGCTCCTTTCATTTACTGGGCCGAAAATAGGACGTTCCAGTTGAAAAAATCGACCTGACCTGCAAATGACCTTGAAGCTCACTGTCAAGGTAAAATTCATGGTCTCCATTGGATAGGTGGGGAAAACTTCTGTTTACATCTGCCCATTTAAAACGAGTTCAAGACACTCTGAAATCATGACTTTTCAGAGTGAAATACATGACAAAATGAACCAGTATAGACTGCGTTTTTTTTAATTAATTGATTTTAGGCAAATTCCGCTCCTCGCCATATTGACGCATAACGATGCTCTTGGTATCCACGGTGTCCTGAAACAACTCCAAAAGAAGCCGCAGCTACACCAGAAAACATCCACCGTACTTTGGTGAAGGCCAGAATCATCTCAATACTCCTGACGACCGGACTGATAATAAATAATGGGCAACCTACAGCTTCCGTCCGACAAAGCACATCTGTTATGCCCAACTGGACACAATACGCCATTTGTACGCAAATCAGGTGGTGTCTACATTACGCCCGGAGCTCGTTCCGGAATTGTTTACGCAACTAAGATTGTTAGTATTTACATTTACTCACTCTGGATGATCAAAGCTAATCCGTGTCAATTATACAAAGCACGAACAATTATGCGTAAAGTGCCCCGCGCGGTCTCGCAGGGAGACGTACTTCCCTCGCAGCTGACTGCTTGGCTTACTTCCACAACTAAGTTTACTGAACTTCAATTGGAAGGGTGGATAATTCTGGAGGCGATGGAGAGTGTTACCTTGAGCTGGAGTGCATGAGTTATAGTTGGGTATGTCTTGAGTTAGCTTTGTTTGACCGGGTGTCCCAACGTTTCTCAACCTCTCACCACTTGGACGCTAATTTCAACAATTATTTTCGCCCCCCCCCCCCCCCACACACACAATAACAATGTGTGTGTACAGTAGAAATGTACCTTGAGTATTCTTACAACTTACCGAGAATAAATAAATATCTAGATGTTTGGTTTACTGTGTTCTTTCACACCAAACTTAGATGAATAAAGGCCAAACCCAGTGATATAATCACATGAATTTCTGTTTAGATTTATTATAGGTAAATTCTTCTTTGTACCATTATTATATTTGCTGCTATCAGTTCAATATCAATCACATGGTACTTTTGATCATCTGCGTCACTTGAAAAATAATCTGAAGTATTCGCATCTCTAAAAGGCGTTTTCACAAATCGGTGAACTGCCTCGTAGCCATGACTGTTAATTTTTGAAAGATGATTAAGTACTTGACAGACAATATTCAGTATGTCAAATAATAAAAGTGTTAAACTTTAATTAGAAAGCTCACCTTGACAAGAACAATTCTTCAACCCAACTAACGTACTATATGTCCTAAAAGCTTTATCGGATTTTTGTTAATCAAGAGATTTATTTAAACACTAACTAGATATCATAAATTACAACTCAATACTCCAGTTTAGAGTGTATCTGGTGCGACAAAAACATGAAAGTTGAGGTTCAACTCATCTGGAAAGCAACAGTTCAGACTTCATTCTTGAACTGTCATCAATAGGCTATAAGTGATCTAAATTTCTAACCTTTCGTCATGTTCTATTCCTGCTATGTGTACCTGCCAAACTACTGCTTATGAGTTTCTGCTCTGTGCTCTGTGCAGCAAAACCCAAGATTGAAACTCATCCCATTAGCATTTGTTTGATTTCCTTTATTCCAGTCACGATACCCACAGCTAACAACAAACAATTACTGATTAGGAAGCAGTTGGCATCAATACATTTCACGAACAAATTATCCAGCAAGGTTATTTCGTGACAACTGATTTATATTATGTATAAGGCGATCTGTATCAGTGTATAATAAACCCTAATTCCAAAATTTCCTCAATTTGTCATTTTTGCTCATACCTGAGCTGTATTTTTTCCTTCCTTCACCGCTACCACAAAATAACTGTCATCTTCATAATCTCCTAAACGCACATATTATCGGTAATGTCCTATATGGACCTCGGGCATATAGTAATTACGATATAGCGATGTTTATCTTGGAAAACGTGGACAGCCCTTGAGTACACATATAATGCACCTACGTATGTGGTTTGGCGGCCGTTGATAATATTTTCTATTCTACCATGAATAATGCATAATTTAAAGGAAAACGCAAAGTGCAGAAAATTGTTGGGAATTGTTTTATAAATTACACATTTTTAATTTCGTAGTCGCACGCGAGCTGTTTTCCTCGAAAACGCCAAAGGTAAAACATAAATAACCCGCTTTAATTGCGTAACGATTTCAAATGGTATTCGATTTCAGTTGAAATGAAAAGCAAAACTTTAAACAGATCAATTCACTTTGGGTGTAATTAGAAAGCTTAAGTTGGTGATGGAATCTATGAAAATGAATAACATACGCATATTTGGAATGAAATCCAGAGAAAGCCACACATCAATTTTTACCCAATAAAAGATTCCATCATGCAACAGTACTGATTCATCAACTATTCAATAACCAATCACACGTAGCTTTTGACGGCTCTCTGAAACTGTTGAATATGGGAATGCAGTTCAACAGATATGTACAAATCCACAAAGTGTTGTCTTTTTTTAATAACATTTTCGAGCAATTGTTTGCAGGAAAGCATACTGAAACTTCAGGGACGTCTACGAACAGTACTTGATCTGCTGAACAGATTTCTTAATTAAACCAAGAAGGACATTTCAGTCATAGACAATATAATAAGGAATGTTTTAACTGCTGATAAATGTGGTGTGAAGAGCAGAAAGCTATATATTGCACAGGGCGCAATTTGGGTATTCCCGAAAAAAAGATTTTTGAAGACATACGATTCGTAGTTTAGTGGCTTTCACATATTAATGCATCTTTTTTTTTTTCAGGTGAGAAAACGGACATCGTCTTCAACGGTAAGAGCTTATTGCAACTATAGGTACCTCATAAATCTAACACTAACCTAACAGGTTTATCTGCTCGTTTCATTGAGCTTGAGGCGGCATTGGAAGTATTAAATAAATAATAAATAAATAAATAGCGTTTATTGCCCAATAGTTAAGGAAACCATTTACAGGACAATCCTAAGATAAATCAAAACAACAAGAACAGAAAGCACATAAAAAGCAGCTGATTTCATCTAAAGAAAAAAAGAAAGAAACAAACAAGAAAAAACCAAACAAACATATTTCACTCAATGGAGTAACATATCATAAATTATCCAAGCAATTTCTAGCTACTCCCAGAATGCAGCTCAAACTATCAGCATCTTATATAATAATAATTTGATGTTACATTGAAAGTTTAACACATCACATATATGGGTGCCTTCAAAAACAAATTTGTGCGACCTCGTCACAATAAAATGTTTTATCTGTACGAGTTTGAATAGATGGAACATTAAAGTTTATTTGAGCCACAATAATGCAGAACATCATCAATAAATAAGGTAAACAATAAAGGACCAAGATTTGAACCCTGAGGCACTCCCGATTTAGTTATATACTGGTACGACTTGAATCCATTAAATGTAACATATTGCTTCCTTTCATGAAGATAACTTTGAATGAGTGCTAATGCTGATGAATGGAATCCTTAATAAAAATGTTTATTCAAAAATATGCCATGGTCCACCCTATCGAACGCTTCAGCATAATCGGTATATACTACATCTAGTTGACCTTGCCGATCGACACATTCAATAGCGAACTGAGTGAAGATCGTTAAATTAGTTACTGTGGATCTCTTAGTAAGAAAACTATGTTGAATAGGAATCAGAGATCTATGAATTGCGGAGTAAATTCTATTATGCAGTATTATCTCCAGCAATTTGGAGAAATTCGACAATATTGCCACCTTTGTATAGTTTTTAATGTCAGTATTATCCCCTGATTTGAAAATAGGTGTCGCTCTAGAAAGTTTCCAAATATCAGGGAATGTGTTGGTTTCTATAGTCAGAGTGTATATCTTTAATAACGGCTTAACAAAGATATGAACACAATCTTTGACAATGAACGAGGGGATGTTGTCTGGGCCGGCCGTTACTCTATCCTTGAGTTTTTTAGATGCAGCAATAATCTCAATTTCATGAATGTCATTGAAAAGTATGTATATGTATATATATATATATATACAGGGTGACTTCGAAGTTGAGTCATTTATTTTAACAGTGAGTAGATCTGGTCAAAAGAAATGTTTTTTTCCTTTACCATTTTTCTGGTAAAATTAAAGTAACAAAGTTATAGCCGTTTGGAAGTTTGAGTACCGCCCTGTCTCAATAATATCATGTACTCGTGTTTGGCAACAACAGATATAATCCACCTTATCGGTTCATCGCATCGGAAACAAAAAAGCGAAAGAATTTGGAACGATGTTTATTTTATTCAGTTCAGTTATACATACAGTCAATGTCAGTCGCGTGTGAATAGTGTCTGTTGCGTGGCTCAAACGAAATAAAAAGTGGCACATGTTTATTCGGATCGGTTTCCCAATCGAGTGCAACCAACCCCTCGTGCCTTTGTTAATGTAGTACAACGGGCTCGTGAATCAGGTGACTTCAGACCTCACAGGGGACCTCACGATCAAATACAGGTCCGCACTGAAATACTTGTCGGGAGGATACTTTATAAAACAAGGTAAAAAAATTTTTTTATTTTTTTTTTATTTTTACACACATATTTTGGTTTATCTTCCTTCTACAATCATTATCTGAAAATTAATGACTCAACTTCAAAGTCACCCTGTATATAAGTAGTATATAATTCTGTCTTACGAAGGGCAAATGTACAGGGAAATCTACGTGTCAAATACATATATAGAATTACCAGTGTCAGAATATACTAGCGCCAGGTATTTTTTTAGCCTTCAAAGATATTTCCAAAAAAAAGAGCCCGACTTCACTGGATCGGGTTGTGTTGTCACAGGGGTCAAGGACTAGCGGACAAACCGACAGACAGACAGATCGAAGGAGGTGAGTGACATTAATTTTTCGTCATGAGTCATCCGAGAAACATGAGAACATAATATCTCGTTTTGGAAATTTTTCGCTATAATACTTCCTCGCCAATTGAAATGGGAAATAAAGAAATAAAAAGCCTTCGTCGACTGGAAGAAATTTCTTAAAATAGGGTAGCTACATAGTCGTTCATTTCTAATACAAGTTGATTGCATGAGCTGCAAAGAAAAACCGACTGCCTTGCAATAAGTGTGCAATTGAAGGCCATTAGTTATACGGTCCTAAACTAGGTTAGACGCCATAGTCGTCGGTGGTACTATTTTTCACATCTAGATAACACAAATCATTGTGTATTTGCAATTTGGAAAAACGACCAATCCAAGTCCCAAAGAGGCGGAAAGAACACACTTAGGACCTTAGAAGTTTGTTAGTGGGTCGATTTTTCCACAACCCACTATTGTGTTAATGGCTCACACCTATTTAGATTTAATATTAGGGAGTCGTTAGCCTCTAAGGAGACACAACTTTTGCCTTTCGGGGAGCTGTATCCCCCAAAAAACACCACCACGATGGCGAAAACGTTAGTAAATCGTACATACATTACAAAGTCATGCATTTTTTCAAGTGCTGTGCAATGATTTTGGGAAAAATGTCACGAATAGTCTTATAAAGCATAGTAGAGTATATTTCAACAGTTGGCGGAACTTATTACTCCACTGGGACCAGGAGGGTGAAACGGGATAGTAATGAACAATCTGGCAACCCTGTCGCACCCTCACAAAATGGCCGCTGACAACCACATAAGTCACCTTATTGTCATTGGATAGCATGGAATTAAACCTTCAGAGTATATGTTTTGCGACTGGTACCAAGAGTTGACAGACCCCACACTTGTGTCACTCCTTGAAATGCAATAATCAGCTGTATTCAAATAAACTCTAATATAAATATAACCTAGAATGTGTACTCGTGAAAAAAGAAAAATATGGCAAATTTGTAGTTTTTTTGCAGGTTTTAGGTTTGCTGGTAGCTTTAAGGCATATATTTGGGAATTTCTTAATCGCTGTGAACATAGTGTGGATGTTTGTTCAGTTCCTGAACAACGAAAAATATTCAACTTTATGGATGTATGGATATCAAAAAACCTGAATGGTTTTGTGGGAATATCAATCTAAGGTGCCATAATGGTTCTGATGAACGACAAGTAAATGAATGAATGTTTGGAAACGAGCGATATCTTTTGGTAGAGCCTGTCATCAAGTAGGTGCTTAATAGCTATCTGCAAGAGGTTTATAGGAAAAAACACCCAGTATCGCATATCAATTGAAGAAAATAATATAAACATGAATTTTATTCAAAAATCCAACATTTCCTTAAATTTTGGCTGAATTATATGTAATTTCTTAATATTCTATAAGCTGGTGATGTTTCAATGACAAGCTGTCATCTCATACTTTGACAGTATTTTGTTTTCAACATAGCTACTGGTTGCTAAAATTTGTTGATTGAAGCTCATTCGTTGTATTTTACGGTCTGTTACCCTATAGGTGGAGAATAACGGACTGTTGTTGGTGAAATTGGTCCTAAGTCTTCTTGACTCAGATTATTTAGCATTATTTGCAAAACTGTTAGTTTACAAAAGAGATAATATAATCTTACATTCAATCATTTATGTTTTTTCGTGGAAACCGCTTGAAATGTAAAATGCACCTGTCCTCAATAAAAATGAATCTGGATGTACTAGAACATTTTAAATAAATGAGACCACTGGAAGGGAGAAAATAAAGCTAAGCTACGCAGCCCTGTGTTAACTGAGACAGTTATCCGGTAAAAAGATTCCGTATAAATTCCCCGTCTATGCTCCTGCTCAATTCCCTGGCAGCTCCCTCAATAAAACTGCTCCGCGTCGGCGAAGTGAAACGGTCTGTCGAATGGACGGATAAATATTTCCACTAGAACGTCTCCTTTGTATACGTCTAGAATAACATCTGTTTTAAAACGTCCTCCACTCTTTCATTCACGTCTTTCGTATAAACTGGGCTGCAAAAAAACGCCAGCGGATCTCAAATACGAATAACTCCTGAGAATAAATTAAGTTATATCATTTGTATTAAGAGTTGAATGTTTACCCTCTGCATTTAGAATGACGAAAGCAAGTACTTTAACAAACGGTAAGCATGTTATTATCAGTGAAAAAAAGACGATATCAGATGAGTATAGGCGTACAACTACTGAGTTTCTATGCTGTCCTGGGAGACGACCAGACACGTCGCCTAACCTTGAGGCTGGTTTTAGAGTCACGCTGACCGGCCGCTGACCGTCAGCGCCGACAGGCGAAATATATGAAAGTCTAGGAAGCGTTTTAGAATAAGGCGTAGCTGTCAGCGCGGACGGTGGTCAGCGCTGATAGCTCAGCAGCCATACGCGTTGCGCTTCGGCGGCTCGTAGCAATCAGTGCTGACCATCGCTCGCGCGCCTTTGCTTTCATTGAGCGTTCTAGTGTCGAACGGAGTGGATGTTGTCAGCGTGTACAGGTACAGTCACGATGTGCACACAAGTCGAGTCATCCAGTACAAAGCAGCAATGACTATTGCTCTCCGCATTTTGCGTCTGCGACTGTATTCCGTGGCAATCAGCACGATACTAAAACGCTTCGCGCTGACAAAACACGCGCTGAGCTGTCAGCGCTGTCGTCAGCTTGACACTAAAACCAGCCTGAAGCTTGTAACAGCCGTCGGTCCACGCGCGCCGCACTAGGAATGCAGTCAGTCGTAAAGAGTCAGTCGTAAGAAGCAGTTGCAGAACAACAGGAGCCAACGCACCCGCCCGGTATACACCTGTCGCATATCTACACATTCATGAACAAGTACTCAATGAACTGTTCTAAACCGAAGACCACTGCGAGTTGAATTGCTTTGCTTACCTATCCTCAACAGTAATTAATGTTAGTTAATGTCACATTAAAGTATTTACTTATATTTGAGTTATATTTATAATCGTTTACGTTGGACAACAAAACAGTTGTGCTGTGACAGAAAGGCAAATGTCAGAATAATAAATGCATGTGTTAAAAAAAAACCTGTCATTCACTGTTGAAATGTTTCGGCATTACGATACTTTGTCCGCTTATTGAAGTGTGGAGAAAAACGTAAGAACCACCCAGTCGACCTACTTGTCTCTTATATCTTTTAGGGCGCATATCCCCCCGCACTATAAAGAACTCGACATCCCTACAGACAGTGGGGTTGTTTACACTTACGCGAAGGTTAAGGGACCTGCTTTTAAAGAAGCGTGAGCGATTTATGAGCCCACGGAGGCTGAGGAGGGTTTCCGTAAGTATCTGGGGGAAATGTTTGATGGACTATATTGGATTTTGAAGGATACCCCATATGCGGAGCCGTTCCTTGCAGGAGACGGTACGTTTAGAATTTACATTTCATATAGCTGCCTGTATTACGGTGAAATTGGGGTTCTTGGACTCAGATATGCTACATCATCTGCTTTAGGGGGAGCAGATGCACGGGCTGCCAGAAGCCAGGAGATTTTCATTTTGCAGAAACAGCCTTGTCAATATTTTTATCTTAAATGCGTCAAGAAAATCTGATAATAAAGGCTGAATTTAATAATATTTGAAACTGTACAATTGCATGCATAGAAACAAGAGTTTAGCAGCATGATACTCTTACGCTTAACCACCCATGCGTAAAAAACAAAAGTTGTTTAGTAGCAGATATCAAACGAAAAAATACATGTTGCACAAAAGTGTGCTACATGTACACAAAGGAAGTTAAGAAAAAACATTTAGGAATATAAACAACCTATTTGAGCTATAAGTGCAGTCAGGTATGAGATTTAACAGCTTCACGTTTCAAGTTTTTATTGTTTTTTGTGTTTTCACGTTTCACTTTGACATTTTACGTAAGTTTAGTTTGATTATAATTAATGACTTCAAAATAAAATTATAATAAAATTTAAGTTATTAACAGAATAATTGAATTCAAGGTAAAAAGCGTGGGATACTTTTTACTACATTTTCATAACTCACCTCTCATAGATATTTACCAATAGAATGATGAACATTTAATATATCAAGCAACCCAAAATATGTTCTACCTTTTAGTTTGGTTAGCTGTAAAAGCGTGTTTTTCTGGTTTTTTTAAACTATTATTTTTCTAAGTTACTCAGGCAGGATTCTTCATACTCATTTGAAAAGCACTTATATAGTTTGGGTGCCCAGTACATGTAACTACGTGTGAACAATGCTGTCGAATGCCAGGAGATGAGTACGATGCGTTTATTCCTAGATGAATTTCGTACTGACATAGGAGGGATAGCTCTATACAGGGTCATACATGTTGACACTTGTTTTTGTTCACTACCCCTAATGTGTTTAGTTTTTCCAATTAAATTGATAATAATTTGGCAAGTACGGTTTTTATTTTTTTACTCAAAAATGGCGTATCGAAAAAAAACAATTCAAGAGAAATCATTTGCTTTAAATTGAACGAGGAATCCAAATATAATTTTTATTTAGCAAAAAACCATTGGCGTACCATTTTTTTCTTAAAAGTAAATACCCGTACGCGCGCCACTCTTAAAGCTAAAAATTATTTTTGCATTGAAAAATATGCAGCTTTATTAACTTTCACTACGTACTAAATATCAGTGGAATACCTGAAGCGGTTCTGAAAATATTAATTTCCACAACAACACCCCGAGTTTTTGGAAGAAAACATTTTTGGACCATAGCTTATAGAGAAAACTAACGTTAATTTTTCATATAGATTCACACCCTTAAATATTCGCATATCGTTAAGGAACATCCTGTATGGAGGTAATATGTAGCTTTAGAAAGGTCTCATGTATAAGAGTTAGGCCACGTTTTATTAGCGTGATCGCCTTGATTTAGATTTGTTTGGTGTTTTGTTTTACTTCAGGTATAACACTGTGAATAGTTGTTAGGCTAGTTTAGTTGTTCCCACCAGCTGAGCTATTTTGTTGGTTGCCTTCTAAATGCCTAACTCACATGCAATCGGTAATTATCGTGGTATCATCAAAATACTAACTAACCATCCCAAAAGATCAATAAGTCACCAACTTCTTAGGTGAAAGTTTATCTACTTATTGCATCTTACCCTGTATATTTAATACAATTATACGAAATGTGCACCCGATAGTACTTCCATTCAGTGGATGGAGCATAAATAAATTCCGAAGGTTCCATATACCCGAAGAAACAGCTATATACATCATGTATCCTTTTATCCCAATACATTTCCTTGAGATACCTACAAAACCCTTTTCGGTTGACTTCCTTTAAGGCCATAAATCCTGCTGTTCTTAAAAAGCTCATCCCTTATCTTTTTCGTCTATATGACCTACGAATTCTAGCTTCAGGCTGTCGAGTCCCTTATTTCTTGTCGTCACTGCAGGGTGAATCCAGTCACGGAAATTTTCGGCAAATTAAATAACAACTTTTGTGACAGACAAGTTGCTTGTTGCGCACGAAAATCAAGATTGAGTGGATTAGACGTCAACGAAAAGTAGGGGAATCTTTAGAACATGCATGCCTGGCTCGAGGTGCTCGGGCTACCTAATTCGAAAGTCCTGTAATGTCTAAACTTTGATGACCCCCAAAAAACACAATTCTACCGCACGTATAACCGGTTGCTTCCTTGAAAATTTGTTTAATTGTAAATGGATTTGTAATATTACGGAGAGTATCTCTGATAAGTGTGCAAACATACACTCTTTCAAAATTATACGTAAGTGATTTGCCCAGTCGTATCTCTGAGACACATAACTATAACCATGTTTGCAGACAAATATACAGGGTAATCGAAAAATAAACGTAAATATTTTAGAGGGCAATTCCTTGTTAAAAATATGAAAAAAGTTTCTATGAACATGTGTCCTGAATAGGAGAGTTTTCAAGGTGCAGACTGTTAAATTTAGCTTTAACATTTAAAAAAATATTTATTCGGTTCTATTGGAATTTGGTAATATTATTTGTTGTATTAAGAGGCTAATTTATCCCTGAATAGATTAAAATTATTTTTTTTAACTTTTCATCAAGAATTAATAAACCAGTGACATGCAATAAAACGGCTTTTAGCTCTTTTCTCGAAAACCGAAGTGAGATACAAAAAAATGAAGAGGCAAGGAAGTTGTATTTTTCGATGCTTTAACAACATACAGGGTGGCGCATCGAAAACGAAACAGACGCATTTACTGGCAGCTCAGTTTTTTTCAGACCCGTCGATTTTGTTTTCGAGGGGGACACAAGTTTGAAAAAAAGTCACGTTAGCACGTGCAGCCCCCTAATCGGAGGTGACACCACCCCCAAAATATCTTAAATGGAAAGGGGGGTCGAGTGATACCTTATTTTAAAGGTCTTTCAATTCCCTTTATATTGATATGAAATTAATGTACTTCAGTTCAGTAGTTTTGAAGATTTATTGATTTAAAGCTTAAATAAAACTAATACATCGTCATTAGTGGAGATCAATACATTTGGCAGCAAAGTAATTTAAAAATGAAGAATGAACTGACCAGGTAGGCAAGTAAATGTTGAAAATGGCCACCATCACTCTCCATGCAATAATAAAAATTTTGCTCAAAACGTTGGCGCACATTTTGCAATATTTGAGGAGTAATTTGAAGGCACTCATTCACAATTCTTTGTCGCAGGTCTTCTAATGATGTTGGCTGAGTAGCATAGATTTTGCTTTTTAAATGACCCCCCATTTCCACAAAGAACCCCTACTTACGATACCAAAAAGTAACCGGATCTGACCCGAAGGTTGTTATTAAATTTGCCGACTGCTTCCGGGACCCGTGTATCGGAGCACAGACCGGAAATAAAGACTCGGACCCCTGCAGGCAGGTTGGAGATTTTATAGATGCACGAAGGATAAGGGAGGTGCTTTTAACAATCCGCGGATTTGGAAGGATAAAAAGGTTGGAGGAAGGTTGTGCAGGAAACTAAAAATGATATTTGTGAAAGGTACACTGACGTTCACGGATACTTGATGATTGAAAACTGGGAGAATACGGAAGAACATTAAATGTTATACGATCATTCTGTATATCACTCTTTAGTTTGATTCACATGGTGCTGAAAATAGAGATAATTGAAGTGTCGGCCGGAACAACGTTGTATGTAACAAAAAAGCTGAGTGGCCGAAATTAAGAAAAACAAATTTGAAACATTTTTTTCAAATATCTGCGTCTATAGTTGGCCAGTACAATAAAAGAACAATAGTTATACAAGGTTATTGTAATTTAAAAATGTGACAACTATTTTGCAGCAATGGGAACCATTTTTATGGAAAACGCATGTAACAAGGTTGTATGATCACGTTACTTACGACGTTGTTACTGGGAGGCTTTAAATGACTATAAGCAAAACAAGTATTTTCAGCAGTTCTATTTATTAAGGGAACCAAAGAACACAGTAACATATTTTTAATAACAAGTTCATCAACGTGTTTCGAAACCAAAACTGAAACTTAAATAAGTATTACTAGGTTGCAGTTAATTTCTCATAAAATGTTACATACTTAAGCGGAATATAATCACTCATATCCTCAAGGTTTTTTAGTTTTTCATGTTTGATTGGAAGAAGGTTGTGATGCATTATAGGTAACTTTTCAGATGATATGATATCAGTGGTAAAAGTCATTGTTTCTTCTCTTTTACGATTGCTTATGGAAACGAATTCCAGGGCTGCATAATATTATGAGATTGTCTCATTCTCAAAGTAGCTGGAGAATCAGCGGTAAGTTGCAGCCACAATCCTTGTGTAATTTTACATTTGAGGTATTTCCATATACAATATTCCAAAGCTGTTAAATTCTCAAAGAAGGCTTGGTGCATCCAGACAACTTTAAAAGGATTTTTAACTTTGGCATTAGCAATGACACCGACCCACTGGAATGGTTCATAAACCATAGATATTCTTATTTGTTTACGTACATACAACGTTGCTACGCGGAGGACTGAAATGGCGCGATTTACAAATTCGCGTCACAGGGATTGATGCGAGTAAATAGGTGGGTCTATGTTGTCAACGGGTCCCAATAGGCACATACCACGTTGTTTTACGGAAATCTCATTTTATAGAAAAATGTTATATACAACGTTGTTCCGGCCGACCCTTCAATTGTCGATACTGGAGTGACTCAAATCCACATTATTTGTTTCGAGAGGTATTACTCGCTATATCCTGAAAAAATAGATAGATGTGTGGGCCGACGTTTTCGGAAATCATAATGCCACCGCTGCACTACGTGTAACAGTGAGAGGCTTTCGATTCTGGCGGTATATTAGATGCGGTCTACTCGTATTTGTACTTTCAACTAAGAACCCACTCCTTGAGTTAATCGGCTTTTTAGGTCACGAATTTAATGTCTGATATATAAGCCCAATTATTCTTTTGTAAATACGACGTCTTCACATTTTTTTATGTATGTAGGGTGTCATGATGTAGCAAATTGAAAACTCAAAGAGCGCACGTCGGAATCTATAAAACACCAATTATTATAACTTCGGAGTGGTTGGGACTATAATTCGTTCCATCGTAAACATACCCTACAACACTTCATCATATATTTCCGAGATAGCTACAAAACGTCTTTATTGCCCATAAACCAAGCGGCTCTAAAAAAACCCTTAATCTTCCCACATCTATAAACTTGGGAGTTTGTGGAATGTCAAGGTCCTTATTCCTTACCCTGGTGCCAAAAAGGGATCACTGTCCAGAATTTAATAAATTTGCTTGTATACAAATGGTTAGTATCAGCTGAAGTGTTGTAATTTTTAAGGTTGACTGTTCACAAGTGCACCAATTCACAATAACTCTTACAACGTTACCAAGAGGTTCTAAAAACTAGTAAAAATATATACAGAATGTTACGAAACTTGGGACCAAACCATTATCTTTTTTTATATCTAAGGCTGATGTGCAGTGAATACGTTCGAAATTGTCCATGTTCGATGTAGAATAAAAAGCTTGTTCTTCAGTCTGCTACATTCAGAACCGTCGAGTCTTCCAGTCAAAATGTTTCTACAAACGGTCTTTGTACGTGATAAACGAACCTATGCGGAGCAGGATGAAATCGTCCAGAGAAAGGATCCGGCTTCACTCATCAGCATGTTAACTAACATCAAATCAACATTCTTCAGGAAGATTGATAACATCGATACCCTGGGGACAAACGAGCGGTCATATCGGCCAGTTTTAGATGTACGAAGTTCGACACCGTTAGCCAGAGTGTCAAACTCCCTATACACCGAGTATTTTTTACTCCAGTGAACGAGAAGGGTAAACCAATTTTTCAGAAATAATCAAGGCATGTGTGGTACCAAGCGAATAGAGTCAAAATCGCTGCCACTAACCGCAAATCGTAGTAAAATCCACTAGCAAGCTGGAACGTACAGGCTGCTATTTAGAGGAGGGAATGCGGTGGAATAAGACGGTGCTGGGGACGCCTTCTGGGATTTATAATAAACAGGAGGGTGTAATTAAATCCTCGCAGCTATTTATTCGCGAAAACAAGGAGTCGTATAAGCAAGCGAGACGGAATTCACTGTGTGTTTTGTTGATAGTGGTGGAGTCGAGCAGGTGATTAAGTCACGCTTTACGGCACTCATTTAATCTCGTTATGTTTGAAGAATATAATCGACGCAGAGAAGAAGTTCAGGTTGTTCAGAAAGCATGAAAAGATCGAAACATACGTTTTCTAGAGAAAATGTAGGATGAAGTTTGAGGTTTGAAATGACTCCTTTGAACGTGACCTTGACTATGACTTTCAAGGTCATTTTGAAGTTCAAGGCAATGAGCGGGATTTTGCAATATTGCTGGATTATGGACGACTAAGGGCATATAAAATACACTTTTATTCTGAAAACTATTTGACGTCATTAAGAAGGCTGATAACGTTCCATTAAAGACCTACAGTCTAGCAGGGAGGTGTTCCATGGGTAGTAGATGTGAGTTGAGGACGGGCCTTATGACAGGGCCGGATTAAGGCGGGCTACTTGGGGCACTCACAAGTTTGATATTTTATAGAAAGTAGATGTCAATTGAGAACGGATTTTGCGACAAAGCCGGATCTCAAAAAGCTAAAGACATTCACGGTTATTCATTTTGAATGTTTTTTGTGATAGAGACCTAAAATTTGACAAGAAAGTATTTCATAAGCTGTAGGTATAAGTCAAGAATGGATTCTGCGCCAGCGGTGGATTAAAGGGGGACTAATGGCACTCATGAGTTTGTACGAAATTCCTTTATATTCTTTATCAGTATATCTAAGACTTGTAAAAGTGTGATCAAAATTATAGCACTCTAAGGGCCGATTTCACCAACATTAATATTATGGACCAATGGGAAAATACCTTATCGAAATGAAATTTGACAGAAGCTGTCAAAGGTCTCTGAATATTAGTGATTTTTATTGAAATATTGAATAAAATCATGAAAATTCGACTGTATTATAAACAAGACTACTTTTTGATTCCAACATGATGTTTTTGTACAGAAACAGGACAACTTTCATGTATTTTGATATATGTTATAGGTTTACATTTAACAATCCGTTATCCCCCTCAGCAAATGGGAATGCGGCAAATAATAGGTCGATTTTCTAGCTGTTAAATTTGGCAGCAGATTTGGATGTTTGTTAATGCATGGCACTCTCGAATTTACCAACTTCAATATACTGAAAGTTATCATTACATACCTGTTGAATAGTGTGGATTTGTCTGTATTTTGCAAGAAAATAGAATATAAAATACATTCCATCCAATTCCTCATCTTCCTTTACGTCATAATAGTAATCATTTATTAATTTATGGGTTTATGAATTTCTTCAAGGCAATAAAAGCATTATGTCCTCTCCATCCTAAAACACAGATAATATGTGTAATGCAATTACTATGGACATAGACAAAAAATTATGAAAAATGTCGCACCCTCACAAAATGGCCGCTGACAACCACACAAGTCACATTGTTGTCATTGAATAGCATAGAATTAAACCTTCAGAGTATATGTTTTGTGACTGGTACCAAGATTTGACGGATCTCACACATGTGTCACTCCTTGAAATGCAATAATCAGCTGTATTCAAATAACGTCTAATATAAATATACCCTAGAATGTGTACTCGTGAAAAAAGAAAAATGTGGCAAATTCGTAGTTTTTTTGCAGGTTTTAGGTTTGCTGGTAGCTTTAAGGTATATATTTGGGAATTTCTTAATCGCTGTGAATATAGTGCGGATGTTTGTTCAGTTCCTGAACAACGAAAAATATTCATCTTTATGGATGTATGGATATCAAAAAACCTGAATGGTTTTGTGGGAATATCAATCTAAGGTGCCATAATGGACGGCAAGTAAATGAATGAATGTTTGGGAACGAGCAATATCTTTTGGTAGAGCCTGTCATCAAGTAGGTGCTTAATGGCTATCTGCAAGAGGTTTATAGGAAAAAACACCCAGTATCACATATCAATTGAAGAAAGTAATATAAACATGAATAGGAAATCAACAATAGTAATTAAAACATGGATTTAATTCAAAAATCAAACATTTCTTAAAATTTTTACTGAATTATATGTAATTTCTTAATATTCAATAAGCTGGTGATGTTTCAATGACTAGCTGTCATCTCATACTTTGACAGTATTTTGTTTTCAACATAGCTACTGGTTGCTAAAATTTGTTGATTGGAACTTGAAGCTCATTCGTTGTATTTGACGGTCTGTTACCCTATAGGTGGAGAAGAACGGACTGTTGTTGGTGAAATTGGCCCTCAGTCGGTGATGCATCTTCTATATCATTTAGTGTATTGTCCAATCTAATCAGTCTGCTTAGCTTGACTTGCTAGACAATCTCATATGCAATTTTCCATGTAGCATCCACCTGGAGGCGACCTTAGCGTCCACCAATTACACACTAACTATTTGTTGCAAGCTGGACCCCATCTACCTTAGGTAATAATCAAGTTCGGAGCCTTACAACAGCGAAATTACTATCTGCGGTTTTGTGGGTACGCTGAACCTAATTTGTAAGGTAATTTCCGCTCGTCGGAGTTACGGCAATAGCCGAGACAAAGTTTCGAGTAAATATATACCTACGAAGGTGTCCTGGATAGCTACATTGTGAACTAAATGATGTAACGTATACAGATAGAAAGGGCTTGTTCGACATACGACTGTGCATATATGGAATAGTTGTTACAGAGTTAGTGAACTATTATTGGCGTTTCGAATATAAGGAGCTCGTTTATATTATGTTATAGCGTATATTCTGATCTGTAATAGTTGACTTCATTTAAGTTGGCTTACATTGCTTATGACTAGGTAGCTCGCTGTTTATTCCGAAATTATCAAAGTAGCTCAACACACTGAAAAGGTTGGCAACCACTGGTCTAAAGGTACGATATGAAAAGGCTTCGAAATCAAGCTCTTTCTCGTTATAGACGAACGCACCAACCTGGTCATCGAGACTATTGTAAACAGTTAAGAAACCTGAGCACTTCTGCTATTAGAGCCAAAAAAAAGGCATATCTAAATTTAAAGTTTAAGCATTGCTCAGCAAAGGAAAAATGGGCTGAACTAAAAAAACTAAATATACTTAGAAATAAAAATAAATACATCCCTGACCATTTAAGGAATGTTAATGAACTTATTACTTACTTTGCCAAAATATTACAAAATAATACTCCAAAACAAGAATTGTTGCATTTCTATAACAAAAACTCCTTGCTTAATAAAACCTTCTCATTTAACCTAATCGACGAAGATTTTGTTTTAAATAGTATCCTCAGTATCAAGACGAAGGCTTTTGGCGCTGATAGCCTGAACGTTGCCCTGATTTCCTTGTGTTGCACTTTTATAGCTCCTTATATTACCCATATTATAAATAGTTGTATTAAAAGGTCTTATTTTCCTAAAACCTGGAACCTGACCAATGTTCTTCCATTAGCTAAGGTTAACAATCCAACAGAATTTGGTCAACTACGTTCAATCTCGCTTTTACCGACCCTTTCTAAACTTTTGGAAAAGGCAATCGCTATACAAGTTGCTAACTACGTTTTTGCCAACAATATCATCCCCCCTAGACAGTCAGAGTTTAGAACCGGGTACAGTTGTTCCACAGCATTAACAGATCTTGTGGATGATGTCATCAGAGAACAGGATGCGGGAAATGCCACTGTCTTGGTGTTATTGGACTACACGAAAGCATTTGACATGATTAATCATGAGATACTAGTGGCTATTTTGAAATATATTGGATTAGAGCAGCCGGCCTATGCATCAATAAATTCTTTTTTATCTGAAAGGATGAAGCGCGTGACTTTGGACGGGAACATATCATATACAGTTACAATTACATCCGGGCTGCCCCAGGGCAGTATTTTGGGTCCATTATTGTATAGCCTATATACTTTTAATTTCATGAAGTCCCTAAGTTATTGTCAATATCATCTTTATGCTGACGACACTCAAATTTATGCGTCTTTTAAACCTGATCTGTCAGAACTTATAACAAACCGACTGAATACCGACTTGAATAGCCTTCTCGAAACCTCTGAAGATCACTTGTTAAAGATAAACCGTAGTAAATCGACGGCTATATTGTTTTGTAGTGATTCCTACAGAAACGTATTAGAAAATAATATTAAGCTCAAACTAGGGGACAATATAATATCATTTAGGGATTCCGTGAGGGATTTGGGCTTAGTGGTTGACTCTAAACTTAAGTTTAGGGAGCACATTACTCTGTCCCTATGAAAAGCATATTCAATGTTAAAAATAATTTACCCCCTTGGACATTACCTATCACAAAATATACTGAGTGACATATAAATACGAACACCCAGTTTAAATAGTTTTATTTTAATAAAATTTTGTATAAGTACTTAATGAAGCATAACAAGTAAATGATAAAAATTACAAAATTATTGCAATGCTTTAAAAGCCCTTTGACCTTTAATAATGTGTGGATGCACCCTGATGTGCTACGCATTCTCCAACGCGCCTAGGCATGCTTCTGATCAGGTGGTCAATGTCCTCCTGTGGTATCTCATTCCAGGCAACCACCAACTCCTCTCGAAGTGCTCCTAGAGTCGGAGGAGGACGTTGCAAATTGAGCAATTTCCTACCCATCATATCCCACACGTGCTCAATTGGGGATAAGTCGGGAGATCTTGGTGGCCATGGTAACAATGTGACATCATTATGTTGAAAGAAGTCTATTGTGACTCTTGCAACATGTGGTCGGGCATTATCTTGTTGGAAAGTTGGATCTGCCAGGGTGTCAAGATAGGGTAAAAGATGGGGTTCTAGAACTTCGTGGATATAACGCTGCGCGTTCATGTTACCTCTGATGAAGATTAAAGGTGACCTGGAACCATAAGCTATAGCACCCCAAAACATAACTCCAACAGTGTGATGAACATGTCTTTCAACAAAAAACTGTGGATTCCTCCTTTCACCACGTCGCCTTCTAACCCTGGCACGACCATCGTGCATGCCTAAACAAAATCGAGACTCGTCACTAAAGACAATACTGTTCCATTCTTGATCCCAGAGTGACTGTTGTCCGCACCACTCAAGGCGATTACGGCGGTGTTCTCGAGTTAAAGGGAGGACCCAGTGTGGCCGGTATGAAGACAAGCCAAAACTTCTCATTCGTCGGTAAACACTTCGCATGCCAATAGGTCTTCCGTGTTCTGCAAACCATTCATTTGCAATGGACCTGGTAGTGGAGAAACGGTCCCTTAAGGCCAATAATCTTAGGCGGCCATCTTCACGGTCTATTGTTCTACGGCGGCGTCCAGTGCCCCTTGCTCTTTGCGTACGGCCTTCTCGAAGCCATGCCTGACAACACCTAACCACAGTGTCTACACTTCTTTGCACTCTAACTGCAATTGCCCGAAAAGAAAGTCCAGCTTCCCGAAGTCCCACTATACGGCCCCTATCAAACTCACTAAGTTGACGAAATCGTACAGGTCTCCGTACCGTAAAGGATGTCAAGAACCAAAAGCCGCCAACGTTGATTCTTTACTGCGGCTGAAATATTCATTTTTAGAGCGTTAGTGAATTAAAAAAAAGCAGTATAAAAACCGGAATGTAAAACTGATAAGGCTGAAAATTTTTTCACTTGTTATTTACAGTAAGATAAATACATTCACCAACTTTTATTAAAATAAAACCATTTAAACTGGGTGTTCGGATTTATATGTCACTTAGTATACTAAAGCCACGCTCTGCGAAGCTTTAGTGTTGTCCCACTTCAACTTTGCTGGTATGGTATAAGGCCTATTTCTTGATAGTGTGGAACTAAAACGGGTTCAAAAAGCTCAGAATTCTTGTCTGAGACTGATATTTGGCATAAGGGGTAGACAAAAAGTATCCCACAAACTATCTGAACTGGGAGGGTTGAATATGGCTCAGAGGCGTACCTTGCACTCTACTTCCTTTTTTTACAAGATTATAAAATATAAAATCCCTCCTTATCTTCACTTAAATATTAGTTACCGGACTGATGTACATAATCTAAACATTAGAAGATTGAATTTGATTACAACAATAAAGAATCATTTAAGAAATCATTCCCATATCAAATTGCCTTTTTTTTCTTAAGATTAAAACATTACTAATTATCAATGTCTTAATAGCCATTTGTCTTACTATAGAATTTTTTAAATTTGTTGGTTTTTTTTGCTCTAGCAGCTGCTTCTTTAAGGGGCAAACTGATGTAGCCCTTTATCCTCTTAAGGCTTTTTTATTTGTAAACTTTGTATATACTGTTTAATGAGGGTAATAAGTATTATTATTATATTCTGCGGTATTATAACTATGTGGGTCAGTATACCAGTCAGGCGCCGCATGGTGTGTAGGTCACCCTAGTTTATAAACAAACCGCAATCTGAAAAACTGAAATTGGCAGATTCCAACAGCAGTAACGCAGTTATCGATTTGGCGTTAGTTCACAGAACGTCACCATCGTCCTCGATGTTTCCATCAGAGCTGCAGTCGTGCATGCGATGTCTACGAACAAAACACTTGACAGGGCGGTAGAAATTATTTACCAAATGAATAGTATCTTTTATTAACTCTTTTTACACGTTTTAGGTGGTGTTTTATCGCAAATGAGCATCGTTAATTCACACGTAGTTGTTTCTGAGCAACAAAGCCCTAACTTTCACACCTTGTATACGAAGCATCCTGTGTGGAATCCAAAAATTGGATAGTAGAGAGTAGTCCTTACAGGTGAGAAGGTTGGTATAATATTACTCCTGATATCCCAGGTTTTCCTTCATCTAACACCTACTTTCTGAGTAAGAGGTAGGTGTACTCCTCCATGGGACACTCTGTATAGTAAAAACGTGCAAGCTGGTTTTCTATTCTACTTGTTACATTCGCAGAGGCATCCATTCAAAGTGTCTACCTATTCGTTCATCCTTACTCCGGCAGCCAATGGCGAGGTGCACAAATCGAGTCCGGCGACAAAGAAAGAAGTGTTTCCAAGGCTCGAATTGAATTTTCCCGGAAAGCTATCATCACCGGAACAAATGTTTATCTTCAGCTCAGACCCGGAGGCGTTTTATCCGCAGCCGTTACAAGCAACGCGGACGAAAGACCATCGGTTCTAATCTCTGGAATGACCGCCTGGATACTGAAAACGGCGTTACGTCAAGTGGACGAGCGATCTTGTCCTGAATTAGTTGATCGGGCGATTAAGCGCTATTGGCCATTTTGCTTGCGTTTGTCACAATACGCGGATGATTTGTGCGTTCTAAATGATTCCAAACAGCAAAACACAGCCATCGTGAACGTAGAATGGGCAATAAAAGAAAGGTTTGAATACTATGATCAGTGGGGCCTTACTTGTAATAAGCAGACCAAATTTAGCGGGAATGGGAAGATAACGGTCGTACCCCCGTCATACCTTGATAAACCAGTAAGAACGGATCATTGAATAAAGAAGTCTTGAGGCCAATTGAGCAGCTTAACTTCTGTCACCAATCACTGTCTTCAGTTTGTACATTTTTATAGAAGAGAAATTAAAAATAATTGAATCAGGTGTCTACTTACTGCTGTGTTCCCACTCAGAAGTAGGTGTAGAAGTGGCATTCTTAAGTTAAAGAGGTACCTTAAAAAGATATATACTATACTAAGTGACATATAAATCCGAACACCCAGTTTAAATGGTTTTATTTTAATAAAAGTTGGTGAATGTATTTATCTTATTGTAAATGACAAATTTTCAGCCTTATCAGTTGGACATTCCGGTTTTTAGACTGCTTTGTTTTAATTCACTAACGCTCTAAAAATGAATATTTCAACCGCAGTAAAGAATCAACGTTGGCGGATTTTGGTTCTTGACATCCTTTATGATCGGTTACGATGCCTAGAGTACGGAGACCTGTACGATTTCGTCAAATTGCAGTTAGAGTGCAAAGAAGTGTAGACACTGTGGTTAGGTGTTGTCGGGCATGGCTTCGAGAAGGCCGTACGCAAAGAGCAAGGGGCACTGGACGCCGCCGTAGAACAACAGACCGTGAAGATCGCCGCCTAAGATTATTGGCCTTAAGGGACCGTTTCTCCACTACCAGGTCCATTGCAAATGAATGGTTTGCAGAACACGGAAGACCTATTGGCATGCGAAGTGTTTACCGACGAATGAGAAGTTTTGGCTTGTTTTCATACCGGCCACACTGGGTCCTCCCTTTAACTCGAGAACACCGACGTAATCGCCTTGAGTGGTGCAGACAACGGTCACTCTGGGATCAGGAATGGAACAGTATTGTCTTTAGTGACGAGTCTCGATTTTGTTTAGGCATGCACGATGGTCGTGCCAGGGTTAGAAGGCGACGTGGTGAAAGGAGGAATCCACAGTTTTTTGTTGAAATACATGTTCATCACACTGTTGGAGTTATGGTTTGGGATGCTATAGCTTATGGTTCCAGGTCACCTTTAATCTTCATCAGAGGTAACATGAACGCGCAGCGTTATATCCACGAAGTTCTAGAACCCCATCTTTTACCCTATCTTGACACCCTGGCAGATCCAACTTTCCAACAAGATATTGCCCGACCACATGTTGCAAGAGTCACAATAGACTTCTTTCAACATAATGATGTCACATTGTTACCATGGCCACCAAGATCTCCCGACTTATCCCCAATTGAGCACGTGTGGGATATGATGGGTAGGAGATTGCTCAATTTGCAACGTCCTCCTCAGACTCTAGAAGCACTTCGAGAGGAGTTGGTAGTTGCCTGGAATGAGATACCACAGGAGGACATTGACCACCTGATCAGAAGCATGCCTAGGCGCGTTGGAGAATGCGTAGCACATCAGGGTGCATCCACACATTATTAAAGGTCAAAGGGCTTTAAAGCAGTGCAATCATTTTGAAATTTTTATCATTTACTTATTATGCTTCATTATGTACTTATACAAAATTTTATTAAAATAAAGCCATTTAAACTGGGTGTTCGGATTTATATGTCACTTAGTATAAATGACATATAAATTGCAACACCCAGAATTATTTATTGAATTTTGATAAAAGCTTGTAGACATATTAGCTGATAAAGTGTTGAAGGCATTCTGAGTCGTACTTTTTTTGAGAACGCTTTTTTTGTCATATCAGAATCCGAACAATATGAACATGTTTACTTAATATTCAGTGATTTTTCTGTGTTGGTTTCATTTGTTTCATTTTTGTTTCATTACATCATCATCCCTTGAGCTCACAGACGTTCCAATTTCTCAGAACTATCCGAGTTTAAGAGAAGAGATTGGAGAAGCTAATCTTATTTCTTCCCTTGAAAAAATTTGAAAGAACACAACGCAAAGTAATATGTTTTTAACAACGACATTCGTGCAGGGTGCAGGTGCAAAAATCCTCGTTTTCGACTCGGATTTTTGCCAACATCACTCAGGCTTCTAGTTAAAATAATAGCAACATGTTTTTGCAATATTTTTCCGGAAAAATTAGAAGCCTTTATGACATTACTTATGATTATTACTTCATTGTTGGTAAAAGCCTAGCCTAGCTCGTATGGCCACAACGTTAGAACACCATCAAAAGCTAAATAAATTGACTATGAGTTGGTTGTCATACCAGAAGACCAGTAGCCCACAAAGAGTAATTGTGTAGTACAGGGTGCGGCAGAGAGGACAGACGTTTTTGGGATGGGTAGTACCCTCTGCCTCCGTCTACGAGAGAGGTGGGGAGGGTGCCGTTTGACTCGTGAGATCCTAAACTGTATCCATCGAAGAAACAAAGTAAAATCAAACATATACACCCGTATTGCACGTGATCAAGAACTTAACCGTAGGAGACGCTACAGGGCCGTATCAAGCTATTGTGACTGATCTATCAAAAAATGTCGTACAAGATATGTGTTGCTGTAAATTCTATCAAAAGCATAGTAAATTATCAGGAATATACCACGCCTTTCTAATCATATTTCGACATTAGGAATCAGTGCAAAAAATTCTGTATTCACCATTTCAGCAAAATGTTACTAAAACGCACACGAAAAAAACTTGTGGAAATTGTTCATATTTTATTATTAACTTACATATATACCCAATAATATTTACAAATCAACCTTCTATTCACAATGCCGAGCAAATTTCTTTGAGCAAATAGAAACTACAGACGTAGTAGTAGTAGTACAAAAGTTTATTACAGACTCCATAAAGTTTGTTAGTTTGATTGCTATTAAAATTTACATGAGAAATAGGAAGAAGGTCAAAATGGCAGTATTATGCTTTGGAACTCCTAAATTAACCCTAATTTTGTGTAATTATAAATTTGGAATTTCCACATTAATAACTAGAAACTTACACTTTGATTGCAGTCTATAATGAACTTACCTGTCTTGCCAAAAAGCCCGTTAAACTGCCAGTCTTAATGGTATCAATCGATTTATATGCTGTATTCCGAGGAGCTTGAATCATCAGAATTGTTGATGTCAATTATAAGGGGTTCAACTTGGGTGTCAATGATATTGTCCATATCCCACATTTTGGTTTCAACCTTCTCTTGGACATGGTCAATACATGTTCTCCATTTTGCTGGCGTAATTCTATCGACAGCAACATCAAACAGTTTTTTAAGGTCAGAAAACTTAAAAGTGCTGTTATTTGACTCCACGTATTGCTTGATGTCGGCCCAAATCAACTCGATAGGATTCAGTTCGCAGTGATAGGGAGGCAGTCTGAGAATCGTTTTATTTTGGTTTTTGGCCATTTTGTCAACAATTGTTAAATCATATTTATACTTATGTCGCTTGACTATATTTATCAGCTCAGCTTTGACCATTGTTTGGTCGAAGTCGATCTTCTTTGAGACAAGCCACTGTTGAATGTCTGCCTTTTTGGTGGCCATTGTTGGAATTTTTTCCAATTTTCTGGAGTGGTACGGGGCATTATCCATCACAATAATTGCGTTATCATCAAGTGTCGGCAAAATTTTTTTGAACCAATTTTCAAATGAGTTACCATCCATTTCTTCGTGATAGTCTCCAGTTTTTTTGGATTCAAATGCCCACAATGCTTCAGGAACAAATCCATCTACGCTACCTATGTGGCAAATGATCAGGCGTTTTCCCTTGCCTGAAAGTAATTAGTTATTTTACTTCTCAGCGAGCGCACTAAATGACGAAATTAAGCAACTTACTCTTTTTAGGTTAGCGTAGGATAGGGTCTTAGATTAGTTTTTGGGTGAAGGAAATACTCAGAAGCTTGGATGAGATAGCAAAACTGAGTTCGGAGCTTCCAAATCATTGATTCGATCAGAAAATGAATTATCTGCATCCAAAAAAGTTCATATACTTCGAAACTTACCTGCAGGATTTTTCAATCCCGTCGAAAGGCCATCTAAAAAAGCCTGCCTTGAGGACCTCACAGATCTGTCTACCCAAACCTTTCCCTGCGTATGCCCCGCGTTCACCCAATTTTCGTCTAAATAATAAATTTTTCTTCCTTCAGCGCGGAATTGCCTAATTTTTCTAAGGTATTCTCTCCTCCAGATAACAATTTCCTCCTTTTCTAACAATAAACTATTCCTTCCTCTTTTCAAAAATCGAAAGTCTAGTTCTTTCAACAGCTTATGGAACGTAGATCTTTTAAAATTTGGCAGGTCCTCATCATCATTCACTTGCTTCAATATTTTATCTATTGTAGGTATTTCATTCCTGAAGAAAAAGTGATGTACTTTTCTTCTAATGGCACTTTTGTCAAAGTCATCTATTTTTTCGATGATTTTTTTTCTCGCTGGATATGTTTTTGGCTCAGATAGTGAGTGATTTTGTCTATATTCCTTCAAGATTTTGTAAACACTTGATCGACCTACTCCAGAAATTTCAGCAACCTTACATACGATATTTTCTATAGCCAATCCACTATTCTCTTGCATCTGGTTCTTGTAGATATTTAGAATAATTTGTTTTTCACCTGCGCTAAGATGAAGCTTTTTAGCCCTTTTTCTGGGTGACGTTAAGCTGATTTCAACCACTTCATCAGCTGTATCTGTGTCAGACATTTTAGACTAATATTAAATTTCCGCAAGAAAAATCAAGTCAAGACGTGCATAAAACGTTCGCGCTCATAAACGGGTATCCGTAACTGATTACAATCCTGTGCGTGGTGACAAACCATCAACGTGACGCTGAAAGTTCCCTCTACTATGCAGCGTTGCCAGGCTTAATGTCACAATGATCATGTTTTATTGGGAAAATTGTCAGAAATCGCCGAATGTTGAACAGAAACATTACAAGAAGTCTAACCTTGAAATGTGAGGCTACAAATCGATATTCTTATAGGGGGAAGGGTAGGGAGCTGTTATGGTTCCTATTAACCTTGGTGAAAGTTGGAAACGGTAATATCATATATGGCATACATTCGGTTGAAGGTGTGTGCACGGAAAATAGATTGCGGATAGGATTTTAATAGATAAATCTGCACAAAAAAACACAAAAGGAGATTTTTGTATTTCCCTGAAGAATATCTCAAGGTTATTTCAGATGTACTCATCGAAACTTTATGGAAGGATTATCGAAACCTTATTTTCAATTGCGATAGGGGCACATACCTCGACATCGCATTAATGTGAAAAATAAGACAATAGAAAAAAATTCCCTCACTGATGCTATCTCTTAGGAAAAATTTAACTATAAAGATTGCACAAAAATTTTCTTCACCTTTTTGAGCTTGTTTTCGCATCTCCGTATATGCCGTTCATAATTTGCTGCAGATCAAATTGGAATATACCTTTGTGATGCCATTTATTGTTATATAATGTCCTTTACAACAGTTATTGCACGTATTGCACCAACAGATTGATTTGTGATCCATGCGAATGTGATCAACCACTCTGGCGAAAACTCGCCGAGCGTGGCAACCGTGCGACTTTGTCTGGAGGCTCGTCGCTACAAGCCAATCAGGAAGAGGCCGACAGAGCGCCATGGCTACCGATCACGCGTTGATCACGAATCAACCACTGTTTACGATTACTTTGTAGCTTCGTTAGATACACTTTAGCATTATTTTACCTCCATTGTGTCAATTTTTAAATATGTATTGCTTATTTTGAAGGAAAGATATGAATAATCGGGTAGATGTCTTGAGTATGATGCGAAGGGTAGATAATGCGTCTTTCGGTTAATTTTCTAGCTTTGAAGAAATAAATTATTTTATTAAAGTCATTCTCAATTATCTTTTTACATTAAATGCATTCGCCTCGAGGAGTTAGAACCCCCCTAAGTCCTCCCCATTTTTGTCCCTGAGCCACTTAAAGATAATTAATTTGTGATGTTGATACCTCAGCCCCTTGCATCCGACTGATATGGGCCGATAGAAAGCTTATACCCGCTTTTTTTACTTCCAATATCCACTTCGTAGGGTATGGAATTACAGCTCCAGAAAGCAACACTCAGCAGAACAGTAAATGTGGAATAAGATATCCGTGGAGACACTGCAGGAACAAGGTAAAGGAAATATTTGGAGAGCGTATTTAAACAGCAAATAGGGGAAGTGGTAACATAAAGCTGGAGTACATATTTCAAATATAAATACTGTAGGCGGTGGTATCTCATATACGTTACGGAAATAAGGGTTGCGTGGGGTGAATATACAGGGTGTAAACGTTATGGTAGCTATTATTGAAATTGGTAATTGGGGGGGGGGCGGTCAGAACAAGTCAAAAAGGATCTTAGACAATATGTCATTACAACGGAGACAGAATTTGTGGTTTCTTCATGTCGGACCACCGCCACACATTTCTAGAGGCGTCATTCAGTATTTGAATGAACATTTTCCGAATTGCTGGGTGCAAGATCTCCTGACCTCAATCCGATGGATTTCTGGTATTGGGGCGAACTTAAAGGGTGAAGTGGATATCTGAGACGTTATAAACAACATGTTCCAGATATGCCTAGAGCAAAAAACACGAGAGCCGCGCTGGTATCTACTCCTGACCGTGGTGATGAGGTAGGTACCTGCAGAAGGCACCTGAACGCAATCGGACATCGCCAGAGGAGCGCCTAATGATGACGTCGTGTACACGTTAAATCTGCACGAACCCCTAAATACGTCGTTATGTTGAATCTACCATCACCGATGGTGCGACTGATTATACATTGAAATTAAAACAAAAAGCTGCAACTGCAATTGTATGTATGAATGTTGAATCTGTTGAACATTTTCGGACCAATGGGGTTAAAATATCGTTGAGGAACTAGAAAGAAGTGTATGAATGTGTTGAAATGCAACACCTAACAAAAATTTGAGTCAAAAGGCTTTTTCATGTAAGGGTTTGGAAGTGCAAGTTTGCAAATACAGGATAAACTATAAGCACACAGTAGGTGATATAATCACATATGGATTACAAAAGTTGCAGTAAACATGGAAAAACCTTCAGCTAATCTGAAAAAATAGATTTTACTCAGACATCAAGCATTTTTAAAAATTTTGGCTCAGTTTTACATAATTTCATAATATTTAATAAACTGAAAAGATTTCAATGGCAAGCTGTCACTTCATATTTTACAGTATTTTGTTTTGAATACTTTGATGCTATTTGCTGCCAAAAATTTGACGGAGAGATCTTGAGGCTGATTGGGTATATTTAACGGACTGTTTGGTACTCGTACCCTATTGGTGCAGAATAATGGTTTGTTAAATTGTGAAATCCACCCTTAGTGCTTCACCATCCGTGAACCCCTTACTGAGATTCCTGGGAGTTCATGGACGGTGAAATTCTTGTTTTGAAGACTCCGAGTTGAACGTCTCCGTAGGAAATTCTAATGTTCAGGTATGCATAACCTGAACGTTTAGTCTGTGCAGACTCGTCTCCTTGGCTCTGAAAATTCAAAAAGCTGTAACCTACTTTGCTCCGCATTACTTCACGCCCGCGAATCTCGACACAAAGGCCGTTTTCATTCACTCGAAAATAATTGTGCACTGCAGGAAGGAAAAGCTAAAAATTACACATCAAAGGGTAACGAGAAGCCCGAAAAAAGAACGGCGGTACGATTATTGTACTCCTACGAATCCTAAAGCAATTCATTAATCGCAGCTCTCTGAGGGAAAGTTCGTAACTGGAGATACCTTCAAAGGTGTGCAGCTTTACTGTTTTTGTTGTTGTGATAGCAGCATTTCGGAATGTTTAATCTGCTAATGAGCGCCAAAGTTTGAGGAAGAATTTTCAAAAATGCATCGTATCTGCAGTTTTTTATCCTTGCATAAATATCCGTGGGAGCCGCAGGGATACAGGGGAAAAGAGAGATGCCATACAGACTATAACGAGGGAACACGTGTGCATGTGGTGCATCCACCCTAGATATCCGCCAGGTGGTACCTCCTCGCTCGGTGGTCTGAGGCCGCCCTCTATCAATGTACAGGTACTGCTTACCGGTGAATTCAAAGCTTTCTTCTGCGAGCACGCGCTACAAGTCTTTCGAATCATACAGGATTGGTGCCTAGAACACGGTTTGGCGGTTAATCCAAACAAAACGGGCAGCAGAAAACTAAAGTTAGCGAACATCAGTCCACCAAAACTCCTTAATGTGAGTTTGCGCTTTACTTCCGAGGTTAAATACCTTTCGATTAATTTGGCCGTAAAACTGAACTGGAATCATCACAGAGAAAGGAGGTTAAAGAAAGCATAAATATCGTACGACTCTAACAACTAAAAAAATAAATAATATTGCGATCGAGGAACGATAACCCTTTGACTTTGGGACAAACTTTCAATTTGAAAGTTAATAGGGAAACCAAGTATGGATTTCATTCTCATCCGACAAATAAAGCACTTCTTCATTTGTATCTTATACAGGGTGGCCAATATATAACTGACTGATTTAAGTTGCGCGCCAATTCATCGTGGAACGCTACACGATCCCACATCGCATCCGTATTGTTAAAACGTTTTACTTGAATAATGAGTCGATTGTTGCTACGACAGGATTTCGGTAGAAATATTGTGCTTGCTATCAACACAATTCGTCAGTTGGTACGGAAATTCGAACAAACAGGTGAAGACTTGCCAAGATCGGACCGTGTTCGAACTGTTCGTGCTCCGAAAAATATCGAGCGAGTTCGTGAAAGTGTAGTGGAGCGCCCTGAGACGTCTACCAGACATCGTTCTCAAAAAATTGCATTTGCGGCCATACAAAATTCATTTAACGCAAGGAGTACAGGCTAGTGACCATGAAAGTCACTCAGATCACGCAGCCCAATACCAATCAAACTCAAATGAGGAAAAGTTGGTTAGTGACAGCGCTAGATAGGTGTCAGTTAAATATGAGAAATGCTGTTTCTATTATTGAAGCAACCATTGAGTGACTGACGGGCTTCCTATATGAAAGAAGAGTGAAAGGAGCGCACAGAAGCTTTAATGCTTGATTACCAAAGCGAGGTACGGGTTACCGTAGCTGATCACTGGGATGACAAATTTCTGATAATAGGTGGCGTCACTTGTATCGGATATATTTCAAAAGTCCTGTTCACTTTGCGAGAGGCTTTGTATAAATCCGAAAATCCATTCTTGGGGAACGCTGGAATTCTATAGCTAGTATAAGAGAAACTCCACTGAGTCGCATCACCACCTTTTCAATAGCCTGGGGAGGCTGACCACCAAGCTTATAGCGACACCTGGAGAGGACGTTCAAGAGGCCCAACGGGGACTAAGAGCTATGATCTTGACCAAACAGCCTTCTTCCTATACAGAATACAACGAATACGATATTCACCCAAAGTACGCGTACGTTTAAGGGCAAAGTGTGCAATGTTAGGTAGGTTGAGCTCCTAACATCGTACAGTTAGTCAATCTGTTTACTTACTTCGTATGTCATTGTAACCTAGCCGCCAAAGACTATGAACAGGCATATGGATTTCTTTTCGGCACATACAAATACCAGCGATTAGGTTTAGGACAAAGCAAAGATCTATCAAAACAGCAAATATACCTAACAGGATAATAATTGATTGCTAATAGATGTTTACTGGTTGAAAAACAGCAACCTAGTTCACACTACTGATTAACCTCCCGATACCGTTGTTGCTCTTGTATATGCTAGAATATCGTAAAATTGCATCAAATCAATCAGTCAAAGTTATTGGATTTTTTATTTGCTAACATATTCCTGCTTGAAATAAGACAGCACACAGTGTCATCTATTTCCAGAATCGGTAAGACTATACTTTAGCGCATATCGCAAATATTTCGTTTCTTATTTTAAAATGGAAGATTGAGATGTAACTGTTACGAAAATTTCAAATTTTCTTTATTGCTATTTTATAACGGGTGATTTTTTAAGAGGTATAGGATTTGATTTTCAAAAAAAACACAAAAAATTTGAAAAAACGATTAAATCTTTATTTGAGTCGATAGAACGGTCGATATAATTTAATGTTTAAAGATTATTTCATGTAAATGTTGGCCGCAGCTCCGCTTTAGATGGCCCATGCACAAGGTTCAATTTTGCCACACTCTCTCCAACATATCGGCCGGTATCTCACGAATAAATGCTTCAACATTGGCTTCCAGTGCGTCAATCGTTGCTGGTTTATCCCTGTAGACATTATCCTCAACATGGCCCCACAAGAAATAGTCCAACGGCGTTAAATCACTCGATCTAGGCGGCCAATTGACGGGCCCCAAACGTGAGATAAACTGTTCACCGAACTCGCCTCTCAATAGGGCCATCGTTTCATGTGCGGTGTGGCATGTGGCACCGTCTTGTTGAAACCACATGTCAGCCAAGTCCAGCTCTTCCATTTTGGGCTAAAAAATCATCGCACGGTAGCGCTCGCCATTAACAGTTACGTTCCTGCCATTGTCGTCTTTGAAGAAGTACGGCCCGATGATGCCACCGGCCCATGATCCACACCAAACAGTGATTTTTTCGGGATCGATTGGTAGCTCTTGCAATGCTTCTGGCTGGTCTTCACTCCAGATGCGGCAATTTTGCTTAGTAACGTACCCATTCAACCAGAAATGAGCTTCGTCGCTGAACACAATTTTTCGATAAAAATGTGGATCTTCCTCCAACTTTGCCAGCGCCCATTCACCAAATGGGAAACGTTGTGGGAGGTCGTGTGGCTTCAATTCTTGCTCCAACTGTATCTTATAAGGTTTTACACCCAAATCCTGTCGCAAAATTTTCCACGTAGTGGAGTAACACAGCCCAATTGCTGCGAACGGCGGCGAATCGACATTTCACGGTCATCACTAACACTGGCGGATACAGCCGCAATATTTTCTTCAGTCCTCACTCTACGTCTGCGTGTTGGTGGTTTAGTCTCCAATAATGTAAACTGAGTTCGAAATTTAGTCACAAGCTTCCGAATAGCTCCCTCAGTAGGCCGACCAAATTGCCCATAAATTGGAAGCAGTGCTCGATGCACTCTCTTAACCGAGCATGAATTTTGATAGTAAAATTCAATAATTTGCAAGCGTTGTTCGTTCGTAAGTCGATTCATGGTTAAATTATAGACCAAACTGAATATGTTTGACAATGACACAAGACACCATTCACGCGTCATCTGTCAGAAACAGTGTTGCCAAAAAGATACTAGCAAAAAAATCAGCCTATACAACTTCAACGTTGCATTTTTCGTGATAATACTCTAGAATAGAATACTGTTCTATACGCTGTTTTTTTTACTTTATGCACAAAAGGATGCTCTAAATTATAAAAATATAACATACACTGTGACAATATTCATCGTAAAAAGGCAATTTTGTATCATTTTTATGATTAAAATAAACGATTGTTAAGTAATCGGTTCTTTTATTTAAGATATAGATTCCCATCACTACACCACCATCACTATCACAATTCCTCCGTTGCAGTGTTGCCAAATCATCAATCGTTTTGATTTGTTAATATTAAAGCAAATGCTTTGCCAGAATTAGAATCTGATTCGTCTTGTCAAATTCTTTCAATTTCTAGAATTTCATTACGATTTTAGGAGATTTTTTTTACCATTGTGATTTATTTCATAATATCTGTGAACTTTTTTGGGTAAGTACGTGTTTATACAGTAATTGTATCTATATCATAATGTCCTTTTGCTTTTCATTGCAGATATGGCTACCTATAATCCTTGTACCTTGCCCTGAGAACCCTAATCTTTCATTTTCAGATAAGAAATAAAATATTTGCCATATGCGCTATAGAATAGGTCAGCTCCAGGATCTACTACCGCGAGAGTGGAAATAGCCAGCTGTTTGTAAAGCTGTATCCCAATTCGCATTTGCAGTGTCACCAGTGTTGCCTCTACAGGGTGACTTTGAAGTTGAGTCATTCATTTTCAGATAATGATTGTAGAAGGAAAATATGTGTGTAAAAATAAAAAAAAATTAAAAAAAAAATGTTACCTCGTTTTATAGAGTATCCTCCCGACAAGTATTTCAGTGCGGACCTGTATTTGATCGTGCGGTCTTGGAGCACCGGCATGCCCTCCCCTGTGAGGTCTTAAGTCACCTGATTCACGAGCCCTTTGTACTACATTAACAAAGGCACGAGGGGTTGGTTGCACTCGATTGGGAAACCGATCCGCATAAATCCGTGATGCCGCGGCAGCATTTTGTAAATAAGAATCATGTCCACAAGTTCAGCATTTTCGTAAACATGTGCCATTTTTTATTTTGCTTGAACCACGCAACAAACACCACTATTCACTCACGCGTTACCGACTGACACATTGACTGAATACAACTGAATAAAATTGTAGTAAAAACATCATGATAGCGTTTCAAATTCTTTCGCTTTTTTGTTTCCGACGCGATGAACCGATAAGGAGGATTATATCTGTTGTTGTCAAACACGAGCACATAATATTATTATTGAGGCAGGGCGGTACTCAAACTTCTAAAGGGCTATAACTTTGTTGTTAAAGGAAAAAAACGTTCCTTTTGATCAGATCTACTCACTGTTAAAATAAATGACTCAACTTCGAAGTCGCCGCCGATTCTGCTGATAGATGGGACTTCGTGCTCCCTTATTTTGAGTTGCTGAGCTGTGGTTCGTTGTCCTATCTAGACCATGCTGGTTAGTTACCAAACATCACAAAGTTCAATAATTAATAATAATAATAATAATAATAGACGTCTTTATTTATGCACAATTACATGTAGTATAGCCAAATGTCAGACTTATATGGCGAAGTTTAGCATGCTGCTACTCTTACACTTAACCATATAGTCTCTAGCAGATGTTCAAAAGAATACACTATCCACAAACAGATTTGGTTCATTACATCGAAAGTAAAATTTAAAAAAAAGAGAAAAAGGCATACTTTCCAAACCCAAATGCACCAAAAAATTATTAATCTGAATTAAAGTTGGAATAAAAAAGAAATGAATAATTACGTAAATTATATGTTTGGAGGGTTGAGTAATAATGTTTTAACTTTTTGTCGAAAGACAGGTAATGAAAATTCTTTATATACTTTAGGAAGGTCATTATAAATAATAGCAACATTGTAAGAAAAACTGCGTTTAAAAAGTGTAGACGTATGCAGGGGTATTCTAATATTATTTTCTCTGAGAGTTCTACAGTGAACATCATTATTAAATGAAATTTTTTCCTTCAAGTAATAAGGTTTAGACGTGAGCAGCAATTTGTGAACAAAAACTGAATAGTGATACTTGACCATGTCATTAATTTTTAACCAGTTTAGAAGGGGATATTTCGCCGATACATGATCAAATTTACGTAAGCCAAAAATGAATCGTATACAATTGTTTTGAATAACTTGAATAACGTTTTTAGTGAAATTGTCTAAACAAGTATAGTATACGATATTACAATAATTTAGTATAGATATGACCAATGCTTCACATAGTTTTTTACGCATCTTAAAATTTAGTAAATACCTGTTTGCTATAAGAGTGCGCAGCCGTAGGTAGGTTTTCTGAGATAGACTTTTAACATGTTCAATAAACCTTAATTTTGTATCAAAAACAACACCAAGAATTTTTGCAGAATCAGAAAATTGCAAGATTTGGTTATTTATCTGAATGTTCAAGAGCTGTGTTAAATTGTATGTTTTTCTTTGTGCGCAAAATAATAACATTTTAGATTTTTGTGGATTAATAAGTAGATTGTGATCTAAAGAGTATTTAATTAATTTATTAACATCGTTTTGTAAAATTTGAGTAGTATTATTGACATTATCTGGGTTAAAATAATGAAGCAATTGCGTATCGTCTGCAAATGACTGGACATGAGAATTATCAATACTTTTGCTTAAGTCGAACGTATATATGAGGAACAGAAGCGGCCCCAATACAGAGCCCTGAGGTACGCCTGAGGGAGTTATTGTCACTTGAGACATTTCTTGATTGAGAAAAACACACTGAGTTCTTTGATGAAGGTAACTGTCGAAAACTGAAAGGGATACACTGTCAAGACCTATGTAATTTAATTTAGCAAGTAATAATTTATGATTGATGCTGTCAAAGGCTTTCGAATAGTCTATAGAAATTAAGGCTAGTGCCATTTTCTTATCTAAGGCATTTAAAATATTGTCTTGCAGATTAAGTAGGGCAGATGTTGTACTATAATTTTTTCTAAATCCGGACTGAGTGTCGGGAAGTATAAAGAATTTTTCTAGGTAAGCGGTCAATTGGAACTTTATAATTTTTTCTAAAATTTTGGATAAAATTGGTAATAAACTGATAGGTCTGAGATCATTATACTCAGTGGGTTTCATTTTTTTAGGAATTGGAATAATTAGAGCTTGTTTCCATGTGTTTGGAAAGTAGCCTTTTTCCAAACAGTCGTTAAAGATGTGGACGATGTGATGGAGAATAACTGGCAGGCAAAGCTGGATCATTGACAGAGATATACCATCAATTCCCTTCGCATCAGATTTTAGGCTCCCTATTGCCTGTAATACGTCATTTGAACTAATATTATTCAATGAAAAAATATATTCAGAGCTCAATTTATTTTTGAAATAGTTTTCGCAAACTAGTGAATCAACAGGTTTATAGCTATAAACAGACATAAAATAATCATTAATTTTGGTAGGGTCATTAAAACTTGCCGGAAGGGTTGGTTTACTACGAAAATTTATATCAAGTTGTTTGAGAGACTTCCACAATTTTTTTGAATCATTTGCATTTGCCAAACTTTCGATATATGTCTTTTTGTCCCTCCTGATCATGTTAAGAGCATGGTTTCTAAGCGATTTGAAGTTATTATAGGCGTCCACGGTCTTATTAGTTTTATATAAAGCTTGTGCAGTATTCTTTTCATCAAGAACAGTGCGTAGTTCATTTGTTAACCAAGGTGATGGTGGCTTATTAACTCTTACAGTTTTAAAAGGTGCATGTTTATTATAGGTTTCCACGATAACGCTTGTAATGTGCATTACCTTCTCATCAATATTAGATTTCGTAAATAATTCATCTATGCCCGATGTAGAGAGTTCGATAAGAAAATCATCCTCACTGAAATGTTTAAAATCCCTGATTGTGATAAATTTTTGTTTTCTTTTATAAGATGGAATGTCAAAATGACAAAACACGAGTTTGTGGTCCGAAATACCATTCGTGTCCATGACGGAAGAATAGCTGCATATTTGAGGATTATTTAAAAATATTGGATCGATTAATGTTGCAGTACTATCTGTGACACGGGTGGCTTCCGTTACGATTTGTGTGAACCCCATCAGCTCAAAACTCAGTGAGAATATATTGTTATTAAAAAAATTCATATTCAGATCTCCCAATATCACGATGTTATGATGATATAACGAGAGGCTGGGTAGGAAACCATTTAATAAATCTGCACATTGTTGTATGTTTTTAGAGGGTGGTCGGTACAAAACACCTACTAACAGTTCACACTTACCCGCAACCAATTTAACCCAAATGCTTTCGATAAAATCACCAAAATTTGTATGAATATCTACCTTTTCAGCATGTAAATTTGATTTAACATAGATTCCAACTCCACCACCACGAGATTCTCTATCACAACGCAAGAAACAATAGTTGTTAATATTAACCACATCATCAGTAATATTTTCATTTAGCCACGTCTCTGTGACAGCGAATACATCAAAATTTTCTAATGCTATTAAATTTACAATAGCATCAAAACTAGACATGAGGGAACGTACATTCAAGTGTCCGATAAGCATTTTACTACCAGCCATTAAGAGTATTTGAATCGTACATGATTTAGAAAAGATTTTGAGTATTCTAAATAATTCTAAAATGATCAAAATAAAATTCGTGAGAGATGTCTTTGTTGAAAGAATTCATACACTGGGCAATTTTTGTCTGTCGGCAGATGATCGGTACTGTAAGATTTTTTATACTGGTGGTTTGAATACAAACAGTTGCAACACTTCGAATGTGCCTGCTTACAAAAGGAAGTGTCATGGTTTTCTCCACACTGAGCACAGACTTTAGGATTTTGGCATTTTTTTCCAGAATGATTAAATCGGAAACAATTTGTGCACTGAGACACTTCATTATTTTTGTATACAGATACATTTTGAAATCCTAATAGAATTTTTCCATTATAATCTTCAAAAATCTGTTTAAATAAATTACCTGTGACCTCTGCGTAAATAATATAAATTTTTTTTTGAGCAATATACTTAATAAAATTTATCTTAATATCTTCTTTTTCTATGACATGGTTCTGTCTTGTGATGTCTTCTACTATCTCTTCTTCGGTAATTCGTTCATCTGTATGGTAGCCCACGATTTTGATTTTAGGTCTAAACATTTTCGGTTCAGACACCTGGTACGATGCTGACAATTTTTTCTGAATTTCTTCCTTTAACTGGGCATGATTACTTTCGTGGACCTTAATTTCCACACCACCGTTTCTAAAATTCTTCACGTCGTCAATTTTGATTTGAAGTTTAGACAAGCTTAAGTTTTTGTCTAGATCTTTACGCGTCTTGAGGCTTGTTTGTTGCTGGCTTGGTATAATCACTATGCTTTTCAATGGGATTTCCTTGCTTTTTGTAGCATAGGTCTTTTTTACAATTTGCGAATACGTAGTGCTTGTCATACTTGATTTTTCAATTATGTCAATCCTAGAATTCAGTTTCTTGAGCGCGTCAACTACAGTTTCTTTTTCAGTAATATTTGTCGACAATAAATTCAGCTGATCTTGAAATCTAGTGTTCTCGTTCACAAGTTGCTCAATCAATTTATCTTTTTCTATTAATAACTGACTGTATGAATTAACTTTTTCATATAATATTTTTATTTCCTGTTTTAGCTCCTCATTTGTTGTTCTAAGGCACTTACTGTTTTTAGGTGTTTCCGTTGCATCACTTGGTTTGATTACCACCATTTTAGCACTCTCAGACGTAGCTGAAGCAATCTCAGCAGTTTTCTTTTTTTTCTTATTCATGGAGTACCCAGTATGGTCGTATCACTTTCTTCTAGTCTAGATGATTGATGTCAAATCTTTTGTCAAAATTCTTCTCTGTATTGGCCGAAAAAATGTTTTCCACTGGAAAATCAGTTATCCTCCAAGAATATCAACGGAGCTGCACCCCAACAATAGTTGCAGTAGAGAGTAATAAAATATTTCAACAGTTTTCTCGAGGTATACGCGGATTCGGTGGAATAAGGCAAGTCAAAATAATGATGAGTTACTATATATTGTACTGGTAAACCAGACAGTTATTAAAATAGGATAAATATATATACGTAGGTGTTATATTTCTGCTCATTTTAAAAGACACACTTACTTCACACTACCGATTAATCTTACGTTACTACTGTTGGCCGTGTAGATGCTAGAACATCGCAAAGCTGCGTCAAATCCTCAGCTGAAGCTCGCCGCATTTATGAGGATGAAGTTATCCTGGTGATGTATACAAGGCTTTCATAACAGTGCCACGCCTGCTATCTTGACAAGAGCGGAATATTACGTAAAGTTAAATAAGGCCATCTGACCGAGGAAAAATGGGTTAGTCTGTTTTGTAGGCCATCCCTTTAACGCTGGGATTTGCAGAGGAAGGAAATGATATTTTCTTTTATTCTATCTCGTGGCGAAGATGCGGCTAGGGCGGTGTAAGCTATTTTGGTGCTCACGCGTGAAGGGTACAAGTAGAAGCCTATGCTTTGTTAGCGTCAAGGGTATCAGAACGAGTTCTCATCTCTCTATTGACGTATCATTTTCGCAACGGTAGTTGGCCTTAGATCAGTATTGCCAGATTTAAGGTGGATTTCACCAAGGTTGTCAAATTAACAGTCCGTTGTTCTCCACCTATACGGTAACAGTTCCGTCAAATACAACGAATGAGCTTCAAGCTCCAATCAACAAATTTCAGCAACCAATAGCTATGAAATCTTGAAAACAAAATACTGTCAAAGTACGAGATGACAGCTTGTCATTGAAACATCACCAGCTTATTGCATATTAAGAAATTACATATATAAATGAATAAAATTCATGATTTTATTTAATATTGTCGATTGTTTATTCATGTTTATATTCTTCAACATCACCAACCGTGTGTTCTTTTCCTATAAACCTCTTGCAGATAGCCATTAATCACCTACTTGATGACCGGCTCTACCAAAAAGTTCATAGATATTGCTGGTTTCCAAACATTCATTCATTTACTTGCCGTTCATCAGAAGGATTATGGCACCTTAGATTGATATTCCCACAAAGCCATTCAGGTTTTTCGTTATCCATACGTTCATAAAGTTGAATATTTTTTGTTGTTCAGTAACTGAACAAACATCCACACCATATTTACAGCGAATAAGAAATACCCAAATATATGTCGTAGAGCTACCAGCAAACCTAAAACCTTCTTAAAAATTAGAAGTTTGCAATATTTTTCTTTTTCACGAGTACACATTCTAGGTTATATAATTAGACATTATTTGAATATCAGCTGATTATTTCAAAACTCCCCAACGAGTGACACACGTGTGGGATCCGTCAACCCTTAGTCCCAGTCACAAAACATATACACTGAAGAAGGTTTAATTGCATGCTATTCAATGACAACACGGTGTGGTTGTCAGCGGCCATTTTGTGAGGGTGCGACATGGTTGCCAGATTGTGCATTAATATCTCGTTTCACCCCCGTGGTCCCGGTGGAGTACGCTCCGCCAACTGTTGAAATATACTTTACTATGCTTTATAAGACTGTACGTGGAATTTTTCCCAAAATCGTTGCACAACACTTGAAAAAATGCAAATGAAAATTTAAAAGTATTTCCATGACGCCGCAAAACAGCTCCTTCTGTACCTCGGGTTATACATCTTGACAGTAGGGATGTTCGATATATTTAGCAGTATCAATACATTTCACGAGTATCGTCATCTTTCGATCCGGACAGAAGGAGTGACTAACTTCAGATTACTTTTCTTCTTTGTTTTTTTCCGCTGGATATCGATAATTTTATTCCAATATTTTAGAGTATCGATACTTCCTAAAACAATAAGAATCGATACATAACGGTAATTTTAGTGGATCTAAACATCCCTAATCTTGACAGCTTGTCGTTCTTGTCAACTGGGCTGCAGGGTGCGGTGTTGCCTTTACTATCTTACATTTTGCTAAAATCTTATGACAAATAAAAGCTTCAAATGAAGTATTGACGAATATGAACGGATATGCATAGAATTTAGAATATAAATTCATATTGCAAATTTCAGATTGTCTATGCATGGACTTGAACCGGATTTTTCGGTATTTTTACCCAAAAGAGAATATTTACCGAAAGCATCATTCTCCACGATTTTTCAAAATAATTTAAATATTTCTATACTTGCCGAAAAAGAGCAGAAAAAAGAACCACGCTAAAAGTTAATTTTATGTAGTGTTGATAGTTTTATGCTCCATATCAATGATACATATGCATATACACTCAAGCAGTTGGGCACATGAGAGGGGTAGATTTGGGATGCCTATGATTACGAACGCACATCCTCATCCCTTACTCCGCTTGCCCTGACTTGATTTTTGTGCATACAAAAAGTACAGACCGGCAGATTACCGTCGTTACCTCATCACCAGATAAGCAATAAATAAACCGAAACCTGCCTATTTAATTAAAATGAGAGGTGAGTTCATGAGTTCAAGGGTAAAACAGAAAAATATTCACAATACTATAATCGATAATCGAAAAAGGTGTTTCCAGAATGGTTGCAACGTACTTTGAAAGAGCGACCAGTATGCACATTGTAGAAGTTGTAATATAGAACTATGCCCTCAAAAAACATGTTAAGTGCGCACCCAATACAATAACAGACGATTTTCATGACTCAAAGGTCCTTGACCTACCACTGATCTTGGGACGGCATCTTTCTTATACCAAATTCAACGACACTATTTACCAATTCCGTTTTTTTGCCGGTTCGGCAACACTGCAGATGTGCAGATCACTTTAATTAAAAGCATTGATATCCGAGACGTGTTATAGTAATAGAAATAAGGAAATAAAACAAAAAATATCAATGTTTTAGGACCCAGAAATGCAGAATGTGCTGTTTGTTTACATTTGGTGTGGATTTCGAGATCATAAACTGGCGAAAATTGTTTTTGATGTAACAAAAGATGATGAACCAGTTGGAATACGTTTTATATTCTTTTTTTTGCAAAATAACAAAAATCGGTACATTTTTACAGTCACGTATTATGTGCAACACCCTGTACATGATATACAGACAAAACTAGATTGCCATGCATGAACAGTCGTGAAAATCAGTGAAAACATCCTACCAAATATAATAGCTAGAAAATCGACCTATCATTTCTATCATTTTGATTGGCCATTGACATAACTGACCGTCTTTTGTGAAACTGGAAATTCTATGAAAGTTATTCTAATTCTAAAGCACAAAGACATAATATTACATCTATAGTGTACCCTTATTTATAACGCAACCATTTTTTCAAGACTTTATCCGACATTTCAATCGAAATCCCTGATATTCAGAGACCTTTGACAACTTCTGTCAAATTGCATTTCGATTAGCTATTTTCCCATTGGTCCAAGGGACCATCAAATATTAATGTTGGTGAAATTGGGCCTTAGAAATCTATGTGAGGACTAGTTTTAAAGTGAGAATCGATTGCGCATCGTGCCGGCGCATCTTGCCACGTGACCTCCGTTCAACCTCAGACACTCTTGGCCAGTCTTTCAATAAGCCGCCATAACGTTTCACGTCTCTGCTGTTGTTGATTATATTGCTTTGATTGTCGCCACGTCAATCAGCAGACCCGCCTATTGTGAGGTGTGGTTCTTGAACGCACAAAAAGTTCGATCTGCTATGAATGCTAAGAGATGCTATTAAACATTATTGAAGTTAAGGCGCGCTATTCAAAACCGACGCAGTTTCGATGGGAATTACTGGACCATCCACCATACAGCCCTAACTCACCATCAACAAATTTTCAACATTTTCCAAAACTTAAGTACTTTCTTAGTGGAAATTGCTTGGAAAATTATGGCATGTTGGAAGAAGCAGTTACTGTCGGGCGTAAGGGTCAGGCGGCAGCGTCCTTTGACGAACATTTCAATTTGTGACACAATTTACGTTTATGAATAAAGTTCCTTTGACTCCATTACGAAACGGTTCTTGCTGATGAGTTTCATTTACACCAATCAATACACGCAGCCACCACAAAACCTTAACAGAAAAACCTGACCATTGTATCACTTGTTGTTCATGGCAAGATAAAGCGATATGTAAAGAATTCTTGAATTCTGATAAACATACATAGGTGTTCACTTCGAAGTTGAGTCATTTATTTTAACAGTGAGTAGATCTGATCAAAAGAAATGTTTTTTCCTTTAACATTTTTGTGGTAAAATTAAAGTAACAAAGCTATAGCCGTTTAGAAGTTTGAGTACCGCCCTGTCTCAATAATAATATTATGTGCTCGTGTTTGGCAACAACGGATATAATCCGCCTTATCGGTTCATCCCATCGGAAACAAAAAAGCGAAAGAATTTGAAATGCTGATCACGATGTTTTTATTCAGTCGATGTGTCAGTCGGTAACGCGTGAGTGAATAGTGGTGTTTGCTGCGTGGCTCAAACGAAATAAAAAATGGCACATGTTTATGCGGATCGGTTTCCCAATCGAGTGCAACCAACCCCTCGTGCCTTTGTTAATGTAGTACAACGGGCTCGTGAATCAGGTGACTTAAGACCTCACAAGAGAGGGCATGCCGGTGCTCCAAGACCTCACGATCAAATACAGGTCCGCACTGAAATACTTTTAGGGAGGATACTTTATAAAACAAGGTAAATTTTTTTTTTATTTTTACACACATATTCCTTCTACAATCATTATCTGAAAATTAATGACTCAACTTCAAAGTCACCCTGTAGAATGCAGATAGGAAGTTTCTTATTGTCGAAAGTATTGTTAGCCTTTACGCCACATTTTGTGGGTAGAAGCTAGCCCTAATATTAACTTACTGCAAATACAAATCTAAAAGATAACGTTTTATTCTCTTCTAAATAGTTTTATTAGAAGTTGGTGTTTCTACCCGATCCCCCATTTCGGACCGAAAACTCAGTTTCCAGAAATTCCTTATTATCAAGGTATGAACTATAGATTTGGCAGATACGCAGTCAATTTGGGAGGGGGGTCTTTTCCTATCGATCGAACATCCGTATTTCGCCATGTTGAGTACTACCAGTTTTTCAGTTTCAGCGCTTCTATCGGCGCTGTTCTGTATCCAGACACCGACCCAGTTATTGGAGTTAAAGGTTCTACCAACATCCAACGTTCACAACTTTATCCAACCACTATTCGGTAGACTCGTTTCAAATTCCAGCGCGTCCCATGCGTCTTGTCTGGTATCCGTCAACCCTTATTAAGGAAAACGCTGCGAATGTATGGTACAGTTATCACTTTCCATCCAATGGGGGAAGTGAGACGCGGAAAATCGCGAGGAGCTAACCTACTTTTTCGCACTCCTATTTATCATTTCTAATTTGGGCCCTTACGTCTGTCGTAGGATGATAACCCCCGGCTACGTCCTACCCATGTCAGCGCTCTCGCCGGAAAAATGTTTCCATAGGCGGATCTTTAAAGAAGGTTGAGAGATGTTTCATACCTGGGCCAAAGAGGTCCACTCAAAAAGGCCATAGTTGTTATTCGTGTTGTGCAAATTGCCATTTACCTGCTCTAAAAGGACATGACGTGGCAATAGAGGATATTGAGTGCAACAAGAATAACGAATGATTAAGCTGTTATAGTCGAAATCACGAGAGATGACGATTACGTCATCATTTTAGTCTGTTGTAAGGACAAACGACAGCTATTTGTGAATATTTTTAATCAAGTTTCAGATACGTTAGACAGAGACAAACAGAATTGTATTGTCTAAGGCCCGTATCGTCAGTCGTCCCTACAATTGTAGGGCGCCTTTATGGCCTCCTTGATTGTCGTAGTTTTCTACTTCTCCGTGTCAACGCTCTATTTTGAGGTTATGTCACAAACATCTATTTACACCAAATTGTGCTTGCTTTTGAGTTATATCATGTTTTATCAGCCTGAAATTTCCTACAATTTAAAAAGAAAACATATCTTCACAATAGGAGAGCGCTGACGCTGACACGGGACAACTGTAATCTAGAAATTTTTGAAGGAGAGAAAGGAGTATGACAATCAAGGAGGCCATAAACGCGCCCTACAGTTGTAGGGACGACTGACGATACGGGCCTAAACAAGCTGTGTTGCTAATTTGCAGGTATTTGACAAAGGTAGACGATATTTTCATGTTGCATGATCGATTATATCTGATAGATGAATGCTTAGGTTAAAGCCGGTTAGGTTGTTTTCAAATAATACTTTGGTATTTGGTGCTCCTGTCTTAAGGTATTCTACTCATAACTGTTTTCGTTTTTAAACAAAAACTCCCCACTATAATTATTATTAAGGTATCACTCAAAACCATGAAATAAAATGAAAATAAAAATAATCGGTGAAATAACCTAACTTCGCAAAATCATAATATGTTGTCATTATGTTCCTGACATCATGCTTTTATCATCGACATACTTCCATTGATGACTTCAGTACAATTTATTGTATGACGTAATAGTCATCTTTCGTGATTTTGACTATATATTATTTTTGACATTAATATCAAATAACTTTTGTGAAATCATTGCATTCATACCCATTTCCTCAAAAATTTTTATCTCAAGTCTAATTCTTGATTCACAGAATAGTATTGAGATACAGTTCTCTGATATCATAAGAAAAACAATATTCTTTAACACCAAATGGGTATGGTGAACCTAAGCGCAATGATATCCCTGTTTATTAAAACTGTTAATAACTTCCTTCTATAATAAACCCTCGATTGGCTGAAATGTCTCTTGATGTTTTCGACAGGTCACATTTTCGCTTTGTGGCTTCGAAATGGCAACGCTGTCCTTTGCAATCGGTTCTTACACCCGTCAAGTGTATAAAAACCATTTCGTAACATCTTTCTTGAAGAACTTTAGTGGAGCTCAAACAGATGAACTAAGGCTCAGGTTTTCCGCTTAAGGCGGAGTTTCCAACCTTAAGTGAACCTGGGTTTTGACAACTGTCGAGTACCTCAACTGAATGTCTGAAATGTTGAATCGATATAGAAATCACAGAAATTGACAAACTTGATGGTCTATGGGATGCTTGCTGCTTCTCTGTTCATATTGACGACAGCTTGAAATTCCTTTATAACTGTGTATACGTATAATGCTCTACTGAATTGTGACATGTTTAAAAACATTTCTTTTATAAATATTGTTCTTAACGTTTTAAGGTGTAAGTTGAATGTTAAGTGTTACGGATTTTTGTAATTTCGACTCAAATCACTAATTAGAGTAGATTTATGTATTAGATATAAACATTTCCATGCACAAGACTATGCATTCTATAGGTTTTTTATATGGTAAACTGCATGCTTCTGTTGGTTTTTGTTATATTTTCAAGGTGATAAACCAAATTTTGAGTTCCAAAAAAACTGATATAGATACTATATACATATACTTATAATTGTGACAATTGTCCTCAAGTACATTAGTATTGCTTTTTAAAATACATCGCCATCTGCTTCTATCTTTTCAGATTGCTCCCATATCTAGCAAATCGGAATGGGCAACAGAAACCTAATTTGAGGTCGACATTCACATATATCAGCTTGATTAGCCTATGCATTATGCATTTAAAAATATGCGGGATGAGAATCATAAATAGGAAGTCAAATACAACAGAAAAGCAATTCCAATATCTTATTATTATTATTCTTATTTTTTAGGTACGTAAGTACTCAAAACGGTATCCGCTGTATTTCTTCAACGTCGCGACCATCAGGTAGAAACGTTATTTAACCAGAATGTTCATTAGAACAGAAAATCCAGTCAGATTTCTCTCTTTCTCCTTGTAAATTTTTCTGCTCAAGCTTCCTCGGATTTCTTTGTATAGATAAAATCACATTATCTGGTGAAAAATTATTTGATTTCCAGATTTTGAGATATTGGGCCCCAATTCTTGAGATAAAGTAGCAATTTAATTTGCGCTGATGACCTGCACAAGTGACAGAATAAAAGGAATTGTTTGGGGTCGGTACCTCCGGTGGTAACGCGTTCACTAGCCGATAACGTGTACCACATCAACTGCACCTGAATAGTTACCCGTTTGAGAAATTATTTTTCGAATTACTGATGCTCCAATGAGTACCATCCACCTGATACGGACCACTCAACGCACTGGTATTTAAAAACATGCAAATAATTTCAAAACGAACACTTTAGCCGCTACCACATTCCTTTCCAATAAGCTAACAGCGGCCATATTGAATCGAATTGAGGTTATGTAGATAGTCTATATTCATTCAGCATAATAAAATCAATTGAGCGTAACTCAAAAAATCCATACGGATTAAATTAAAAACAACAATTAATATTTATGCGTTCAATTGAAACGTTGTCAATAATCTAGGTTAACAGCAAAGTCCAATTTCCATCCCAGGTGTAAATATTTGCACCATCTGTTAACATTATTACCTTCGCCTATGTTTATTTTATCAGGATGCTACAAAAATACGTATATTAATTAACTGAAGCTAGCCAGTGGCGTCCGCTTAGCATCTTCTGAAATAAGCTACAAAATATATACGTGCAAAATACAACTAAAGTATTGCCTAGTTTTCAAGCATCATAAAATATACAAGTCACCCCTTTTGCTCAATTACAACTGCCATTCTTCATATTAAATAAAGATTTCTTGAATCAGGCTGCGATTTTTGCTTAATTTATACCGCGCACTAGCTATCAGTGACTTGCTCTGATCTATAGATGGCATTCGAGTCGCTAGCTCTGTCGAGCCCTTTATAGCTCATGGTCTGCATTTATCTCTCGCACATAAAATTCAATGATCAAATTTGACCGAACCTGTACGCATCCCTGCTGCTACGCAGACAACCAGCTATATTCGACCTTATATATATTTCCCCTATCGCATCTAGTTCTAGAAGCATACGCTATATAGAACCCTATAGGCCTGCAACCCTCAAACCACGTTGGCGAAATGCGGGTTGCCGTAGTTTAGACGAATATCATGTGGTGTGATCTGGCTGACTGTGGCGTTTATTTTAGAAGTCTCCGTATGGTTTGCAGACGGCCTACGAATAAATATGCCAACGTCACGAAGTTCGAAATGACGCAGATTAGCCTAGCTGCAAGAAGATTATCAATAGGGGTGTTAAGTTAAAATATATTAGCTTCTTTCCTGATACAAAGCTATTGAGTCAGTTGACATTTGTGAGTCCACTAATAGCCACAGTGTCAGCTTGATTGAAGAGATATCTGAAACCAGAATGCTGGTATTGAAGTCGAGGCGGCTATGTGTAAGGAGTACACAAACTTTTCAAAACATCTGGCTGCATCTTGGCCAGAGAAACTCTCAGTTATCCCAGTGGTGACGTAGGGTCCATACAAGTGCTTACTATTGGTAATTATCCATCATTTCTATAGGTGATGTATCCTTTTGCAGAAGCTGTAAACAGGAGGATGATACAATTCAACTCTTACTTTGCGACCCCATCAGCTGTCTTATTATTACATGAATCAATTCGGAGGAGTGTTGCCCCACTGTGGTTGATGTGAGAAGAACATTACTGGATTGTTTTGGATGGTTGATCAGTCAGACCTGAGGGAACAACGAGAAGATACAAAAAGCCCACTAAAGGCTTAGTGCTGCCTAAAGCATAACACTTTTTACGATTGGTTATGGCTGTAATAAGCGACAAGCAAACAGGCCCTATCCAGTCCGGCCTCAACATAAATTGCTTCTGCCTACGGCATTGATATTCCGATAGCCATTTTTTATTTCGCGGAAACCGACTGTGTGTATGCAATGTTCAAAAATCCACTCTGCATATTTTATTGTCCAGGGAACATTACAAACAAAACGCGGAATATTATGAATTATTAACATGGCATTGTTTGGGAGTTGTTCGATGCGTTACGGCTGCTGCGTTGTTGATTGTAACGGGATTTATAATTAAATAAACGCAATTTGCACTATGAGCGCGGAAATAAAAGCTTCTTCAGTGATAAAAATGTTGTGCTTACCACTCAATGTTAATTTTGAAACTGTTACATGAAAAAGGGGTAAATCGCTTATGGGCGAAGCAATCTTTTCGTTGCTTTTAGCTTCTACCGCCCTTTATCTCTTACCTACACTCAACGTCCTCCGTGAAAAATTACATGCCTTTCCAATTGTATACAGACATTTATTCTTGAGTATGAGTAAGCATCGTTCCGGTACTTGTCTTCCTATTCACTTTCTGCTGATCAGCCACCGTTCGAACCCTACCCACATATTTTGTGAATCGAGGCACATTTCTCGAATCGTGACAGTTTCCTAATACCGCAACATCCGCAGGCAAAAAAGTTCATGAGAAATAGAAAGTTTGTGGAATAAGAAAAAATAACGATATGAAATAAGAAGCAGGGATTTGGGAGATCCACGCTACGGAGCAAAGTTCGCTGACATAGCGAAACAAGCTGCTCAGTAAGTGAGATGGCAAAACTCCAACCTAGATTTTATCTTGATCCTGTACACTGTGAGGAGGCTATAAGGATCTTTCTTCTAACCAGATATCCCTTAATTATTTTCAACAGTTGATGAGTGCGCAATAATCTGAAATATGATAATCCTGAACGAGTAGCTTTGTCACAAAGCTTAGCTTTGTAAAGAACATTAGATTTCAGATGCTCGTTGTAGAACCCATATTTTTCTGGTGAAGATCAGAAAAATCCGTTTCTGATATGCCGAAATCGTGTAAACTTGTAGGTTTCTATTGATTGATTGTGGAAGATAAGAGCCCTCACTGATAAGACGCCATTTCGGCTGCTTGTACTTCAGATCACTGGAAACTTGATTTGGCATGAATACCGTCAACAACGGCAACTGCTGGAAAAAATCTGGGCAACTTGTTTAGAGCTTAGAATTACTTTTCTGCACCTAAACTCTTCATTCTGTATAAGGCCCAAATACCACGTACAGGGCGTAAACGTTGTGATGACCATTATTTAAATGGTTGATGGAGTGATGGTTAAAAGACGCAAAAAGTTTCATATAACATGGGGGTCAAAACGGCATTTTTTAGAGAATAGCGACTTTAAAGTAAAATAAAATCTGAGAACGCCGCGTATTAAAAAAATCCTCTTATAAATAGGGAACACAATTTTGATACATACACTGTCCTTTTTGTATGTAAAGGAGGTGTTCAAAATGTCGTCCTCTACTTTCCACACAAGCTTCATTACGACGAACACAGTTTCTTCTTACTCTAGGTCCTCGAAGTTGTCCATTTATTATTTCAGCCGCATTAAATTTTTTTTCGCGAAGTTGTGCTTCAGTTGTTATTGGACCAGCCCCATAAACCATCCCTGTAAGTTCTCCCCAATACCGGAAGTCCATCGGATTGTGGTCAGGGGATCTTGCTGGCTATTTTCGAGGATCAGGATATTTTGATAATGTTCATTCAAATACTGAATGACGCCTTTAAAAATGTGTGGTGGTGCCCCGTCATGAAGAAACCACAAATTCTGTCTTCGTTGTAATGGCATGTTGTCTAAGGTCTGTTTTAAAAGATCTGGTAGGTTATTGGATAGAAAGCTGAGGTATCCTTCTCCTGACAGCTTTCTGATCGTCAAGACTACCCGCCCAAATATTTATTTTAAAACGTTGTTGGAAATGACCTTCACGAATGGTATGAGGATTTTCTTGAACCCACGTGTGAGTATTATGGAAATTTAATATCCCTTCTCACCTAAAAGTACATTAGTCCGTCGCTACAATGTTCTTAAAAAAATCCGGATTTTCAATATTTCTGTGCAAAAACCACTGACAGAATCTTAGTCTGCGAGGATAGTCTTCTGGAGCAAGGCCTGCACTCGTTGTACATGGTAGGCATAAAGCAAATTTTCCTGTAGGATTTTATTTAAAATTTGTTCCTCCTGCTTTACAGTCTTTCACGAGTGCGAATATTAGTGGGCTGAACACTTCCTGTATCTCGAAGTCTTTGGCACACTTCCACAACTGTCCTTCTGTGTGGGTGTCGCGTTAAATTTGAGCTGCAAGGTTTGAATTCTGATGAGCTTCACCGTAAACGAACAACATTTCGGTGAACTCTTGATTCGAGAACATTGTAAATAAACACGACGACGTACGCGACCAAAAACAAAACAACACGCCCGGTGCTCTGCTCGATAAAACGATAAAGTAATTTATCTATGCAAAACGATAACTAACCACTGTTACCGTTTGCGATCGATTGCCGGTTCGATAAGAGTGACGAAAAACCGACGCGCTGTTGTAATGTGTGTTTTAAATATTTAATTTAATGAAACTTACTTACTGACTACAAATTTTGGCTTAACTTAGAAAAACTTAATGCCATTTATTTGTTAATTAGCCAATTTAAAAACGTTTTAGATTAGATAATAAAAATTAGTAAGATTGTGGTGATTGTGGTCGATATAAAGCACTTAAAGATGTAAACTATAAAGCCGTTTAGACAAAAATCAATTGACTTTTGGACCATGAGTCATACGAACTTTTTGACTTGTTTTGACCCCCCTATTACCCACTTCAATAATGGCTACCATAACGTTTACACCCTGTATAACTGACCGATACAACCGCTCCTTCATCCCTAGGGTAACGAGATTGTGAAACAATCTACAAGAGGATGCTTTTCCCAATTGTACTAACCTGAGACAGTTCAAAGACCAGGCTAACAAAGCAGCCGCGTTGCTTCTTCTACACATCTGCATCAGTATAAAAAAAAAGGTTCGTTTTGAGGAATGTTTTTTTTTTGGGAAAGTCAAGGAAGAGTGAATATATTTCCGATATTGTCTGAATAGATCCATTAATAGGTTGAATGGAAAGCTGGCTTTGAAGGTCTATATATTTATTGATTGATTATTGTTGCGTTGATAATAGCAGGGGAATAGCCTAATATGCAGTTTCTGTGTTCGGCCAACGCCCGAGAGCGGAATGAATATACGGCTCCATAAATTACCCATCAGCACATATTTAAAATAGACATGCAGCTACTGGCGTCCCTGTTTACACGCTAGCCTGTCGACTAAGCCACAAATTCTCATTTGATGTTTTATATTTCATGGACGCTAACAGCGTTGCCAATCTTTATACTATATGGCCTAACAAATAAATTTGGATTTGTCGCAGATAGACGGCAGGTATTCATAGTATCCGAATTGACACGGCTTGAAAGTGATCGCATGTATCAAGTCATAGGCCTTCCATCATTTTGACAGAAACAAATTCAGGAATAACTGCCGCTTGGTCATCTATTAGAACCGCACGTTCATCACGGAGCTGCTACTATCAGATTGCAGTTTCCTATATTGAACTGCAATTCCTTATGCGAGATTAGGGTCAATTCGAGGTGCGTCTCCAGAGATCGCACCCTATCGAACTCTTTCTGGCTCAAGGCTGCAGATACATCTCGTTGACCGCGATCAATGATAAAATAGTACTATATGTGTACTATCACCATTTTGCATAGACAAGCATCTAGATGCGAGTTTTATGCTCAGACATATGCTCTCCATCACACCTTGGTAGTTATCCTATTTCTCTATGGGGGGCACTCACGGCTCGAGCTACCTAAACAGTATGGTACCTGGTATGAACTTTGCAGTTATATATACAATGTGTGTATATAATACAGTTCAACAAGGCCTTAAAGGCCCATGACTAACAAATAACAGTATCGAATCTTCCTTTTGTAACTAAACCGCTTTATGCGTACTCCGTTCTGTGAACCACCTCCCTCCATTCCTCATTATTACAATTCATTCATTTCTTCCTAGACCTCTCCCTCTTTCTCTTTCCTTCCCTTTCTTCTAGAAGTGCTTTTCTAGCATGTCTATTGTCCTCATGCGGGCTACGTGCCATAACCATCTAATTGCTTGAGCCTTGACCGATTTTAAAATAGATGAATGTCCATACATTTCTGATACTTCATCATTTGTCCTCCTTCTCCATAGACCTGCTCTCTAACTTTAACCCCCTCAATGATCGTTTTAAGAGTTTTTCTTTGCCACACCTCTAGTTTAACTTGTGTACATCCGTACTGAACCATAGGCTTGACTACCGATCTATACAGCCGTATTTTTGCTGTTCTTGAGACATTTTTCACCTTGAATATTTTATTTAGAGATCCCTCACCGATTTGCTTCCTTTCATCAGACTTCTTCCAATTTCCGCAGATTCATCACACTTACTTGTAACTAGCACACCCAGGTAATCAAATTTACTCACATCTCAAAACTAACTTCTCCCTGTCCTGTCCAGCTTAATATAATCTTCATTTAGTTCCATTTATTATATTTTATTCTCATTTATCCGTATCGCCTTGCGGTTTTCTATAGCTTAAGGTATACCGCTTGTAGTTCATCCCCAGGTCCAGTTAATGTAACTGTATCATCGCCATATGCAATTACCTAATGCCTGTAATGAGTTTTAAATATTTGTCATCTCAATGTGCGGTCCTTGACTACTGCTTTCGACTGTTTTTGTGGATTGGTTCAAAACAAATTCGATATTATATGCATTACCGAAACGTGGCTTAATGAAAACATTTCTAGTCAAGCTGTATCTATAGAAGGCTACCAGCTTTTCCGTAGAGACCGTTTGGGTAGGGGTGGAGGGGTTGGCTTCTATATAAGAAATAATTTCAACATTACCGTTATTGATACTCTTGATTTTGTAGGTGACTCTTCCTTAGAATTGCTATGCTGCAAACTCAGCATGGGCAACTCTACCCTACTTATTGTCGTCGTGTATCGCCCTCCTCATACCTCAATTACAGATAGCATTGATACCATTGATGATATGCTTTCTTTCTTCGTACCTCAATTTGATAATATAATAATTCTTGGTGACATAAATGTTGACCTTTTGAATCATGACAATCCTTTGAGCAACTGCTTCGACAGGTTCAATTTTGATCAATTAATAAATGAACCGACTCGTGTAACTCAGTTCAGCTAAACTCTAATAGACCCCATTTTTTCTAGCAATTCAAACAGTGTTGTAAAATCAGGAGTTCTTAATGCTGATCTTGTGTCCGACCACAAGTTAGTTTTCTGTGCTGTTGCTCTGAAGCTTCCTAAATTTGAACCCAAGTTAGTAACTTTTAGAGATATAAAAAATATTGATGTTATTAATTTCAAGGGCGACTTACTTCATGCTGGACTTGATCGTATCTTTTACTTTATGGATGTTGATGACAAAGTAAGCTGTCTATCTAGTTGCATAATACAAATATATGATATGCACGCGCCATTACGAACTGCTCGTCTAACAAAACCGGCTGCTCCATGGATAACATCGAACCTGAGATGCATCTTTAAGGAACGCGACCAAGCTCTCTTGAATTTTCGTCATGACCCATTTGATGTGAACTGGTCTACGTACAAAGATATGCGGAATTACGCACTTGCTTCCTTTCGTAGGGAGAAGAGGGCCTACCTTTCTAGATATGGTGATATTAGTACACGATCAGCATGGAAAACACTTAGATCTATGAATGTCTGTCAACAGAAACGTGTTGATGTACCGTTTAATCTGCTAGATCCCCGTGAAGTTAACGAATACTTTCTAAGTACTTTTATGCCTGCCGATCAAAACCTCAAAGTAGTACAATCCACTGTCAACAGCTACAGCAACAGACGCTTCGATCCCGACGTGTCACCATTTCACTTTCGTCTGGTAACCCCTCGTGAAGTTATGAATGCAGTCTTGTCTATCAAGTCTGAAGCAGCGGGTTGTGACGGCATCACTCTAACTATGCCTGCCTGAAATACTTGATCACATCACGCATATTATTAATATTTGCTTAGAGAGGGGCGTTTTCCCATCCAACTGGAAGGAGGCAATAGTCACACCTCTAGCCAAAAGTAAGAATCCGTCTGAATATGCCGATCTTAGACCTATAAGTGGTTTATGTTTCTTGTCGAAAATCTTGGGGAAGATAGTATACGAACAGCTTGTTGAGTATTTTGCTAATAATAATTTCTTTCCAGTACACCAATCTGGTTTTCGTGAAGGTCACAGTACGACTACTGCACTACTACATCTTGCAGATGAGATACTTTCCAACCTTGACAACAAATCCGGCACGCTGTTGGTCATGCTTGATTTTTCCAAGGCTTTCGATACGGTCAACCATGAGATTCTTTTGAGTAAGCTAAAATATTATGGCATGTCGGAAGTTCCTTTGAATTTCTTCAGATCGTACCTAACTGATCGCACCCAAAGAGTGAAAACATCTAGAGGAACTTCTGATGCACAGTATCTGTCATCAGGAGTTCCACAGGGTTCAGTACTGGGACCTCTTTTATTCCTAGTATACACATTCGATCTGCATGAGTGTGTAGAACATTGTTGCATTCAAATATATGCTGACGATACACAGCTAACATTTCGTTTCAATGAATCCAACTTACATGAAGCATCCTATAAAATTAACCTATATCTTGATAACATATTAACGTATTGCAATAGACACTGTCTCCGCATCAATCCATCAAAATGCACCGCGATACCATACTGTCCTAGACATTCAAATTACAACATCACAAATCGAGTCTCCTTGTTTATCAACGACATAGATATTCCATTTTGTGATAATGCTAAGAATCTAGGTGTTATATTTGATTCAAATCTTCGATTTAACTTACATGTGAATAATATTATGAAGTCGAGTTATATGAAGATGAAGCTTTTATATTCTAGTCGCCATATTCTAAACTTTAAGTGCCGTAAAAAGTTGTGTGAAAGTCTCATATTATCAATTTTAGCTTACTCTATAGTCCTTATTTACCCATGCCTAGACTCAGCTTGCAAGTCAAAATTGCAGAAGCTTCAGAACAACTGTTGCAGATTCATATTTGGGCTTAGGAAGTACAGTAGCGTTTCCTCAAAAATCAAGGAGTTACAGTGGCTCAGAGTTGACGGCTTATACAACTACTCTATGGCTTCATTGGTGCATAGAATTTTTAAAACTGGTAAACCCGTCTATTTGCTCTGTAAGTTGATTCCTCGTGGTAACCAAATTACTCTAAATCTGCGGCACAATGATCTACTTTCCATTCCTATACATCGTACGTCGGTCTTTGAAAGGTCCTTTACTTATAATGCGGTCAAGGCATACAATTCTTTGCCTGCTATCTCTAAGAGCCTAAGTTTGCAGCGCTTCAAGAAGACAGTCAAGTTGCACTTTCTGGACTCAGCACATTGAGTGATAAATTCATTTTGCTGAACGATATCTTGTTCATTTTTTTTTTCTTTGTATATGTTTCATATTATATATTTACTTTTTTAATGCATTCCTTACAGCTACTGTTTCATGTTGTTATGCTAATGTCTTGTAATGTCTGGTTGTAGTATGGTTAAGTGGTAGAGTTGCCATGGCTAAACTTCGCCATACTATGATCATCTTTTGAATAAAGTCATTATTATTATTATTATTATTATTATAGATCATTCCTTTCCCGTTTGGATGTTTGCTTCTCTTAAGATAGCATCTAAAACCAACTTGAATAGATTTGTAGATACCGGATCACCCTGTTTCAAACCCTTTCTTATTTTTAAGCTCCTTGAGAGTCTTCTTTCCAGACATATTTTGCACGATGTTTCCTCCTAGGTGAGTTTTACCAGCCCAATAATTTTCCTCGGCATTTTAAGATTGGCCGTATCCTCGTCAAGTTTGCCCATGAAAATAGTATCATATGCTTGTTTGAAATCGATGAAAAGCATGCATAGTCTCAATTAATGTTCTTGACTTTTATTTTGAATTATCTTTAATGTAAATATTTGATCTAATGAGCCTTGCCTTTCTCTAAAACCACCTTGGTGTTCCCAAGTTCTTCATCAGTCTATTCCTTATTATTCTAGCAAGCACCGTGTAAGCTACATCCAATAAGATAACTCCTCTATAATTTCATATATGGGGCAAATAATGGCCCTGGACCAATCCTCTATGCCAAACACTTTCAAATATATAACATATTATTTGTTGCAATTTTTCTCCTCGTTTTTTAAGTATTTCCGCAGTTATTCTATTACCGCTTCACTTATATTATTCTTCATCTTCACTATTTCGCTAACTACTTCACCTTTCGTGGATGGATCTATCGTTGCATCTTCTGCCTCTTTCGGTTACCAGCTCTTCCCGCTGATGCTTAGAGATACGTTGTGATTCCGCAATTCGTCAGAATACTCTGTTTATCTTCCCAGTCGTTCTTGCTGATCATTCAGTAGTTAGCCTTCCTTCTTTGTGCAGTAGCTTACTCTACTTATTTTCCTTTGAAATCTTTCAACTTCCTTATTGACAAAGTGATCTTCAATTTTTTTCAAGTCCATGTAATTTTTGTTTTCCCGCCTGCATATTCTTTTTATTTCCTTTCTTGTTTCTTTCTACCTACTCCGATTGTCTAGACTATTATCTTCTAAATTTCTGAGTCTCGCAGCATTTCTTTCTTCCAGTGCTATGCAACATTGCTTATTACAGCACTCCTCATTTTGTGTTACTTTTCCCTAAGCATTCTTCCATACTTTCTGTTATAGCCCATTGTATCTGCATCCATTCTTCATCTATGTCACCCGTTACTTGACTTCCTTATGTTCGCTTGTAGTGCTCCGATCACACCCTCTTCTCGCAAACGGCCAAGATTATATTTTGATCTTCCTTTGTTGCTCGTTGGCTTCAACGATGGCATTTGTTGAATTTTGAAATTGCAACCGTTAATTGAGATTTCTCACGTATAAAGCATTTCAGCTGGTCCAGAGACTTACTGTATTCCTTTTATAACAGAACTCCGAGATTCTCGAAAACTGAATGTGCTCAGTCTAACTCCATTGAGCATCGGAGCACGAAGCTCTCAGAAGAATGGTGTATGTGCCAGTAATGCGCCCATCTGGCTTGAAAAAGTCTAAATTTAGACACGCAGGATCATAGTAGTTAAAATTTAGTTTTCTACAACACACACTTCTACTATATAATGACACCGACTCACTGATTTCATGGACTACTTTTATTCGTTACGAAAATTTCGCATTCGTCAAAAACATGCGACCTGTAACAAATTTCAATATAATTCCCCGAAATGTGTAAGCCTGAATTTTATTTTATATGGATTGCGTCATCGTGAATAGCATAGGATTATGCCAGGGGTACCGTAAACGCTATTCATGTAACAGATATAACATTTGCGTTAATGCCACTGTCCATTTCACGATTCGATGAAAAATTAACCAGGTAACTGCAAGCAATCCGCTTGGGCAGCTATTTAATGGAGTAACGGGTAGGTGTTATCGTGCACTTCCAGGAAAAATGTGGGATACTGCTGGGTAGTTACCTTATGATAGGAGTAAATATCACCTGTGGCCGTGGGAGGTGCATTTCTGTCTGGGCGGTTTCAATGTACAGGGCTGCTATTATTATTGATTTTCTAAAATGCAAGGACCAAATAATTTTCAATTGATCGCTTACCACAAACTGCTGCAACCCTCAAGCAACTAATGTTTTTGATTCGGAGAAAACTGGCTTTATTCTGCATCGGTTCTTCATCTTGAAGTCATATTTCATAACAGGGTCTTGTATAGAGAGCAGATTGAATACTTCAGAGACGAACATAAAAGTCTTGGCCTGAGAACTTCGTTATAAAGATATTTCCGGTAAATGCAGTTCCTACTGGGGGGAATATTGTCCTCTAAATATGACAAAAATCCTAAAATTCAAAAGATTTGATTCTCTCTCACCAAAACATGTTGATGGGGGACTATATTGCACCTTTACTATGATGGGTCGAGTATGACTCGATTTGTCGCAGCAACTTGCATTGGTGATAAATTTACTCTTTACAAAACTGACGCCGGAAATATTTTACTATTACGCATATTTATATAGTGCATTAGTATTCACACAGGTAGTAGCGCAACAAATAAAAAATTCTCGCCTTTCTCTTACTGACGAATTAACACGTAGAATCGTGCTACCCCAGTATAGCGCCATTTAAGCCCATAAAAATGATTTATTCGCCAGCCGGCTGAAATTTAATTAAAAATTCTAGGGGAAAACCAATTAAGAAGCGTCCTATCGACTGCCGTATGTCATATTGAAGCACCTCTTTGGACAGCAATAAACGCCGGCAATTGCGAATATATTAGTTTGACGACTGCCTATTCAAATTGCATTCCTGTCACGATCGTAAATACGATCCGCTCCGATCGGAGCTATTGGCCCGCTGCTACGTGAAACAAATGACTGTCAAAATATCTGCAATACGGGATTAGTGAAATAAGACCAAACAGGAACGTCCCACAGCCAATAGCAATTCCAGACCAGCAATCTGTTATTTCCTCGCCACTTGGCTAGAAAGTACAGTATTGGCAATGAATTTCGATTTCGTGATATCAGGTGTGTGGACCTTTAAGCACCTGTAATAGAAACAATATCAGAGCGATTACCGATCCCTGAGGAACACCCGCGTTAACATTGTGGGATGAAGAGAATGTTAAACACTCATCTGCAAAGCTTCTGCTCTGGAAGGCCGTAGGTTGAGCGTCCTGAATGACTCCATGTCATCAGAAAAGCTATGGATGCGATAGGAGTGGAGGTCATTCATATCATACATGGGATCAGAATTCATTCGAGTCCTTTGAATAGATTTTACATGGAACATTGTATACAAGCTTAATGAATGCGACGAAAGTAAATTGTCAATTGACTTGTCACTATTCCCTTATTTATTTCCAAGGAAGAGGCTAAAAATGAATTGCCTTTTTCCATCCGAACTCCTATCATCAGGACGGTCCAGGTGGAACTATGAACGGAATCAAAGCCAAATATACCCTTTCAGAGCTATGAAGGCGAAAATAACAGTACAACTGCACGTTGTCGTCTACCAGATTTGTCAATATAACTCTCAAAACTTACGCTGTGGTCCAAGTCCCAGTCTTCAAATGAAACTATAGATCTAGAGTTGAAATACTGACATTTCACCCTGTCGGTAACCTTTTTCAAGGCACAAAATAGAAACCATTTTGCCAGGTAATATTGCAATTCCACATCTGTGGTTGCACTTGATTCCGAAATTGCCGTCCTAGTCCGTAATGCAGTGTTGCCCGGACTTTTTTGTTTCTGCATATTAGCAAAGCGGAAGAGAGATAACGGGGAAATTTTGTTTATTAGCCTGGTCTGGACAGAAAAAAGGGAGCGGGACGCCACCACAATGATGATTAATAGTTCCGTCATAAATTTTCACGGAAAATGTTAATGCAGCCGGGAATCATGCAACGCTTATCTGGTTGTTGTTTTCGTTTTTCTCCACGCTACCTGCATAACAGCTATCCAGAGTTTTATGAAAGGGTAAATGTTTAATTTGTTCTGGAAGCGGATATGGTAGATTTTTGCAAACTGGCACAAGGGAAACAATCTGAGGAAGAAGTGGTAGTCAAACAGGCCCATACAATTAACCCACAGTCTGTCTGCGCCACAATTTGCAACATTGCGAACCAGACATTTCTCCCCTGCCTCACTGACAGTATCACCCACCTGGCAACGTTGCGAAACCGCGAGAGTCAGTTATCAGCCAGTGCCAGCTGTGAGCGATGCCGCGCGACCGATACGCGACGAATCTGTTTAAATTTTATAAAATATCTACTAATATGTGCGTAAGGGTTACCTTGATTGGAAGCGTTTAAATATACTACTGTCAAGAAATAGAGATACACCCTCCCCCATTCCTTGTAACCGCCAACTCTAAATTTCTAACCTCTACAAAGTCCTATAAACACCAAAAAAAAGCAAGATTTTTCTGTTTTTGTTTGTTGCTGGACCGAGTTTCAAAATCTAATAAGCTTTTTCGTCCCTGATAGGAGGATAACTTTGTGTTAAGGGTATATCAAGTTTTGGGCGACAATTTCTGAGTTATAGAGGGTTGAGGATCAGAGGACAGACACACAGAGACCGACAGGCAGACACACCAACAGACAAACCGACCGGAATGAGCGACATATTTTTTGGTTAACCATAGTCATAACATCATAAATTATGCGCAAAAAATGTTCCTAAACCAAAAAAATCTGTAATGAAACGATCTCTCCTGTATTTAGCTCCCAATTTGTATGCACGTATAAGTTTCAGAAATAACTTTAAAAATGAATTGATGCGCTTGTGAGAAACAACATTAATGGAATAATCTCAAATATTATACAGTTAATACTACCATTCTTGCAAATAGCTATGCTTTTTCTCTCTATTCTTTCTTCATCTGTTGCAATTCGACATACAATTGATGCACAGGTATTGTTTTTCTATAGATAAATTATATTTGCTTAGTCGTCTCATCTGTATTCATAGAGTAAATAAATATGAATACTGCCTTTGTTGAATGTCGAATTATGAACACCCTGTCTAACGTTACATAAAATTCAAATATAACATTCATATCTGCCTCTATTTAGAATAAACATAGAAAACGGCATACACAAAGCAGGTAAACTAAGCGGACCGAATATAAAGCGTATATGCAGAAAATCCTACATTCTCAAAGCTACAGAAATATATGACAAGGCATTTACATTCCGAGATGCAGGCATCTGTTTCTCAAAGTTTGAACGAGGAAAGGGAAGAAATCCCATGGAATACTTTCGGGATCAGTTTGGAAAAGCTTTCATGAAGTGATTGATAGGTAGTGTGGAAGTTTCCAGCTCACCATTGTCTTTCCAAATTTGAATATAATGGATGGCTATACAGAAGTGGGTGGATTTTGGATATCCGCTGCCTTCTTGCCTCCTCAATTTTCACAGCACGCAAGTGCAAGAACCTGGCAAAATTTGAAGACGATTGTAACGAATATAATACCACAGCTGAATACCTATTTTAAACCTAATACTTCGAATCTACGAGGTTATGTATCGTCCGTTGTGGTTTTTGTTGAAAAATGTTGAACTCAAGTTAGGGATCACAATTCTTTCATTTGGTATAATGGGGGTCTGCTATTATTTTTGGTTTCATGAACACCGGGGGTTGACTGGATTACTATTTTTTCTACACCTTTCAATGTAACTGTTGATTAGAAATGTTTTGAATGAGGTTCGCCACTTGCCCGATAAGCAGTCTTGATTATCACTCAGATTGACGGGCAATAAACTATACCAAATAAATTTGTTTGTCTGTGGTTACAGATACCACATAAAGGGATAAACGTGGTGATACATGTCCCTACTAGCCTATGTGTAATTTTAAAAGCAACTTTGCCCTACGTCTCATAAAGAGATGTGCTTAATACCATTTTTAATCTTATGTCAATCAACGTTTTAGCCTAATATGATCCTTTTGCTACAGGTATGACTTTGTGGAGGAAAATACATCAATATACTACGGCAAGCATATACGAAGTACCCAGTAACTATACAGGTTTGATCTCAAACAAAAATATTATCTCAAATATACAGGTCTGTATTATACAGCGACACTGATTCACTTATATAAGCGAGCATTTTTGCAAGGAGATGTAGAACGTATCAAATATTGTTTCATGCTTTTATTTTTGAAAGGATGTTGTAAAAGTTTGTCGAGGATCCTAAAACATTAGATATACAGGGTGTGAACGTTATGATAGCCATTATTTATATGGGTGATAGAGGGTGTTAAAAGAGGCAGAAAGTTTCATATAATATGGGGGTCAAAACAGCATCTTTTAGAGAAAACCGGTTTTAAAGTAAAATAAAATCTGACAACGCCGCAATGCCAGACGCAAATTACGTCGGAACGCAGTGTAAATTAAGATGGCGTTTGTTATTTTTGGTTCTTAGGTATTATTTCGTTATTTGATAATGTACTCGTAAAATGCAAACAATTAAAAAAACGGACTTACCACTAACTGTTTCAGCGCTTCACCTGGTGTGTGAAAGTTTATTGAGTGTATTAAAAAAATCCACTTATAAATAAGGAACACAAATTTGTTACCGTTTGCGATCGATTGCCGGTTCGATAAGAGTGATTAAATGCCGACGCGCTGTTGTCATGTGTGTTTTAAATATTTAATTTAATGAAACTTACTTACTGACTACAAATTTTGTCTTAACTTAGAAAAACTTGATACCATTAATTTGTTAATTGCCCAATTTAAAAACGTTTTAGATTAGATTATAAAAATTAGCAATATTGTGGTGATTGTGGTCGATATAAGACACTTAAAGTTGTAAACTATGAAGCCATTCAGACAAAAATCTATTGATTTTTGGACCATGGGTCATATGAACTTTTTGACTTGTTCTGACCGCCCCTAATACACATTTAAATAATGACTACTATAACGTTTACACCCTGTATAATAACCTCCATGAGTTGTCCCTAATAATTCTGAATCCTGGTATATATATTTCGTCGTGAGTATAAGGCGGAAATGGAAGGAAAATGTCGGATCGAGACAGTATTTGATGAATATCGGTCACCTAGTAATATAGACCGTGTAGGTTCATATGTGTAACGTCGTTAGTGTTTCAGTCGACCACAAATAACAGGCCGGTGTGGAAAAGGTCATATTGTGTCGTATAAATCACCCACGAAGTCTTGACGTTGCAGCTATAGATTAGAACTTTTTGCTCAGACGCAGTGTTTCCGGTTGTCGGATAGATGCAGATTGTGAGCTCGCCTCTATTTCTTATTTATAGACGGCTCCAGATTAAAAATAATGTTCGACGGAGGTGTTAAAGAAGCTCATAAATCTTGCGAGTAGTATAATCTTCACTCCGCATATGTCTTTGATATTTATATTTATGGCTTTTGCCTGACATTGGGCGCGTAGGTATACTGAAGCGTGGATAGATTCTTTAGAGTAGTTCAGACAGATCCTGCTGGGATCACATATGCAATGATCTCCGCTTGCTTGAATTTAAAGAACAAACAGTAATGTTCGTCTCAACTATAAAGGTCCTTATTATATAGCGACACTGATTCACTTATTTAAGCAAGCATTTTTATTTCTGTTGTTTTATTATATCCTTCGTCAAAGGATGTTAGAAGAGTTTAAAGCAAATATCAAAACTATTAGATGTGAAATCTTCGTGTAATTTGTCCCTAAAAATATACAGGGTGATTCACAAGTCGTGGCCAAAAATAAAAGATCATACACAGGACCGCATTTAAAAGGGAGTCTCCTATGTAACATTTTTTTCCTCGATGGCTTCATCAAAAAGATACGTGTTCAAGTTTAAAAATTTAAAACATTTTTTTAAATCTTCAAAACCGTCAACTGGAAGGAACTAAGATTTGGTATCTGGATTTGTCTATGTATTGTCCACATTTAAAAGTCTTAAAATTGTCGTGCAGCCGTGACGGAGATACAGGGGATTGGTGATATTATTTTTCCATATAAAAATAGTTCGCAATTGTTTTTTTTTCGAGAACGCGCAATTTTTAGAATTTCATTCTCGATTTGCTACAAATAACTACTGTGTTTTTCCTAGAGTGCATTGTTTTAGTAAAAATAGTATTAAACAAATTAGATCATTTATGACGAGCCAAGATACAACTAGTTTCAAAATGTAATAGGAGAACCTTGATACCAACTTGACGTTTCTTCTTATGTGTTATAAGGTTGTTATCATTACTATTACCATTTTCTTGTAAGTTTCTTTTTCCATTTTTGAGTGTTGTGGACGTTTTTCTTGTCTCCTGCAAACAATACATCTAATAAGAAATGGTTCTGCAGAAACTGTTACTATTACCTGGCTATGGCCTTTCTACCCAAGCCCATATTTATATACTCACCGTCAAAATGCGCAAGGATCGTTGAACCCCAAAGTAGTCCTGATGTGTATACCTTCTCATATCTAAAGCAAGAATGTGTTAGCCACCTTCTATAGAGATGCCGTACACATAAAAACGGCACTATATTCAAATAGTCTGAGCATCATTAATCTTGTTTTTGAGGCAGTTATTTTGTCGGCGGAGTTTCGCTCCGGACATCATAGCGTGGCTCTTTTTCGTTTCATTAGTGGATACGCCATGAATTAGGGATCTCCGCACAACTCCGAATAGATACAGGGAATACTGATTTTTTTTGTATCCGATTCCGTATTCGTTTAGTATAACATCCATTTATCGGCGTTGCAGGATACCTGTATATAGTACATACTGTTATAATATTACAGAACTCAAACATCGTAAGTGGTGTAAGCAGCAATACTGCCTCGGTACTGTCCAGGTCCAAAAAAACCCTATAGAGAGAAATACTGCTTAAAAATCTGCTCTCCAAAACACTAGAACTTGAAAAACCATGTACATCTTTACAAGAAAAGTAAAGTAAAGCCAAAAAAAGGAAAATTTACTAAATTAATACACCCTCAAACAGTTATCCCTTGTTCTAAAAAAGTTATGGCGGCTCAAAAATCAAAATCATGATCGATGTAATGAATTAACTCAGTAGAAGGTAGTTTTTCTTAATGCTTAATGCTTTTCCACTGAAAGGAAGCGGATAATGAGCGAGCTTCTTCCAGATGGTAGAAAAAAGAACTTACCGCTGAAGAGGCCAAAATTCAATGAAAATGGAGAGTAGCACACAAAGCAAAACAAACAACCAAACGTAAGAGAAGGTGTTACTCCTACTCCTTACTGGTAATTGGGGCCGAAAATCCAAAATCTAGAAATCAAACGAAGGACCCACGCACCATATAACCTAGAAATCAACAGAATATAAAAATGACGGACTCCAGAGTTCCGGCCTTCCATCAGTCAGTTGACTGTCAATCAATGTCAAAAGTAGGAGGGAGTTCCAAAATTCTATACTCCACAGATTCGATGCCAAAAAGGATAACAATAACAAATGAGAAATTCCGATTCCCAATCCAAACTGTGTATCAACCTACCTAGACAAAGCGAAACAGAGTTTCGAGCAAGGAAAACAAAACAATCCCAAAAGCCTGATAAAGGCGGTCAGAGATGAAAAGTTCGCCACCGGATGTACGTACGCAACATCACTGGTTGCTTATGGATAGACCTCAGGACCTTGTTATTTCCCAAAAGAATGTTGGGGGTAAAAGAGGGACAAACGATATTTTATAAGGAAATATTTCGGATAGTCACTAATAAAATATTATAACATTACTGTCCAAGAGATTTCAACACAATACTGAGTCGCTAAGAAAGAAATATATAATATGTGTGAAATCATACTTCCAGGATTGTGTAGTTTTGAGTTGAATAGATAAGTTATGAAATTTGTCAAAAGGCAATCATTGAAAAGGGTTTTCCTACATTGTATCCAATAGTATGCTACGATCTTTAACTGAAGCTCATTAGTAGTGTAATGACAATTAAAATAGACATTAGAAAGGCTTGAGCAGGATGAAACGTCCTAGTGCCATCTATGAGATAGTAGAAGAACCAGACTAACTCTTCTCAAAGCAGATTCCTAAATTCATATTTGTGTTCTGCTGTTGCTTGATAGAGAGATCTCTTTTTGGGCGGTCATCATTAGGCAGAATACGTTAACAGATGATACAAGCTATTCGCCTGAACTGATACAATGCAATAGATACGATTCCCCCTAAAGCTCGTTTAAAGCAATTGTTTCCTCGCTGGCACATTACCAAGGCTGTGAGTCATCCACAGATATATCAGGAAAATACGGCAGCTCTCACACTTCGGTTTGGTAAATATGTATGGGAGCAGTAAGGTCGAGGTCTTCAGAAGGAAGACAAAAGACCGACCGACCGCATAGCGTGTATAGGAGGGAATTGCAGGAACGAGGCGGCAATAAATTGCGAATTTGCTCTTTTCTTGGGATACCGCTGACAAGAAGTTCCGCAGGATATCGGGAAACATCTGTACGATCGAAGGAAGGCTTTATACAGGCTGTTACAATAGTGGAGCGCATCAAATATCTGACGAATCATTCATCTAATTTTTTAAAAAATTGGTAGATTCAAGTTCGAAACCACTGATTAAATTACCCACACCAATATTTCGTACTATAGTTCTTACTGATGCACTAGAGACTTCGTTGACAGCTTGTTTCCAATACCTCATCCACCACACTTTGTAACCAGATTCTCGGTACGCGACTGGGCCACCAGCGCAGTGTCATCAACATATAGATAGACTTCACAGTCGCTAGGGCAAGGGAAATCATGCGTGAAAAGTGAGTAAAAGATTGGCCCTAGAACCGAACCCTGAGGGACGCCGGCTTTGATGGACCGTACTGTCGACAAGAAATTATTAATTTTGATCCGAAATTTTCTACCTTCAGGGAGGATTTCAAAAGTTTTAGGAGCCAAAATGGAAAGCCCTTTTGAATTAGTTTATAGAGAAGGCCCCTGTGCCACACCTTGTCAAATGCCTTCGAGACATCCAGAAGCAAGATGCCAGTACTTTCGTTAAAGATGAAGCCCCTGGTTACTCGCTCCACAAGCCTAACCGCCTGTAACTCCGTATTATGCTCAGACCGAAATCAAAATTGCACGTCAGGAATCACATGGTGATCTGACGAGAAATTCGCAAGGTGACGAAGAATCACCTTCTCAGCGAGGTTGGACGGAGCAAACAGTAGGCTGTTGGGATGATGGTCCAGGGGAAATATCGAAACAACCTTCTTTGGAATCATTATAACTTCCGCAGACCTCCACGCCGATGGAAAGTAGTCGGTCCTTAGCATGGCATTGGTAATAGCTACGAGATAAGTCAAGGACTTCCGTGAAAGCAGCTTCAGGGCCTTCTTAGTGATTTGATCCTCCCCAGGCGCTTTACGCAACTTGAGGTCGTTAATATGACCTTGAAGCTCTGCTGGTGTGCAATGCGGGATCTCGGGAGAAGCCGCTGATGCGCTGTGCAACTCTTCAACTGAATAATCTTCCGAAAAGAATCTTCTGAGGAAGAATCACTAATGGCGGCGCCGGGATCACTGTCGTCGTTGGCAATAAAATATCTTCTGACGGATCTTACAATTTGTTGCTCCCCGTCGAGATCATTATCAAGATCATAGTTGGGAGAGAACTGTCGTTGTATAGCATCAGCGAAAACCTCGACCTTGTCCTCGGTCCTGAAGACTATGCCCCCAGGACCGTGGATGTGCGGGAGTTGTTCTCGCTTTCCGTTTCTGAGCGACTCCGCCACTTTCCAGAAAGGAGTACTTGAGTCAAGCATCCCCGCCAGAAAGACGTTCGATTGCTCATTTCGGAATTCATGGAGAGCATTTCTTACTTCATGAACAAAATTCGACATTTTCGGTTTGCACTAAGTTTCCTCTAAAACTCACCCCGTTTAACCTTTGCTGTAGGTATAAGAAGAGTCCAGATCCCTGTATAGAGAAGCGAATCTGGGACACACTGTATACACAGTATAAAATTGGAATTATAACTACAAACCGCAACACCTAACTTGCAAAATCAATATGTGTTTTTTAAAACCACATCCTGTTATCAGCTGATTGTCAATTATGCCAAAATATGTATTTCCAAAAAAATCGAATAATTATTATTATTACTTTTTCGCGATGACAGATGCGTGGTTAAAATGTAAAATGGGAAATCCACTTTGTTCTTGATGTTTGCCCTCCCCGACTTTCCTCTGCCTAATGCAAGCTTAATCTGCCTCCATGAACAAAAATACAATAATCTGATGGAAAACATAAACCAAGTCCCTAAGTAGATTGCACCTTGTAGATGGGGGAGTTCTCCTAAGGAGCTTTTATCAAGCACCTCAGAGTATATTACAATATTCATATAGAGTTTGAAATTAATATGCAAGTTTTAATTAGCTGCGCTAGCTAATGTGTCTGTAATTTCGTACGACACCGAAGGAAAATAAGCAGTTGAGGAGGCAACTACTTCGACGTCTAGAGCTTTGTGGTAAACAGTGTGATTAAAACTAAGGAATATAGGAAGTTTAATCATGGTAGGTAAATAATGTTATAGAAAGTCGTTAAGATACCAGTGACGTAGTAGCGGATGATTTCATATGCTGTCGTTTTACATATGAACGTGCAAGGTTTTTTCAAAACAACTTGTTCATTTCCACAATTCACATTCCTATATAAGTTCCCATTTAGTCGTAGTGTGTACTGAACTTTTATTTCACGTGGTTTTCATTACCTAATTGCATTGCTCTGTACTCAATTTTATGAAGAAGAAACTAGTTACTTAAAACGTTTACGATTGTTTTAAACACTATGCAGGGTGATTTATGAACCCAGCCTTGTTAACAGAAGACTCAAAGTATCGCGAGCTTCGCAAGCAACAGCTCCAGTAGAAAAATGCCGCACAACGAGGAACAATACGCGAGGCAGTTGGAAGCAAGTAGTCGGAGCGTGCAGTTTTAAAAATGGAAAAAATGGAAGTTCTAGGGCTCGGTAATATTTTATAATGGGGTCAAGATGTGCTCAACGTGTATTCGCTAAGGGTCGTTTTCTGTTTCTCCTTCCAGTGTGGAACGTAAACATTTTTAACTTTAAATTGTACTTTCATAGCCGAGATTGTAATCAAGGATTAACTGTAATGGCATGAGGATTTTTCTGTAAGTAGCAACTCGGGATTATCCATCCTGGTTGAAGAAAGCTCCTCATGTTACCAGATGAGAAAGCCTCCTCTTTAATTTACTCGCATACTTTGTACTTACGGCATCTGCCACGGAGCTGAGCTAGTTTATAGCGAAAAATTTCTTCTTTCGCACTATGTACGGTCAATTGCAATTTCGCGTTTGATGGACATGGACGAGTCTACGGGTGATGAGAATCGCATAAGCAAAAGGTGCATATTAATGCGCGATATTGTTTATCAATATGTTGCCGACACCACCAAAAACACCTATTGAAGGGACCTTAATACGCAGGTAAACAACACCGTGGGCCAATTCTTGGTCAGGCACACACACAGAAGACCTCACCCAGCCCAGAACCATAGCGTATACCGGAAGCGACAGAAGAACCTACTGCAAAGAACTGGGAACAAGTTGAAAAAATTGCGTCAAACATCATCAGTTCATCTTCTTTTTTTTTCCTAAATTTATTAATAGCCTTATGACTCTTTTACTTCGGTTTTTAGCCTCAATTAATGTTGTCTGACCATCTTCTTCCATTTGGCGATTTGTCTCTTGCTCTATTTTCTGTCATTCTTTCTATGTGTTGATTCCATTCTATTTTTCTTCTTTTGGTTCACAGGTTTATTTCCTCTATACCACATCTCGCTCGTATTTCCTCACTTCTTACTCTGTCTCTTAGAGTTTGGTTTGTTATTTTTCGTAAGACCTTCATTTCTGCTGTTTCCAATAATCTTTGTGTTTTCGCCGTATACGCCATTATAGGTGTTATTGTAGATTTATACATCCTAGTTTTCGTTTCCGTTGTGAGGTATTTGTTTCTCCAGATTGTATTGTTGAGACATCCTGCTGCTCAATTCGCGACGTTTACTTGTTTTTGTACTTCTTCTTACACTTTTCCATAGCTTGACAGATTGATTCCCAAGTATTCCGTTTCCATCACTTGTTCTATTATTGTGTTATTTACGACCAGTTTGCATCGTCTCGGTTGCGCTGATATCACTATCGATTTAGTTTTCTCTGTTGAAATCACCATGTTGTATATGGGCTCAGCGAATCTCCTTGTGTAATGCCAGTTTCATACTTGATAGGTTGCGAGAGTTTTCCTTGACAGGTTACTATAGCTATGTTATCTTTATATATATATATATATACGTATATATATATATATAAACGTATATATATATATATATAACAACAAGTAGGAAAATAATGTGCAAAATCCGCAAAAAGGAGGAAAGTGGGTTCGAGTAGAAAATAGGATAGGTAACCCGAGCGATACGTATTTCTGCTGGTTGGCTTCATCAGGCCCGAAATGAATGCGCATATGAAACTACAAAAGTAGACACACATGCCCACACATCCTGATACGGGTGTAACCTGAGGAAACGAAGTTGGAGGGGAAAAAACCGACACACGAAGTCCACAACAAGAGCCATTGTAGTATAAAATGGCTATCCGACCTCGAATTTTCAAGGAGACGTCTAACCACCACCACGCGGCCGGTTATAGCCACTTGCTGTGGTACTTCAAGCCCAAAGGATCTACAAAGAGAATATGATCATGCGGAGAAAAGTATATAACAAGTAGGAAAATAATGGGCAAAATCCGCAAAAAGGAGGAAAGTGGATTCGATCGCTCGGGTTACCTTATTCTATTTTCTGCTCGAATCCACTTTCCTCCTTTTTGCGGATTTTGCCCATTATTTTCCTACTTGTTGTTATATACTTTCCACCGCATGATCATATTCTCTTGTAGATGCTTTGGGCTTGAAGTACCACAGCAAGTGCCTATAACCGGCCGCGTGGTGGTGGTTAGACGTCTTCTTGAAAATTCGAGGTCGTATAGCCATTTTATACTACAATGTGTAGGTTGGCTCTTGTTGTGGACTTCGTGTGTCGGTTTTTTTCCCTCCAACTTCGTTTCCTCAGGTTACACCCGTATCCGGATGTGTGGGCATGTGTATCTACTTTTGTAGTTTCATATGCGCATTCATTTCGGGCCTGATGAAGCCAACCAGCAGAAATACGTATCGCTCGGGTTACCTATCCTATTTTCTGCTCGAATCCACTTTCCTCCTTTTTGCGGATTTTGCCCATTATTTTCCTACTTGTTGTTATATACTTTTCTCCGCATGATCATATTCTCTTTATATATATAAAGTTCATAAAGGATTAAAGTTTAAATATCTGAGAAAAAGTCAATTACGAACATGTACAATAGAGATATTAGACGGATTAAGTCAGACAAACTGCCCATGCAATTTGTCCATTGTTTTCTGGTCGTACCGGTAATTACCGTCATTTCGCAACGTTGTCTCTTTCAACATCCGCGCGACATCGCTGCAGCGATTTATCGTTCATTTCGTGCATGGTCCATGTATATATTTTGCGCTTCAGTACGAATAGATTAGTCAGTCAGTTACAAGTAAATCCATACAATGAGAAGAGTTATGAGGCATCTGACCTCCTAGATATCAAAGTTAATGGTTGGTAACAGAAAGGTACTGATTAAAGGAATCCTAAACTAGTGGGTAATGATGCCACCATACACATTGAGTGGAATATTGAATATTTGCAAACAATACTAAAAGATACACTCTGATGTATTCAAATAATTCGAGTAAAATCTTCATATGTCAACGTAGCTTCCAGCCACGTCTCTTAAGCTACAACGAGAAAAACTCCAATAACAGATACTACTCGAGGCAGCCTGGATATTGCGTCATATTTTGAGTAAATAAACCTAATAAAAATATTTATCTGCTTGTATGGAATGGTTTTATTTGCATTCAGTAGTACGTGGCTGTATATTGAGGCCATAAAACTCGACTCAGAATTCCTTGTCGGTGATATTTCATAGGGCCGCCATTTTATATACGCTCAGAGAGATGCTCGTAAAGTTTTAAACGATTCCAGCTACAATATCGCAAGTGTAATCCAAATGCGATTACTACAACACGTGATATTTTTCACCACACCAACGTTTTGCTGAGCGATGTGGTTCAAAATCTACCTTTAAATGGTTCATGTGAAGACCAATCTTTCTGGTAGTCGTAAATATTGGACAGAAACACAATAGGTCATATTGCGGGTTAAGTGAAAAGGATCTATTGAGGAATATGGTTATACAGAGTTCTCCAAATTCTTATCCCTGACTCCCTAAAGCGTTGTCCCAAAAACAGTGAAGTCCCCTGACTTTGAGTCCTAGGAACCAATTTTTGAGAGTCAAAAAGTGGAATAACCAGTAGAAAGTGTAACAAACGCTACGTTTGACGTGTGTTTTGGCATTTCCCAAATAGTAAATTTGTGGATGCATCTATTTTTGGCAGAATAATCTATGTCTAGGTTTTTCATGTAACTACATGTTGTATCACAAAGGTACATTCATCTTTAAAGATGAGACTGTACTTTTTCTCCAGAGAAGTATTCCGGGACTGACTATTGCATCAGTGTGTCAAAATCAAGAAAACCTCGCCTAATTTCTCTGCGATATCCGAATCATTGAAATAAGAAAACAGTAACTCAAAAACCTTTATCTCCAACACCATTGAACTAGATTTGGAATCGGTAACACCGAAACCAAAATCATTTTCGTGATGTCAGGGTAGCTAGAAGCCAAGGTCATCTTACAGAAAGCACAAACTGCTCCTACTCATTCGACATGCAAACCTGTTTTTTGTATAATGATAATTTCTATAATAACTTCTTGTCGAAACATGATTCGAGGGGAGGGAATCATGTTACAAACAACTCATCCTATATTCTGACTGTTCACGACTACCAACTCAGCTCTCTGAAACCAAATAATTCTTGAGATCGTTTTGATTGAAATAAATCAGTTCTACTTAATCTGGACACGCCTAAGGCCAATGGGATAAAACATCCGAACAACCATCTTTTGATAAAAACAGATGAGCTAGCCAGACAGGATGCAGCCAGTCGGCTTATAGGTCCAGAGCCTTTCTTTGGCGTGACGAGAATATTCACCAAACAGTGCATAAGAATCTGGCCCAAGAAAAAGTCCCCAGAATGTTGTAAAAGTCAATTAGGGCAAAGATAGATAAATGAGTTCATCAAACGACAAAGGCCCCTATCTGGATTTAAGCGAAAGGACATAAAGGCCAAAGTGGGTGTCCTGACAGGACACTGTCGTCTAAATCGACATATGATGCTCTTCTGCAGAGCATGAGAGCCTCAGTGCATCTCCAGTATCACTGTGAAGGCCTAGCAAGCTACGGTTTTAGATAGCAGGCATCGACAGGTCCAACAGCGAAGAGCTACATTCAAGGCCCTGGGTAAAGTATCAAGGTTGATTAACGGATCAGGCTGACACAGTGCTTTAAAAAATATATATATGGAGTCACAATAGATCCAGTTTGGATGACAGTGATGTTAAGGCTAGCAAGCCAACCTCTTTCTTTGGCAGTCTACAATCCACAAATACGACCTTGTTTGCCTGTCAAACCTTAACCTCAAGTTAAGATCAGTGACAGGTCATTTAGCAGATAGGAATATGAAGCAGAATACGCCACTACCGTCCTTGATTTTTGGTCGGGAGGAGAAGCACCATAGTGATGTTTATGCAGTCAAGAGCGCCTACAGAACGCACCCTACTTATTCCATAGTACAACTTATCTCCGGTGAAATGTACACGTACAACCAGCTTTATATAATAGTCTAATAACTTTTGGAGTTGGTTAGATTAAATTGGCTCTATTTAATCTAGCTAGACCTGGAGCACGTGAGTTAAAATAGCCGGACAAATATCCCGGTAGTCCCCGGGGTGTATCCATGTAGCGATCCCGGAATAATTCACCGGAAGTGGCGACTCCACTTCTGGGAGGTGCCGAAACGTCTGAGGTGATGAAGATAAATAGTGATTGGAGTCCAGACCGATACGGGACGAGACAACGTGGAGCGGTCTGCGTATTGTTTCGCTTTATGGGGCGGTACGTATTTTGTTTGGGTATGTGTCATTTCTACGAGCAGAAGCAAATTATTCATCTCTCCCTTTGTGCTATTTCTACTATTATATACCCGTCGAAGAAGGAGGCCAGACCCAAACATATTGACATATACTCCACGTGATCGCGCTCCAGAACACCGCGCACGTTACAGGGCCGTACTAAGAATAAATGATTTGTGGTTAAATACACTCTAGTCATAAAAAATACATATTTGACCACTTAGACCTATAACTAATAGAACATCTGAACAAATAAACAATGTGCGAATAAATTCAGAAATTTATTAAGGAAGGTTAGACACGCAACATATCCAAAATTCGATCAATTTAACGGAAGTCCGATTTCCATAAGGAAATTGCGTGGTTCTTTCGTCAGAATTCGTATCCATGTTAGAGGCATTTAGTCGATTTGAGGTTAAAAACAATTTAAATTCCAAATTAACTAATTTTATTTTGGTATGACAAATAGTTATAGCGAAATATTTTCCTCGTAGCTTCTGTACAGTAAAAATTTGACCCTTTTCCTGAACATTTTCCTTTAGTAAAACTTCCTGGACTTTTCAGACGGGATACATTAAGAGCTCCTCCAGCAAAGACACCCCCAGCGGCCCTGCGATACGAACTTTTTCCACAGGAGACGGAAAGCCATAATCGCGTTCAGCGCTGTGCCCTAGAGACGCGAGATGTGTGCAAATATTTGCGTCAGTTCGCCTAGCTTTTGCTATACGGTCCCGGTCCGCTATGTTGTTCGTAAAGCAGACCTTTGTGTTTTTCTTGCCTCTCTCTCGCTACGTGTAACTCTTGAAAAAGTGTCTAGCGTATTTGCATACAGAATTAGCCATACTATGCATATATGATTTTAAAAACTTCGGAATAATTATTATGTTAAGTTGAATGACTCTGTAGCGTATGCATACTGAAATAGTGTACGTACGGATTCTCTTTGACCAAAAGCATTCAGATTAATTTGAGGGCATATATGCTTTTAAATATATTTTAATACGTGTCTACTTTATTTGCAATTCAATGTGTCGTTCGTATTTTCATTGACTTGAGAAGGAGCTTGAACTGGGTTATTTTTATGATTTCGGTTATATTTACATCCTTTGGAATATGTATCAGGTACTTTATTTATTATACAGGGTGGCGCATTGAAAACGAAACAGACGCATTTACTGGCAGTTCCGTTTTTTTTAAAAACGCTCAGACCCGTCGATTTTGTTTTCGAGAGGGACACAAGTTTGGCAAAAAATTACGTTAACACGTGCAGCCCCCTGAGCGGGGGTGACACCAACCCTAAAATCTTAAATGGAAAGGGGGGTCAACTGATACCTTATTTTAAAGGACGTTCAATTCCCTTTATAATGAAGTTAAATACATGAGCTTCAGTTCAGTAGATTTGAAGATTTATTTATTTAAGGCTTAAAGTAGACTTTAATAGGTACATCAGATTAGTTTGTACTACTTTCAGAAGAAATTTGACTAAAAGAATTTCTTAATAAGTAAATGCTTTTTTTTACTATGCCTATCGTTTGTTTATCATTTTGTTGTTGAAAATACCTTTTGGAACGTTTTTTTTTTGTGGCAAAAAAGTTATTTCTTGAAGAAAGATAAGGAAATATCTCGTACTTATTTTAAATAGGCATTTAGTACATAGTTTGCGATTGATTTGACCAAACTTTGTTGCTAAAATAACTTCTAACGCCTTATTACATAAATTAATCATGGTATATTCCACAGCAGAAAGAGTTGAAATTATCGAAATAGTTTTCGGAAATAATCAGTGCGCTAATAGAACAGCAGAAATATTTAATGAGCGACGTGGAACAGTAACGTGCAACGAAGATATGTTCTAGAACTTGTAGCTAAATTTCGGGAAACTGGGTCAGTCGCCAATAAAAAACGCAACATTGGAAATCCCATAAGGAACAAAGCAATAGAAATGGAGGTTTTAGGGCAAGTTTATATAGATCTTACGTTACGTACCCGCAAATTGGAGACTGTGTGTGGTGTTAGTCGACGTGCTGTCCAACGGATTCTAAAGGCCCATAGTTTTCATCCGTATAAAATTCACCTGGCACAAGAACTTAATGAAGACGATTTTGATCGGCGATTACAATTTTGTGAAGATATGAGTGAACGAATTATAAACGATGAACATTTTATATTCAACACTTGCTTTTCAGACGAATATTCCCTTTTCTTAAATGACGTAGTAAATCGTCATAACTGCCGATATTGGTCCGATTCTAATCCCAAAATTTATCATGAGGTTCATACACAGCAGACACAAAAATTTAATGTTTGGGCTGGTATTTTTGGCGACCATTTAGTTGGTCCTTTTTTCTAACCTGGAAATTTGACCGGTGAAATGTATTTGGAATTACTGGACGACGCCATATATCCTGCATTAAGAGCCATAATTGAAAATCAGAATGATCGACGGTACATCGCGAATAGGTTGATGTTCCAACAGGATGGTGCCCCACCACATTACGCATTACGTGTTCGACAATATTTGGATGAGACGTTTCCAGATGGATGGATTGGTAGAAGAGGTGCCATCGAATGGCCCACAAGATCGCCAAATTTATCACCTTTGGATTTCTTTACGTGGGGTCATTTAAAAAGCAAAATCTATGCTACTCAGCCAACATCATTGGAAGACCTGCGACAAAGAATTGTGAATGAGTGCCTTCAAATTACTCCTCAAATATTGCAAAATCTGCGGCAACGTTTTAAGCAAAATCTTTATTATGATGGTCATTTTCAACATTTACTTGCCTAACGGGTCAGTTCATTCTTCATTTTTAAATAACTTTGCTGCCAAATGGATTGATCTCGACTAATGATGATGTATTAGTTTTATTTAAGCTTTAAATCAATAAATCTTCAAAACTACTGAACTGAAGTACATTAATTTTATACCATTATAAAGGGAATTGAAAGGCCTTTAAAATAAGATATCACTCGACCCCCCTTTGCATTTAAGATTTTGGTGGTGGTGTCACCCCCGCTTAGGGAGCTGCACGTGCTAACGTGATTTTTTGCCAAACTTGTGTCCCCCTCGAAAACAAAATCGACAGGTCTGAGCGTTTTTCAAAAAAAAACTGAGCTGCCAGTAAATGCGTCTGTTTCGTTTTCGATGCGCCACCCTGTATGTATACATAGTACAGATATATATGTCTACTATAGTCATAACATGACCAAAATATTATTTTTTAAATCAATGACAATTTCTAAAACACAACAGTAATGTTTCGATGTTCATTTAGGTTCGCTGTTTCATATATAGGGTGATTCATAAGTCGTGACTAAAGATGAAACATCATACACAGGACCAAATTTTATGGTTGGTCTTCAATGTAACATTTTTTCCTCGTGTTGAAGTTTAAAAATAAAAAACATTTTCTTTAATATCTTCAAGTTGAAGTTTAAAAATAAAAAACATTTTCTTTAATATCTTCAAAACCGTTAACTGGAATAAACTAAGATTTGTTCAAAAACTGGTTAAAGTCGTTTTTAAGTTATTTCTTCTCACAACCTAGTTCTAAAATCCCTGTATTTAATTTTTCTAATTATTTTGTTATTTCTACTGCACTGTTTGGCTCTAACGTAAGATTTGCGCAATTTTTCAAAAGCATATTCCTCGTATGCATGCCGTATGCTGCAACTTCTCATGAAGTTCTCGTAAACCTCGACAATTTGTTACCTTATCTTAACTTCCAAGCTTGTAAACGCTGGCTTTTACTACAGCCAAAGGATACCTGCGCAAAATTAGCATAACTAGCGCCCTCTATATGCTCGCCTATGCAAATTAGCTACCAGAAGCTGTTTGGACAAAAAATATCATATGATAACCTCGTTATTTTATGCATAAGAGCAGGACATGAGAAGTTTTTCTTTGTTTAATATAAAGTTGTTTGTATAAAAAGGTGCTTTAATGTGTCCCTGAGTGTTGGCCTGAAATCTTGCACACATCTTTGCTAGCAAAAAGCAGTGTAATTAAAACAATACTTCCATGTATCATGAAGACTAGGTACTAATTTGCGAAGTCGACAACCTTATGGAAAATTAAGCTTATCTCCAACGCTTGATACGATTGTTATAAAAAAAGATTGTTTTCCAATTGACTGTCAGGTTTTGCAAAATAAAACTTTATTCTTGCGTGTACTAATAATAATTGTGAAATATGGAATTAAATCTACTGAGGTAGTTCTCCTACTATATTAAATCCGTTAGAAATTATAGAGCAAAAGCAAAGATCGGAGAAAAAGTGTTATAACTAACTGACCTGAATTTGTCAGTTTTTACGCATAATTTTAAACATTCCAAAGCTAGCTTGACTTAGATTCTGGTAATAACTAATATATTTTTTCTACCAACGCATCTGCGTGCAGAAAGTAGCAAAGTACCATAACTTTTTCGCACAGGTGCTACTTTCTGCACGCAGAGTGAGTGAAATATAACTTAATTTACACTCATCGTATTTATACGCTCAGAACTTCGGTAATTCTACGCACCCATTCTATTTCTCACATCGATAAAGCAGAACGAACTGTAGAATCGATCTTCTTTACACCATTTTTCAGATTATACACCTTGCACCGAATATTATCATGCGTACCATGTAGCTCAATATAGCACATACAATATTTCATACACCATGCGGTCCCGATTGGTAACAACCTCGCATCACCCGAAAAATTGTTTCCCCACGGGCAGGCGTGGAACGCGATTCATATGCTGAAAGTGTAACTGCAAAGTCTGGAAGTTCTTGCAGCTCCGTCGATCCGTTTCCTAACCTACCGCAAGCTCCTGACGGTAATTCATCGAGCCGCGGGTGTGGCACAACTCCTAATAGTGAGACTAGTTATTGCCGCAGGCTAGGTAGGGTAAGCCGCAACTCTATATGCCGTTCGGTTAAGGAGAATATTTGTAGTTTCCCTCTACTTGCTTGGGTGAATCTCTTTATTTTCTGCTCAATACCCGAGAGAAATAATATAATCAAAAAACAACGTTCGATATTTTTTAAACTAGTATATTTTTGGTGGGAATCCGACACTTTATTACGTGCATAATATATACTAAGTGACATATAAATCCGAACACCCAGTTTAAATGGTTTTATTTTAATAAAATTTTGTATAAGTACTTAATGAAGCATAATAAGTAAATGATAAAAATTTCAAAATGATTGCACTGCTTTAAAGCCCTTTGATCTTTAATAATGTGTGGATGCACCCTGATGTGCTACGCATTCTCGAACGCGCCTAGGCATGCTTCTGAGCAGGTGGTCTATGTCCTCCTGTGGTATCTCATTCCAGGCAAACACCAACTCCTCTCAAAGTGCTTCTAGAGTCTGAGGAGGACGTTGCAAATTGAGCAATCTCCTACCCATCATATCCCACACGTGCTCAATTGGGGATAAGTCGGGAGATCTTGGTGGCCATGGTAACAATGTGACATCGTTATGTTGAAAGAAGTCTATTGTGACTCTTGCAACATGTGGTCGGGCATTATCTTGTTGGAAAGTTGGATCTGCCAGGGTGTCAAGATAGGGTGAAAGATGGGGTTCTAGAACTTCGTGGATATAACGCTGCGCGTTCATGTTACCTCTGATGAAGATTAAGGTGACCTGGAACCATAAGCTATATCACCCCAAACCATAACTCCAACAGTGTGATGAACATGTCTTTCAACAAAAAACTGTGGATTCCTCCATTCACCACGTCGCCTTCTAACCCTGGCACGACCATCGTGCATGCCTAAACAAAATCGAGACTCGTCACTGGAGACAATACTGTTCCATTCCCGATCCCAGAGTGGCCGTTGTCCGCACCACTCAAGGCGATTGCGTCGGTGTTCTCGAGTTAAAGGGAGGACCCAGTGTGGCCGGTATGAAAACAAGCCAAAACGTCTCATTCGTCGGTAAACATTTCGCATGCCAATAGGTCTTCCGTGTCCTGCAAACCATTCATTTGCAATGAACCTGGTAGTGGAGAAACGGTCCCTCAAGGCCAATAATCTTAGGCGGCGATCTTCACGGTCTGTTGTTCTACGGCGGCGTCCAATGCCCCTTGCTCTTTGCGTACGGCCTTCTCGAAGCCATGTCTGACAACACCTAACCACAGTGTCTACACTTCTTTGCACTCTAACTGCAATTGCCCGAAAAGAAAGTCCAGCTTCCCGAAGTCCCACTATACGGCCCCTCTCACTAAGTTGACGATTTCACCAACTTTTATTAAAATAAAACCATTTAAACTGGGTGTTCGGATTTATATGTCACTTAGTATACAATCAGAATAGGCGCTAGGCGGCCGAAGATGTGTTAACTCTTGCAAAAGTAGAAACAAAGTCATTTTCTATGACACTTTTTAGACATTATTGCACTTTTGAAAGGCATGCTTTTTATTGCTCAGGCTTGCGCTTTATTGGTATCAATGAAAGAGTTTCCAGATGAGTTATAGCGTGACCCTATTGTCTCTAATACCCTTTTTTATATTATTAATCCCCGCACGCGTTCTGGAAGTTTCCGAACTCTCCACGCACAAAACTTTAAACTCTATCAAAACCTGGTGGCTCATCAAGTATTCTGCCGCTGTCTGGTAGCTTTCAACTTTTTTCAACTTATATTCTAGGCAAAAAATAATGATACTCTGGTTATTACCTTAATGCCTTCTAAATTTTCTTTTGGGAGCTTGCCAGGGAGAAAACTTAATCCTTTAATTTATGTTCAAGTATTAACTCTCTACGCTTTCTTATTAGGGATATTTTTTACGTTCATTAAGATTTGTCTCCGTCCTCAGGGGGTAAAGGCCTGGAAATTAAGTTCTTACAGATTTTTCATGAAGCTAGCTTCAGTGTTCAGTGATGATGTGCTCTTAAAATAAACGGACTATCGACCTTACCTTTATACTTGTTTTTTGGATTCCAAAAGACATGTTTTTTACAAAAAAACTATGTCACTCATTTCCATCGGGTAGTCTGTTAGTGTGTCTGTCAGTCTGTCTCTCCGCTAGTCCTTGTCTATAACTTGTAAGGTAAGGCATGAATTTTGATAAAGTTTTCAAGCAGTATGCAGTAGTATGCAAGGGACAAAAGAATTGAGGTTTTTGGAATCGGTCTGGTAGCGGCGGAACTAAAAAAATTAGTATCTTTAAAAGTATGTTTCCTAGTACAAGAAGCTGTCCTATCACTTAAAACCAAAAAAAGTCCTGGTGAAGATGGTATCAAAGCTGACCATTTAAAAATAATAGCCTACGACTTAGCCGAACCACTTTCTTACGTCATTAATTGGTGTTTCCAATCTGGAATTTGTCCTGTTTATAAAAGCGGTGACAGAATGGAAACATCAAATTATAGACCCATATCAGTACTATCGAATATAGCCAAAATTTTCGAAAAATTACTACAAAAAAGGATATTACAATTTTTGGACAAAAATAAAATTATATGTTCTGACCAATATGGATTTAGAAAAGGAAAATCTACTACAGATGCAATTTTGGCTGCAATGGATGAAATTAACTCTAATGTCAACAAAAAGATACCTACTATTGGTATCTTTGTTGATCTAAAAAATGCCTTTGATGCGGTTAACCATGTCGAGCTTCTGAAAGTTATGCAAAGATTGGGATTTAGGGGAGCGTCACAAATCCTTTTAAAAAATTACCTTTCAAGTCGGGCACAGACTGTCAAAATCACTAACACTTACAGTAAAAAAATGTACATCAAGTGTGGTGTGCCTCAAGGAACAGTACTAGGCCAACTATTATTTAGTCTCTACTTAAATAACTTATTCAAAATTAACAGTTCTGGAAAGATTATATGTTTTGCAGATGACACCCTCGTATTATATAAAGCTGATGACTGGAGCACACTGAAGCAAATAGCTGAAAAAGATTTTATAAGGATCATTGACTGGTTTGATACTAAAATTTTAACAGTTAACTTCAAAAAAAACAAAATTTATTGCATTTAAATCTTATTCAAAATTTTTACCTACCTTCGAACAAGTTTCCGTTAATTATCATGGCCAAAAGACCAAAATCGATAGAGTTAACACTTTGAAATATCTTGGAATATTTATAGACTTACATCTAAGGTGGGATAACCATATTAAATATGTTATCAAAAAAATTAGAAATGTTGCCTATAAACTCAAAATGCTTGCTAACATTCTTACAGAAAGTTATCTGCGAATCCTATACCATGCCTTAGTTGAAACCCATATAATTACGGCATCACAGCCTGGGGTGCCGCCTGCAAGACATATATTTCTGACCTGAATATAGCACAAAAAACTGTTTTGAAAGCCATTTTCCATAAGCCAAGATTATATCCAACGAACAACTTATATCAAGAAACAGGGATACTTGATACAAGGCAACTTTATTTCTTACATGCCACCACCTTATACCATAAGTATTGTAATAAAAAGAAAAAATCCTATAAACACGAGCATAACACACGATTTCGAATAGGCTCATCTAATATCCAAAGACCACACAAAACATTATTCAAAAAATCATTTCAATTCTTAGCAGCTAAATTATATAATGTAGTACCAAACGAAATAAAGATACTTAATTTTGGAAAAAAATTTAGAAGAAAATTGAAAGACTGGGTTAGTAATGTGCAGCGAATGACTACACATAATTATATGGAAAACTAAAACTACAAAATTCCAATTACATTAATACCTTTTAGATTTAACAATAATTGTTATACACATATATGATTGATTGTTAGTTATTAAGATATAAACCACACACAGGCGATGCCTTCTGTGGTTTTTTCATATTTATTTGCCCATTTTTTGTATTTTGGCGAATAAATATGATTATTATTATTATATTATTATTATTATGTTTCTGAAGCTCCTCGTCATTTGCAAAAAATGTTTGTATGAGTAAGAAATTGTAGGTCCAGGGTTGCAGGGGAGTGAGTGTATTTGAACTTTTTGGCGTCAGTATTGTAACGGCCTCGCAACTGAGGCCTTGATAACGAGGAGACGCCTTCGCAATATTGACACTTAGGCAACCAGAATTACCCGGCAGTGTATGGAGCGCGGCGGCGTTCGAGAGCGCTCGCGACATGAATAATCGTCATCTCCCGAGATGAATCAACTGCCATCTAGATCACATCGATCAAGGTTCGTGCTGGTTCGGAAGGCCGTATGATTTTATGGATCGGACTAAACCATCCGACCAGATAGCGGAAGAAATCAGTCGGAGTCGGGCAGTCAATTCTCCGGATTGTTCGCGCCTATCCGACTTATTTCACACAATCACAGATTTCCGCGAACATTTGAACTTAAAACGTCATATATCTTTTTTTTTCTTTTTTTTTTCGAACTGTACCACATTTATTCAGCAGAAACCAAATTTACCAATATAAAAATAATATATATATATATATATATATATATATATATATATATATATATATATATATCTGTACATTAACGAAATAAAAACAAAGTTTCTCTATAATATATGAGCGCCTAAGTTTAAAAACTTGTATGCGCAAAAACAGACCAAAACAGTAATTAATTGATAAATATCGTGCAATATATATTTTTGTATAAAATCACTCAACTATACAAACAAAACATGATAAACGATATACACAAAATAAAAGAAAATTTCATATTTTTGTTGTCAGTCATAGATTTAACTTAAGATCACAGAAAAAAAGTGTCACAATAATATCAAAAAGAAAGAGAAAGAAACAAATAGGCAGATCAATCTACCTCAAAGCAACTTAAAATAGACGCAAAAAACGAAACACTAAATTTTTTATTATTTCCAATATTCCTGATATTAGCAGGAATCAAATTGTAAAATTTAGGTGCAAGATATGTCACAAAACGCAAATTTAAATCTCGCCTGGACTGCGGGATGTTCAGGTTATGAATGGTGTTTGCTCGGGTCATATAATTGTGGGACACAAAATTTGTATTTAATTTCCTACTTGCATGTACAAAACTACATACTGCAAGGATATATAAGATTTTAATATTGTTTATTTCTTGAGAATAAAGTTGCATAGTGGGATATAGTCTAGGTTTTTTTAGAATAATCTTTACAATATGGTTCTGCACCACTTTTAACTGCCCAAGATTTGAACCGTACATCCCACCCGACAAAATTATGCCATATACCAATAGTGGCACCACAAGTGCTTTGTAAATCATTAATAGTAGTTTACGGTTCAGTATATTACGAAGAGCGTAAAATCTATGGATGAAAAATCTAATTTTTTTGCTCAAATACAGCACATGTCGGTCCCACTTCAAGTGCTTATCAACAACAATATACGCAAAGTTGGGGTTTTCCTTTACACGACGTGTAGATCTTGAAAACATAAGCAATTTTTCTTGGTACCATATACACCAATGTCTTAAGGGAACCGAGATAAAGGGCTCTGCAACATCAAAAATATCTGAATACCGTCCTGTAGCCGCGACCCGCCGCGATCCGCGATATCCCAGACTGGTACCGGCTACTAGCTGAACCCGACGAAAGAACTGGGTCGGGGGTCGGAGTCAGTGTGTCAGGTCAGTATGCAACCTTCAACCGACGGTAAAGGGTCACGCGTATAGAGGTAACGAACCCGTATAATCGATTGCGTTTCAAAAAAAAAATAATAATGGCACACTCATACACCAATAATGAACTCGTTGATATGTTGTTAATTTATGGCGAATGTCTTCAAAATGCTACAGAATCGTCGCGAGTGTATGCAGATCGTTTCCCTAGACGACATCATCCAAGGCCCCGCAGATTTGTGTACCTGGTCCAGGGAGTCAGGGATACGGGCCATTTGGAGGAATTTCGAGGTCGGCACAGTGGGAGGCCTAGACAACCACGAATGGTGCAAGTTGAGGAAGAACTACTGAATCGCGTAGACGAGAATCCCTCAACAGGCACTAGAGACGTGGCTAGAGAAGTGCAACTATCAAAAACTAAAGTGTGGCAAACGTCCAACGTGTACAAGCCCTTCAACGTGACGATTTTCCAGCAAGAGTGCGGTTTTGTGAGTGGTTGTTGCATCAACATGACAATAATCCGGACTTTTTGAAGTGCATATTGTTGACAGACGAATCTACGTTCACGCGTAATGGGGTGAATAACTTTCAATTTCAGGTAGAGACGTACTTAGCGCTTCTCGTCAACTGGAGAGTGAGTTTTTTTCCTTTATTTTTTTTTTACTAGGTCGCCCTCGTTTCACTACACATTACCTTTGTTATTTCAAGGGTAGTTGTTTCTGAAAAGGAAAACCCCAACTTTGCGGACACCCTGTATAATAATATCTGTTATCAAAGAGTGATACTTTCAACGCACGCGTCTCTGAATAGTCCTGCGACAGAATGTGATCAATAGGTGGCTACCGTAGCTGGCGAGTAGCGAGGTTAGGCATCGCAACGTTGCCAGCTTGTCGGTACTGTCGGTAGGGCATGGGATAGATTTGCCAACATTGTCAAACGAGCGAGGATTAGGGACAAATTGCATTGACTTCTTTGATTGATTTGATTCAATCAACTTTTTTGTTATGATGTACTTTAATTGAGGAACTTCGATACCATTCTTATCAGTATTCTCGATCGTGCAAGATATCTATCATCTTGATACATTTTGATCTATGCATTTTTTTATTCGCCGAATATTACTAGCTATTTCCATGTAGCTTGGCAACCATGGAAGGCCTTTCCCACTATCTTCAAAGTAGTGTGGTGGTTCCAGTTGAGATACAGTATCAAATTTGTATTATGCTAAGGACTCTTTCAGCCTTGTCCCTCCGTTACTGGCCTTTATTTTATGATAAACCGTTCGAATGGCCATACATTTTTCTTTTTTATTAATATTTTTCGGTGATTTCCGTTAGAAGCGTGACTATCCTTCTAGATCTTCCAGATAAAAGTTCACCATATACGGCCGGGTTCCATAATGATACCACGTAATGGCACTTGGCTGTTTTATTGCTGTATTTTTCTGATATTTATGGATTCCGGCTCTTCTCGACACCGTCTTGTGGGGAACTTTATAAATATGGCAGTTCTTGTTGCCATAAGGAAGCTACTATAGGAAATTTCAGCGCGTGCAAGATATTTCAATTTTCTGTTTCTGTACCGGGTGTTATAAACTCCGAGATTGTAATAGCAATATGAACGAAGAAATGCTAAGTGGTCAGTTTGTGACAAAAATGTTTAAAGAAAGCTAACACAGGTTGAGACAAGATCACATAACCTTCTTTTTACTATTTTGATCACTTATCAGCAATTTAAATTTCTCCTTATTGATTATAAAATACCGATTCCTAGGCCAAACCCTTTTTGGTGATTTTCTTTTGGTAAACTTCATAGTTTATTGATTGTATAATTTCACACGTATTATATCTTTCTTTCTCAGCGACTCAGTATTGTGTTGAAGTCCTTTGGACACTAACGTTAAAGTATTATTAACGACCAACTTCGAAATTTCCTTATAAAATTTTTTTGATCCCTCGTAGAGACAGTTGGTTTTGCCCATTTGCAACCAGCCCACCACGTTGTGATTTCTACACGAACTAGCCGTATATGAATATCTACAATCAAGATACCTTGTTTTAGGGATTGCGTGCGCCATTTTGTTTTAGCTTTCCGTTGAGGATTTGGTTGCGAATGAGGCAGACTACCAAACACCAGTTGATGGAGTAGTATCCTTTCATTTTATACCTTACGTTTAGTTGTGTTGGTTTGGGTGCTACCCCGTCCATTTTCTAATGTGATTTTTAGCCTTCAGCGGTAAGTTCTTTTTTGTATTCCATCGTACCACGTCCATTATTTCATGTCCTGGAAAAGTTTGTTCAATATCTGCTTCCTTTTAGTGGAAAGGCAGTGCTAAGAACCACCATGCACACTCTTCCAGCTTTGTTTTGCAGCTGCCTTGTAGCTGTTCCGCAGCCGATTTTGTTAGAAGCCGTCCCTTTACCCTGATAAAAAACCCTGATGTAAACAGGTAAAACATCATTTCAATTGGATATTTGATAGATATTAATATGTTGATTGTTGGTGACTGAAATTATTAGAGTGTTCTTGATATTGTTTGGCATTTTTCTATTCAAATATAGGGCAGTGCCTGCATGTCTCCTTCTTTTGGGCTTACTACGATACATTGATCATGATTTTGATTTTTGAGCTGCCTTGTTAGAACAAGGGATAACTTTCGAATGTTTAAATGTGTAGTGCTGCCTCAGACCGAGAATAGCTGGTAGATTTTTTAAGCAGTATTTCTCTCTCTAGTGTTTTTTTATACCGTAAATTTTGAAAAACGAGTCAAGCAGCCCCTACCTTGCGACGTTCCTAACGTCTCTGCTCACTAGTAGCTACTGGTGTTTGACCTGAGCGTTTGTGAGATGAGGACATCTCAGCTGCGCCTAGAGCCATAACTAACAGATAAGTTTAGGTTTAGGCGTTAAAATATTTTTTAACCCTATATCTGTAAAGCGTTCATACGTGTACCATGGTAAACGTTTTGTAGGGATAATTATCACGGTCTAATAATTTTATTGTCAGGTAGTTTTGAATAACATCCATTTTTTTAACTGGCACTCCAGTGGTAGAGGATATGTGCTGCATGTTTTGATAATATATTGTGATTCTTTTTTATAAATATCTTGTTTTATTTGGATCACTGTATACAGTTAATTAGGTTTTGTCGTTACTGTGAGATTCTTTTATTTTGTGTGAGTGGTCAGTTTAGCTGACTATCCTAGTAACTTTTGGTCTCTCGTATAAAAAGCAGTAGTTCATGAATTCCAGGCACAGTGAACAACCAAAATAATGTGTACTGTTACCCTTAATCTATTGTCTAGGCATTAGGTGTTTTTTCAGCAGCGTCTATCGGCAAATCGATTTTCAGAATTAGAGTTATTAGTAGGTTGTTGAAATTGTACAAAGGCTGATTCAATTCCAATAAACTTGATTATTTTAACTCAGTACATATCGGAAGCACTGGATGATAATTGTCAGGTCATTTATACAGATTTTCGATATAATTGATCATGGAGCTTTGTTACAGAGCACTACTCAGCTCCACCCGGTCTTCCCCAAGGATCTAACTTGGGACCATTTTTATTTCCATAGTTTATTAATGACCTCTGTAAATATTTGAAATGTGTGCGATTACGTTCAGCTGACGACATGAAAATACACATCCTTCTATAAGAGATTTTCATGACTCTTGGGATTTACAGATAGAGTTGAATAATATTCGGACTTGGTGCGATCTTTTACATTTACATCCAAATACCAATAAGTGCAAGTTTGTTACTTTCCTTCTTATTATCAGCTATAATACTGGTGTATTTTTGGATAGACATGGTACAATCATAGATTTGGGTGACCAAAGAGTAACATTTGCTCCCCATATCTCGCAAAACGTTTCCAAAGCGCTGAAGTGACACGGTTTCCTTGTCAGGAATTGTAAATGACATAAGAGCATTGAAGGCATCATATTTTGTATATATGCATAGGAAACTATCGCATGGCATGATCGACTCTCTAGATATTCTAGGTCAATTTAATATTACTGTACCTCCATTTTCTTTGCGCAATTATGTCACTTTTAACCATCCAGAGCAAGGACCAACGTTTTGGTAGGCATGTTATGTGTAAAAATCTCAACAAAGTCAGCTGTCATTTCGATATATTTATGTCTTCTCTCAGCGTAGTATGTAAGCAGGATGGCTTATCACTACTTAAATTGATGATTTTTTTGCAAACTCTGTCGTAGACTATCTATTTTTTTATGTAATTATCATGTAAATGGGTAACTGCTGGACAATAAATTCTATTACTACTATTATTACTGTTATCATTGTTATTACTAAGTAGCCTGGGAAGAGATACTTCAAGATGTTGTCGATCATCTGGTTAGGAGTATGCTTAGACGTGTTTATGAGTACATAAGATATCGTAGAGACCCGATATTTTTTTTACTTTTTTGTTCCATAGTTGGATTTTTCTGAAATTTTGATCAAATATTTATCTAATGTAATACATGAATTATGACTGGCTGTTCTTTTTCTATGTCGCTTAGCATACGATTGAAATACTGTTTACTGATACGACGTTTCGGCATTTACAAAGTAAAAAAAAAATTGCACCGTGATGAAAGAAATTTTATTTGTCGTTCATGTTGCCAAACAAATCCGCAGCTTTTTTGGCTGTATCATCCGTCTCTTTCAAATCAGACCGTACACATAGCGGTAACACTGTAAATACAAGCAAGTTCGGTTTTCGGAGATCGATGCGTTGATGAATGGCGAGACATACACAACCAAAGCTCCGAAACCTTGCCGCCGTTCCAGAAGGGCTCGTTCCCTTCCCTCGACGACAGCTTTCAGATTGTAATTTGTCAAGAGATGAATTTCTTTCATCGCGTTTCACGCTCTTTTGCGCGGAATCTCCCACGGTTACAATACCGCGGCTCAAAGGTGGAGTTTGATATTTTTTGTACTAACTTGATGGGTGTACGCAGAAACGGAGTATGGATATTTTTCGGTTTGACAAGCTTCCAAAGCGATCTGTGTAGAAATCGTTACTTAGTTTAGATGAGAATGGCAGCACAATATTACGTAGAGCCCAGAAACCGCGGCCGCGATTTTGATGTCGCTGACGAAATTAATTTATTGCAAGTCAATCCAAAAGTTATATGAAGCTTCTACTATTCACAAAAAAATCATGATATTGAAATTTTTTTCACAAAACAGTGTAGAAGGATTTCAAAGCAGATCTTAAATTTTATTGTTATTACCTCTTTGAAATTATGAGAAAATTCATGATGATAGATCTGCTTAAGACACATCACATATATCTTTTTAATTAAAACGTGGGTCAATAGGTTATGTTAAGAAAACTTGAAAGCTCTTAAAGGCTTAAGGAAGCTGGTGGAATTGTGGATTTGAATCGTGCGAACAGATTCTTCAGTCGTTCTTTTTTTGACTATATTATGACTACAATTGCGGCTTTTATCAATGATATTATCCTGAAATTGTACTTGAGCATGATGTTGCGAAGAAGCCTTACTGAACATGCAAAAAGTGCTCGCCAGCTTTCCACCCCAATATCCGTCAACCATATTAAGTCATCAAGTGCACTCAAAGTTTATTGGAAAGGAAGCGGGTTTAAATTTAAAAAGTCCTTACCTTGCTCATATCCGCTGCTTCGGGCTGATATCTTGTTTCTTGGCTCTTCAATATGACAGTATAATCCGCTTCTTAATACAGCTTTGAAAAACGGGGTACGTGAAATTTGAATATACCAAACAACCAGGCGACTTAAAATAGATAACCTTGCATCATCTGGCCAATGAAGGGTGAGACTGAAATTAAGCGCATAAAGGTCGAAATTCTTGTAAAAAATTATCTTTTATGAGAAAAACAGATGTTTAGCTATAAAAAGTCGTTGCTTTTTATCAAAAAAAGGTTTAAAACTAACCGTGCAATAGGCAAAATTAGTGTTTCAAAATGCAGACAATAAATGATGGTTTTTACTTGGTGAACGGTGTAGAGGTGTTATGTTATGATTTTTCTGTCTTTTCAAAATGCTTCAACGACTTATTTCGTCTATTTTCAATGAGATCAACATTTTTTCGTTTATAAGAAATGCTTGAACGTAGAAACAATTCTCAAGGGCAATGTTTTAACGTTTGTTACAGTTTTTTTGTGGTCGATTGAAAATTACCTAGATCTTGATAAAGTGAATTATGACAACGTTTTTCTTATTTAGAAGAATAATTTTATAGCAGTTCTTAAAAATATCGAATTTCATTTTTATAACAAAACACTTCTCTAGGTCTACTAATTTTATGGTAGAAAATCGTACTCCACTCTCCATCTCGTTAAAGGTAATCTTTTATAGTTTCTGTCTCGTGTAGGAGTTCAGCGGCCCACTGCCCGATCTTGTGAAATAGTTTCACACGTAGTGCTGCGTTTAAAGATGGAAAATATCACAGCAATTTAGAACAAATACGACTGAACTCTCGCATAATTTTTTACGAAGTTTAAAATTCAGCAAATATCGATTTGCTATAAGAGTACGTAACCAGGTACACAGAGACGCATGTTGTTGTTTTTTCTATTGTACGCTACAAGCAAAATGGCTGCTAATGATCATGACTACATTTCAAACCATTTAGGAATGAAATGAGAACAGTTTTTGACTTCGTTAATTACCTCTACTTTTGAATTACACACTTGAATTACATCACACTGATAATGGACAATTAAACCGAAACATGTGTCTCTATTATTTTCACATGTAACATGACGGCTACCGGAAAGGACAACAATCTGACTCACCTCGTAATCGATAAATCCCAGATGTACTATAATAATTTTCCAATAGGTAAACATTTTTCTACATGTACTTCGTACATTTTATTATTAAAGTTCACTACAACAGAATACGGTCATAAGTTTTACCAGATTTACACCTGATTCATTATTGCCAACGTTACAGACTAACACAAAGATGTCATTTGCTGATCAGCTAGGAAAGTAACGCACCCTTTTCTGCCCTTTTCAAACATTGTCAATTGCCTACCGAGACACCACAATGTCCCCTCTCTAACGAATACCCTCTATAAAGAGTTAGACAAAGAGATAAATGGCAGGATAAATGCTAATATCCATCAATTTTGAGGAAGATGGCAGCGGTAATTGGTTGTCTTAAAATAACTCCGGGAAGCGAGTCCGGATCGGTAGGGAGAGAGGCGGATCTGTAATGGAAATAATGGATGAGATAACGTAGTTTGAGACCCCAATTAATGACTACCTTAAACTTCTGCAGGAGGGATTCCCTCTAATTAAATTATCTTTCATCTTTCGGGCATATTTCAATATATAGCTTGTAGGACAGGATTAATTCTACACCAAAAACGGCGTCAAGTAGCTTGACCCCGCGCTTCTTGCGTAAGTTCGCTCCTCCCACAAACTGGCTACGAACATGTAAGATAAGGGAATCAACTGGATCATGTCAGTCAAACAGGCTCACAAAATTAGTCTATGGCCTGCCCAGATTTTGACAGCATTGCGATGTTGCCTAACACCTTACCAACAGGACCGACTACCCAAAAACGTGGCAACGCAACACGACGATGCATACACAGACATATACATGCATATATCACTATCATTCAAATTTTAAGGGCAAATGTACTGGAAAGTATATGCTGTACAAATACGAAATTAACATATAGTACCTTCACCCTTACAGCCCAGTTTTAAATACTGCAAATATTGTTTTCAAAATGATCGGGATTTTTTTTCGCTCTTTGCCTGCAGGTCCGCTGCCACTGGACCGAATTTTCAGAACTACAAGGCTCGTGCGTCCTTACATAGCAAGTGACATGGTTTTTCGTAATATACATGTCATTTAAGATCCAAAAAGCGTATCTCATTTTCGAATTTTTTCGCGATTTTTGACGAGACAAATGACGTAGTTTTTCGTGAGTAAATGTTATGTAACAACCAAAAAGTAATTTGATCATGAAAAGTTGGCCTGACTCTATGCATCAATGGCGAAAGAAAAACAATTTTGTCATGGATATCAACATAATAATAAAACCAAGGTGATATGCTTAAATACTCCCAACACCAGACATACCTGCAACTGGAAAATGGACTAGACACCAAACATTATACCAAAATGTAAAACGCTATAAGCCAAACGCTATCGTCAAATGTGGAACGACAATACCGAAACGGTCCTCCGATTACATTTACACTCCATTAGATATTTCTATACAAGGATCTATAATAAATGGACCCTTGCGTCCCCTAATGGCCCCGAAGATAGCACGCTGACAGCGAAGAGCTATTAAAAGCTTCACTTTTCTGCTCTATATGCTAGAGATATTTGCGCTGGCATTGTTTTATAAGCACTCCATTTCAGAACCTACAGAGCTAGAGACAGGTCAACATGGAAGCGTCTTACCTGGAAAAGATCTAATAGCTCTGAACAATGTCCGATAAGGACTACCGCAATCTCGTGTGGAGGAAAATGAAACTGGCAAGCTAGCAAAAGTAACTGAGGCTATACACAGGGTGGGGCATCGGAAACTAAACAGGCGCATCTACTGGCAGCTCAGTTTTTTTTTGGAAAAACGCTCAGACCCGTCGATTTTGTTTTCGAGGGGGACACAAGTTTGGCAAAAAATCACGTTAGCACATGCAGCCCCCTAAGCGGGCGTGACACCACCCCCAAAATCTTAACTGGAAAGGGGGGTCGAGTGATACCTTATTTTAAAGGTCTTTCCTTTCCCTTTTCTTTTCCCAGAATTCTTGAAGTTTTCGTAACTCAAAATTTGACCAAAGCTTTGTTGATTATAAATATGTTGAAAATTTATCTTTTGTCTATTTTCCTAATACCACTCACATTCAAAAATTTGGAAATATTAATATTTTTAGTATTTAATGATCTTAAAAGTCCGAAAAACTTAATATTTAAGCAATTTCGAATATCTGTCTAATTTCGATTTTTTTTTAATTTTCCAAATTTTGCAAACCTGTTACAACCTACTATGTAATGCAGGAAGTGTTATTGTCTGTTTGACCTGCACTCAACCCTCAAAAAACGTTTATAAGTGTGACCTACAGCATTATTTTCCACTTTTAGCCCATACACCGAGCGTTCCTTCCTGCCATACAGTCATTCTAGGAGAAGCAATGTAATTTCCCCTTAGAGGAATGGCGTGAATGATAGAGACCGACAAAGCTTTTTTATTTTGAAGTTATATAGTGCTGTATAGTTTCGAATCATACAGCGTGTTTTCAAAGTTGAGTCGTTTATTTTAACTGAAATAAATGACTCAACTTTGAAAACACCCTGTATAATTCACAACTGTAACGACTTCAAAGCAAAAATATTAGTTTTTCGGACAACTCTAGTGAATAATGGCGATTTCCTAGGTCACTGGTGAAAAAACAATTCTCAGTCCAAGAAGGATATTCCCAATTATTCTACCTCAGTTTCATCGCACAGCCTACGGCTTTCGATCGTTACATGGTAATTTGTTCCTTTCAATCACCATTGATGACACATTGTCGGAAAAATCAGAATTTAATGGGCGTGTATCGGTGTTCGAATATTACCCAATTTCCGTGTAAAAGCGCCCACCACACCAGAACGTGGGACCCGCTGTATATCAAATCAGATTTCTATTAATTTCTGCAACACCACAAAAGCCAAAGGTTGTGTTGGCGACCAGCCTACGCACAGCCAGTACGGGAGTTTTCAGCAATATAGTTTAATTTTCTGGACTTGTAGCAGCAGATCACACAGCAGGAAAAAACTAATCAATCAAGCTGAGAATAGAAAAAAATGTGTTATTGATTAGTCCCCAACCTCAATCAAGCCGCTTAGGAGAAAAAGGTAATCGCTACGATCAGCACATCGCCACTCGTCTCACCTACTGTGGCACCTTAAATAATACTGTAAGGGTGAATTTCACTAGGATTGTCAAATCAACAGTCCGTTGTTCTCCATCTATAGGGTAACACTCCGTCAAATACAGCGAATGAGCTTCAAGTTCCAATCAACAAATTTTAGCAACCAGTAGCTGTGAAATGTTGAAAACAAACTACTGTCAAACTGTGAGATGACATCTTGTCATTGACACATCACCAGCCTTTTGAATATTATGAAATTACATATAATTTAGTCAAAATTTAAAAGTGTTCGATTTTTGAATAAAATTTATGTTTTTATTTAATGTTGTCGATTGTTTATTCATGTTTATATTATTTTCTTCATTTGATATGCGATGTTACTGATTCTTCCCTTCCGCTGGATATCGATAATGTTATTCCAATATTTTAGGGTATCGATACTTCCTAAAAAGATAAGAATCGATCATATCGATACTTTTCGTGGATCTAAACATCCCTAATCTTGACAGCTTGTCGTTCTTGTCAACTGGGTGTTGCCTTTACTATCTGACATTTTGCTAAAGTCTTATGACAAATAAAAGCTTCAAATGAAATATTGACGAATGTGAACGCATATGCATAGAATTTAGAATATAAATTCATATTGCATGGACTTGAACCGGATTTTTCGGTATTTCTACCGAAAAGAGGATATTTACCGATAACACCATTCTCCACGATTTTTCAAAATAATTTAAATATTTCTACAGGGTGTCCGCAAAGTTGGGGTTTTCCTTTTCAGAAACAACTACCCTTGAAATAACAAAGGTAATGTGTAGTGAAACGAGGGCGACCAAGTAAAAAAAAAAATAAAGGAAAAAGTACTCACTCTCCAGATGACAAGAAGGGCTAAGTACGTCTCTGCCCGAAATCATACCGCTCCAACAGAAAATGAAATTCAGCCGATGCGCTACCGAGCAGATGCAGGCAAACAAGGAAGGCAAAATGTTGCGTAAAAAGTCTAGGTATTGCATCCCGTCCAATCGATTTGGGAGAATAAATGGTCCAATGAGCATACCGATCACCATGCCAGCCCAAACATTCACCGAAAATGTTTGTTGAAAATGTGCCCGACGGACAGCGTGCGGATTTTCTACTGACCAAACATAAGTGTTGCGAAAGTTATTCACCCCATTACGCGTGAACGTAGATTCGTCTGTCACCTATGCACTTCAAAAAGTCCGGATTCTTGTCATGTTGATGCAACAACCACTCACAAAACCGCACTCTTCCTGGAAAATCGTCAGGTTGAAGGGGTTGTACACGTTGGACGTGAAACGGATACAGCCCCTCTTCACGCAGCGTTTGCCACACTTTAGTTTTTGATACTTGTACTTCTCTAGCCACGTCTCTAGTGCTTGTTGAGGGATTCTCGTCTCGACTAGCGTCGGTTGAAGGTTGCATACTGACTTGACACACTGACCCCGACCCAGTTCTGTCGTTGGGTTGAGCTAGTGTCCTAGTACCACTCGGGGATGTCGCGGCTACAGGACGGTATACAGATATTTTTGATGTTGCAGAGCCCTTTATCTCGGTTCTCTTAAGACATTGGTGTATATGGTACCAGGAAAAATTGCTTATGTTTTCAAGATCTACACGTCGTGTAAAGGAAAACTCCAACTTTGCGGACACCCTGTATACGTGTTAAAAAGAGCTGAAACCAAAAATGAAGCCAAAAGTTAATTTTATGTAGCCTTTATAGTTTTATGCCCTATATCAATCAAATATATACATACACACTCAGGCAGCAGATTTGGGTTGCCTATGATTACGAACGCACATCCTCATCCCTTACTCCGCTTGCCCTGAATTGATTTTTGTGGTTACAAAAGGTGCAGGCTGGTAGATTACCGTCATTACCTCATCACCGGACAAGCAATAAAGAAACCGAAACCTGTCTGTTTTCAAAATAAATATTTAATTAACATGAGAGGTGAGTTCATGAGTTCAGGGGTAAAACAGAAAAATATTCACAATCCTATAAGCAAGAATCGACAAAGGAGTTTCCAGAATGGTTGCAAAGTGCAAGAGCGACCAGTATGCACATTGTAGAAGTTGTAATATAGAACTATGCCCTCACAAATATGTTGTGTGCGCGCCCAATACAATAACAGACGTTTTTGATGACTCAAAAGTCCTTTATCTACCACTGATCTTGGGACGGCATTTTCCTTATACCGAATTCAACGACACTATTTACCGATTCCGTTTCTTTTGCTGGCAGATGTGCAGATCACTTTAAAAGCAATTGATATCCCAGACGTGTTATAATAATAGAAATAACAAGAAAATATAACAATGTTTGGAGATATATTTTCATAAATAGGTATTTTGATTCTGACTTATAATATGTAGACGATAAATAATAGGTGTATGCGGATACTTTTACAAATATCGAGTTTTAGGACCCAGAAATGATGAACCAGTTGGAATACGTTTTATATCCTTTTTTTGCAAAATAACAAAAATCGGGTATGTATTATGTACAACACCCTGTACGTGACATACAGACAAAACTAGATTGCCATGCATGAACAGTCGTCAAAAACAGTGAAAACATCCTACTAAATATATTAGCCAGAAAATCGACCTATTGTTTCTCTCATTTTCATTGGTCCATTTAAAAAAACTGACCGTCTTTTCTGAAATGAGAAAAATTTGAAATTCTATGGAAAGTTATCCTAATTAAGCACAACGACATAATATTACATCTATAATGTACCCTTATTTATAAGGCAAAAAATAAAAAAGTAATAAAATTGCTGGTGGGTGCTGGTATCCAGCCATTTGCTTGCTGGCTATAAGAAACAAATTCTAAATAACATAATTAGTAATAAAAAATATAATAATTTTCAAAAGAATCTTTTCCACATATTCATTGTGTAGTCCAGGCATATGCAAATAAGTGGATTCCTTTTCCTAGAAGACCAAGATACAACAAAAAGCAATAGATGAAAAAGTTGTTTTTCTATTTACTAAGTACAGAGAACAATAAAAATTGCACAAATTTTAGTGGCATACGTTTTTTTTTTGTTACAAATATTCGTTCAGATCCCGCTTGAGATTCCCCTGAACTTGAGAAATGTAATCAAGTTAGAGTTAAATTTGCTCATGAACGTCAAGTTACAACAAAATTAGGTAAATGATATTTAGAATATTTATGGAAAACTATTTTTTTTAAATTTCAACACCGTGTATCTTGAGAACGAGACCTATGTTTGGATGAACTTTTGTCTTCAAATCGTCGTTCAAATTTATGGTGCATAATTAACACCCTTTATACACAGGAGATGATTGTTTTGGCAGTTACTCGAAGAACTGCGTATGTTGCAAAGCGAAGGATACTCCTGCCGACTACTCGGCAGACCGATACTGCCAAGCTTTTCTGCCTGAGAGCGGCTGCAAAAACTTTCCTCTGTTATAAAAATAGTCTCAATGAAGTGAAAGGAATATAACCGGGAGCCAGGGTTGGCTGCATTTTCACGCAGTTATTTTTCTGGGCTCGCTACACACAGAGCTAATAAAGTCCTAATTGGTGCATATCATTTACCGCTAGTCCATCTCTGTTCATCGAACGATACCGTGGAAAAAAAGTCAAAAAATAAAATTCATCGCGCGGCGACCGCATCGGCGAGCCTGTAAATAATACGTGTGTGTCAACCACGGAATTCCGACTGTAAAAAAGCACTTGAAACACGCATACATGCATTTATCTGACCGGTTTTTCATCGATGAAAATGCGGCCTTTCGCCAAGCCTTGTTGTCCATTTCCAACCCGCAGTGTCGAACGCATAGTCAATACGTGTCGTGACACCGAATGGTGAGAGGCAAAGGACCACGCAACATTTTTTTTTTTGCAAATTAGACGAAAACACCCCTGGTTTGCAAAATAATTGGGAGGTTTGAAAAAAAAAATGAAATTAGAATATTAGGTGCAAATATTGAAAAAAAGAAGTGTATATGCATAATACAGTTTTGATAGCCCTCACTGATCAACAAGAGGTGAGTGAAATCATACTGGAATTAAAAATAAGTTCGGCACCTGGCCATGATCGCATTTCAGTCAGAGATATACCCAACCTCAGACCTTATATTGTAGAAATATTAGTAAAATTAATTAACAACATAATTATAACTGGAAAATTTCCGGATGAACCTAAAATAAGTAAAATTACTTCACTTTATAAATCAGGTTATAAACACTCTATGAATAATTACACTGATCAACAGCCAAAAAATATCCTAAATAAAATCAACAAAATATTACTATTTTTAATGTGCTAAAACCGGAATGAAACTTATTTTTTCATTTATTAGTTCAAGTTTTAGAGATACGGTAATTATATGTGTTCTTGCTGTGACAGTGTTAATATACTGTAATTCACAAGAATGCACGTGCTACATTTTTATATTCGGCAAGGAAAAATGATGTAATCGGCATGATTGTGTTATGTTATACATACGTGTACATTATATTGTTTTATATTAGCCATTTTTTCCTCAGTTGGCTGACAGCGTTCATGCAAGATGTCTCGAAAGTGTGTAAACAATCCAGATCAGTTTTGTTACGTGTGTGGTGATGTGACTTTTGCGTCTCAGAGACGGTCTATTACTCCACTAATAACAAAGGCATATCAGCTTTATTTCGGTTGTAAACTAGGTGATCAAGACAAACAGTGGGCACCCCACATCTGCTGTAATCAAGTCTGAGGAGCTGGTTAAATGGCAAAAAACGGTCTATGCGCTTTGCTGAACCAATGGTTTGGAGAGAGCCTACAAATCATATTAATGATTGTTACTTTTGCATGGTACCTTGTGTTGGACAAGCCACAGGTATGTCCAAGAAAAAGAAATCGGTTATTAACTACCCAAACATACCATCTGCGATGAGACCTGTGCCTCACAGTGACGAAAATCCTATTCCAAAACCCTCAGAATCCTACACTTGCGAATCAGAAAACGAATCAGATCATGGCGATCGAGTGATTCGTCAGGAAGAAGATATGCCATCAACGTCAAGAGATCCTGATTTTATACCGAGCACGTCATGCCACCAACCGCACAAAATAACACAGTCAGAATTAAATGATCTGGTAAGAGAGTTAGAACTTCCAAAATGTAAGGCAGAGTTACTTGGATCAAGACTGAAGCAGTGGAACTTGTTAGAAGACGATGTTTCGGTATGTGTTTTTCGTAAACGCCACAAAGACTTAGAACCATTTTTCAATATGGAGAATAACTTGGTTTTCTGCAGTAACATTAACGGCTTACTGGCGGCTTTAAATATAAACTATAACCCAGAAGAATGGAGATTGTTTATAGACAGTTCAACATTGAGTTTAAAGGCAGTGTTATTGCATATTGGAAATATTTTACCATCTCTTCCTGTAGGGTATGCAGTTCACATGAAAGAATCATATGACAATATGAAGTACCTATTGACATGCATAAAATACGATGATCACCAATGGCATATTTGTGGGGATTTGAAAGTTGTTGCACTTTTACTTGGGCTGCAGCTAGGCTACACAAAGTTTTGCTGTTTTTTGTGTGAATGGGACAGTCGGGCAAAGGCACTTCATTACACCAGACAAAATTGGCCTGTTCGTCAATTCCTAGAGCCAGGTCAAAAAAATGTACAGCATATGCCATTGGTAGATTCGAAAAAAATTGTATTACCACCACTGCATATCAAGTTGGGCCTAATGAAAAACTGTGTCAAGGCATTAGATAGAGATGGGTCAGCTTTTCAATACCTGCGTCAGAAATTTCCAAGACTAAGTGAGACAAAGGTTAAAGAAGGTATTTTTGTTGGGCCGCAGATTCGAAATATTTTGAAAGATACACAGTTTGAAAACACTTTAACAGGTATTGAAAAAACTGCTTGGAATGATTTCCGTCTGGTGGTCACTAAAATTTCTTGGGAAATAGAAAAGCTGACAACTATAAAACCTTTGTCAAAAATATACTGTCATCGTATCAAAAGATGGGCTGTAATATGCCTCTTAAGATACATTTCCTACACTCGCACCTGGACTTTTTTCCTGACAATTGCGGAGCCGTAAGTGATGAGCACGGCGAACGTTTTCATCAGGATATTTGAACAATGGAAAAAAGGTATCAGGGAAAGTGGAATCCCTCCATGCTTGCAGACTACTGTTGGACTCTTGGTAGAGATGCTCCAGAAACGATCCATAAAAGAACAGCAAAAAGACAGCGCATATAGTGATTCTTATAAGTATATGAATCTTGTTACTTTTTTTAATATATCCTTAAAAATAAAAAGTTTTTTTTCTAAACCGCAACTAATTTTTTTATTTCAGTGTCATTTTTGGATTCAGCGCCCCAAAATTAACAAAGAAGTGCACTTTTCCCACAAGATACAATTAAAAAACTAAAATTTGTTGTCCAGTGTTATAGGCCAATCTGTTATCAGTATTTTATCTAAAATTGTCGAAAACATTATAAAGAAAAGAATGCTGTCGTTTATAGAGGAAAACATGTTAGCAGACAGTTACCAGTATGGGTTCATACAAAACAGTAGTGCGCTTGCAGTTGCAGTTGATTTTGTAAATTACATCTCAAGGGTTTTGGATAAAAAGCTAGTGGTTATAGCATTGTTTATAGACTTAAGAAAGGCGTTTGATGTGGTAGATATTAATATATTATTGAATAAGTTACAAAATATTGGATTTAGGGGTACTGTGTATAATTTGATCAAAACTTATTTACTTAACAGGAAACCAGATGTGAAAATTGGTGAATCAACTACTGAGTGGTTATCTAGTGACTGTGGTGTCCCCCAGGGGTCTGTCTTGGGTCCAATATTATATTCTTTATATGTTCTAAATCTAAAGAGTGCAAATCTTAATGCAAGGTATTTTACTTTTGCTGACGTCACAGTTCTTCTCTATAAAGGAAATCATGAGCAGACTCTGCGTGACGAAGTTAATTCAGATCTTGCTCTTTACTGTAAATGGCTGTATTCGAATAAGCTAAAGGTCAACATTGATAAAACAAAATATCTAATTTTTAAACAGAAAAATAAAATATTCAAAAACCCTTGTATAAGAATAAATAATGTTATAATAGAAAAAGTATCGAGCACCAAATACAGAGTGCGGCAGAGAGGATGGACGGTTTTAAAAAAATCATAAAATAGTTAATGTTAATTTTTACTTGAATACAAATTTATTCATGGAATCAGGTTCACAAGGAAATAGCATTTGAGACAGGAGACAGTCAAGTGTAGAAAATCACATCAGGCATGTGGTGGCCGAAATCGTGGATGCAGTGCTGGAAGCGTTCTTGGAAGTTCGCATAGACTCTCTCCAACATCGCTCTCTCAACTTGGGCGACTTCCACGCAAATTTCGCCCTTCAATTCGTCCAGAGTTCGGGGCTTGTTTGCGTATACTCTAGCCTTGAGGTGTCCTCATAAGAAAAAATCGCATATGGATAAATCTGGGGACCGAGGAGCCCAATGAACATCGCCAAACCTGGAAATAAGGCGACCACGGAAGAGAGCGCGAATAACGCCCATGGATGCTCGGACTGTGTGGGCGGTCGCCCCATCCTGGTGGAACCACACAGGTCGGATTGGAACACGTCGCAGTCGTAATTCAGGGAGAAAGAAGTTGCTGATCATGTCGACGTAGCGCTCTGAGTTCACGGTAAAATCACGACCATTAACGTCTTCGAAGAAGTAAGGGCCAATGATGCAAGTTTTCGATACAGCGCTCCAAACCGTTACTTTTGGGCTGTGCTGCGGTCTTTCGTGTAACTGCTGCGGAATTTTCATTATCCCAATAACGACAATTCTGCTGGTTAACCATGCTGTTTAGGCAAAAGTGGGCTTCGTCACTCATAAACAAAATGAGGGTCTCACGTGCGAAGTTCATTCGTTGTGCATAATCTCCGAGCTGTAACTGATCCATATGCAAAATTCGCCTTACCGAACAACCACTAAGGCGAAGTGCAGCAGCATGTTTCCGGGCAGATCGAGTCGGACTGCGAAGAAAGACCTGTCGAACGCGTTCAACATTTTCAGGAGTTCGAACTGTTCGCGGCGCTCCTCTTGGTCTTCTGTTGATCAGTTCTCCACGCCTGCGAAGTGATTCAACCCAACGAAGGATGGTGTTTCGATGAATGTTGAAGTGGTGACGAAACTCACGCTGTACGACGATGACTGACTCATTATTTCGGACGAAACAATCATAGGCGAAAAGGCGGTGCTGCACCGTCCAAGGCTCCATAACGACAACTGGTAAAATAATGCTAGGACCTCACGAGTCAAACGGCACCCTCCCCACCTCTCTCGTAGACGGAGGTGGAGAGTACTACCCATTCCAAAAACGTCCGTCCTCTCCGCCGCACCCTGTACCTTTGTTTAATTATCGATGAGAACTTGAATTGGTCTAGTCACATTAAACATCTTTTGGTTAAAACAACATCGATGATAGCTGCTTTGTACCAAAGCAGAGAATACCTAACTACAAAAAGTAAAATAAATATTTATAATGCATTTTTCTTAGCACACTTTAGATATATGTTACCTATTTGGGGAATGTGTTGTAAAACTGAATTTCATAAAGCACTAGTTTTGCAAAATAGAATATTAAGAATTTTTTTCAACTATGATCGACTTGCCAACACAGACAATATGTACTCAGAATTGAATGTTTGTAAACTAGATGTTGTTGGAATTAGAACAATGTAAAATTTTAAACAACCAGCAAAGTGTAATACAAACATTTTGATCACACATGAGGTGCATGACCTTGAGACTAGATCACATAATAATTTGTACCACATTCCTACTAGAACCAATATAGGATTAAATAACCCTGTCACTGATTCAGTAAAAACGTATAACAACCTACCAAATAATGTAAAAAACTACATGCATTCAGAAATTATGTAAAGACACTCAATTGTTGAATTTATTGTAGCTAAAATTCGCACTTTAAGTATTGCTGTTCTCGAGGCCAGTGTTTTAAACACAGATTAGAGAACTTCGTTTCCTGTAAAATTTGTAAAAATTGAATGTTGGATAAAGATTTGTTACAAAAAAAAAAGTTGTTCAAGGGGTTATTTAAAAGATGGACGCGTAAAATGGACGCACCAACTTTTGTGGGAAAACTTTTTATTCGACAACAAAGAATGAGAAAACGTGTTTTTTGAGAATGAGACCACTCCTAAAAAGGTCCCACTAGTAGTAAAAAAGTTATGGCTGAAAACCGACGCAAAATGCAGATTTTGGCACTTGTTGCTAATGTGTGGATAATTTCACCCAGCTACAAGAAATTTCCCAAATCCAAAGGCTTCTGACTTCGTAATAACCACAACAAAATTGGAGTCGAATGGTCAAGCAGTTTTTGAGAATTTCTAATTGTTTATCCCAAGACACCTGTTTTCCGGCCATCACTGCTAGTTTATTGAGCAATAAACAGGGGTCGTTCAAAAGGCATTTTATAGCAAAATACACGGGCTTGCCTTGCCAACATAAATCGCAAGCCATTCCGAAAGATAATTCTTATTTTTATTTTCTTATTCATTTTGTGTATTCCAAGTTTCAACCTCACCTTGGCCCTTGTAAAACCTGAACCATATTTGACGGATATGATTGCAATCACATAACGATATAGGAAATCCGGGATTAATCGGCATATTGAGATGGATTTCTAATCGGATACAGGTTTCCGAAACGGAATTTATCGCTGAGCGCATTCGAGAAAATATGTGCAATATGTGCAGTTTATATTATTCGCGGCGTGGCAGCTAGGCGTGCAGTAGGAGGATAAGTTTATGGGGCCGTGTTGCCAGCCTTTATCCGCGAGCATATGTGCCAGATTATTCACTTCTGGAAAGCTATATTTCACGACGGGTTCCTCCAGGTGTCATACAGGGTAGTGCTCGTCTAAGCAACCATATGATTATCATTCAAGTCTTCACCTAAGTAGCAGTGGTAGTACTAGGATTAGTTCAAGTGGGGAGGCCGAGCCTGGCAAGTACTTTCTTGATCTCCTAATGAAATTCAAGATCACCGACCACTATCAAATTATGTGCCTGCGATTATATCAGCTCTTGGGCTACAAAATACAGGGCAAAAGGCTAGAAAGTGGAACGCCACCTAATCATTTTTAATTTGGGTAATTAATAAATAAATGACATTCAATTTTTCTAAGTTAAGCCAAAATTTGTAGTCGGTAAGAAGTTTCATTAAATTGAATATTTAAAACACACATGACAACAGCGCGTCGGTCTTTCATCACTCTTATCGGACCGGCAATCGTTCGCAAACGGTAACAGTGGTTAGTTATCGTTTTGCATATATAAATTACTTTATCGTTTTGCTGAGCAGAGTATCGGGTGTGTTGTTTTGTTTTTGTTCGCGTACCTCGTCGTGTTTATTTACAATGTTCTCGAATCAAGAGTTCGCCGACATGTTGTTAGTTTACGGTGAAGCTCGTCAGAATTCAAATCTTGCAGCTCAAATTTATCGCGACAGATTTCGCCAACGGGTACACCCAGACAGAAGGAAATTTGTGCAAGTGTACCAAACACTTCGAGATATAGGAAGTGTTCAGCCCACTAATATTCGCACTCGTGAAAGGCAGGTTACTGTAGAGCAGGAGGAACAAATTTTAAATATCGTGGAAATCAATGCAGATATCAGCACTCGGGAATTAGGCCGCCGCGTAGGACTATCGCATACCATAGTCCATGTACTTTTACGCGCAACGGGATATTAAATTTCCATAATACTCACACGTGGGCTCATTAAAATCCTCATACCACTTGTGAAGGTCATTTCCAACAACGTTTTAAAATAAATATTTGGGCGGGTATTCTCGACGATCAGGTAATTAATTGGCCCTTTCAAGTTACCCCCAAAGTTTTCAGGAGAAGGATACCTTAGCTTTCTAGCCAATAACCTACCAGAACTTTTGAAACAGACCTTAAACAACATGCCATTACAACGAAGACGGAATTTGTGGTTCTTTCATAACGAGGCACCACCACACATTCTTAGAGGCGTCATTCAGTGTTTGAATGAACATTATCCAAATCGCTGAATCGGTCGAAATGCTCCTGATCCTCGAAAATGGCCAGCAAGATCTCCTGACTTCAATCCGATGGATTTCTGGTATTGGGAAGAACTTAAAGGGATGGTTTATGGGGCTGGTCCAATAACAACTGAAGCACAACTTCGCGAAAAAAAAAATTAATGCTGCTAAAATAATAAATGGACATCTTTGAGAACCCAGAGTAATATAGTTTGTGTGGAAAGTGGAGGACGACATTTTGAACAATTTATGTATAAAAATTGTGTTCCCTATTTATAAGTGGATTTTCTAATACCTTCAATAAACTTTCACACACCAGGTGAAGCGCTGAGACCAATTTTTTTAAAAATTGATTGCATTTTACGAATACATTATCAAATAATGAAATAATACCTAAGAGCCAAAAATAACAAACTCCATCTTTATTTACACTGCGTTCCGTCGTAATTTGCGTCTGGCATTGTGGCATTGTCAGATTTTATTTTACTTTAAAGTGGCTTTTCTCTAAAAAAAATGCCGTTTTGACCCCCATGTTAACCCCCTCTATCTATATTAGGAGCATCAATAAGCACATGAAAAATGTTTCTATATAACTTTGATATGTTAGCTTTTAGTAGATTTGGTATCACATCAACGTTCAGTTTTCCTTTAGTTTAATAATAATTCATAAAATGCTATTCTAATCTTCCACATAAACGTAATGTATGTAATGGGAGACCGCAAATGTTATTATTATTATTTTTATTAAAGGGTGGTGTACGAAGGAACTTCATCCCTGAACGCAGGCAACTAATCATGCCAAAAACCAATTATATTCTTATACTAAGTGACATATAAATCCGAACACCCAGTTTAAATGGTTTTATTTTAATAAAATTTTGTATAAGTACTTAATGAAGCATAATAAGTAAATGATAAAAATTCCAAAATGATTGCACTGCTTTAAAGCCCTTTGACCTTTAATAATGTGTGGATGCACCCTGATGTGCTACGCATTCTCCAACGCACCTAGGCATGCTTCTGATCAGGTGGTCAATGTTCTCCTGTGGTATCTCATTCCAGGCAACCACCAACTCCTCTCGAAGTGCTTCTAGAGTCTGAGGAGGACGTTGCAAATTGAGCAATCTCCTACCCATCATATCCCACACATGCTCAATTGGGGATAAGTCGGGAGATCTTGGTGGCCATGGTAACAATGTGACATCATTATGTTGAAAAAAGTCTATTGTGACTCTTGCAACATGTGGTCGGGCATTACCTTGTTGGAAAGTTGGATCTTCCAGGGTGTCAAGATAGGGTAAAATATGGAGTTCTAGAACTTCGTGGATATAACGCTGCGCGTTCATGTTACCTCTGATGAAGATTAAAGGTGACCTGGAACCATAAGCTATAGCATCCCAAACCATAACTCCAACAGTGTGATGAACATGTCTTTCAACAAAAAACTGTGGATTCCTCCTTTCACCACGTCGCCTTCTAACCCTGGCACGACCATCTTGCATGCCTAAACAAAATCGAGACTCGTCACTAAAGACAATACTGTTCCATTCCTGATCCCAGAGTGACCGTTGTCTGCACCACTCAAGGCGATTACGTCGGTGTTCTCGAGTTAAAGGGAGGACCCAGTGTGGCCGGTATGAAAACAAGACAAAACTTCTCATTCGTCGGTAAACACTTCGCATGCCAATAGGTCTTCCGTGTTCTGCAAACCATTCATTTGCAACGGACCTGGTAGTGGAGAAACGGTCCCTTAAGGCCAATAATCTTGGGCGGCGATCTTCACGGTCTGTTGTTCTACGGCGGCGTCCAGTGCCCCTTGCTCTTTGCGTACGGCCTTCTCGAAGCCATGCCTGACAACACCTAACCACAGTGTCTACACTTCTTTGCACTCTAACTGCAATTGCCCGAAAAGAAAGTCCAGCTTCCCGAAGTCCCAGTATACGGCCCCTATCAAACTCACTAAGTTGACGAAATCGTACAGGTCTCCGTACTCTAGGCATCGTAACCGATCGTAAAGGATGTCAAGAACCAAAATCCGCCAACGTTGATTCTTTACTGCGGCTGAAATATTCATTTTTAGAGCGTTAGCGAATTAAAAAAAAGCCGTATAAAAACCAGAATGTCCAACTGATAAGGCAGAAAATTTTTTCACTTGTTATTTACAGTAGGATAAATACATTCACCAACGTTTATTAAAATAAAACCATTTAAACTGGGTGTTCGGATTTATATGTCGCTTAGTATATATGAAAATTGGACCGGAAAAAACAGCCAGTTGACTAAAAAGAGGATGTAGATAACTGAGAGATTTGGTTCAGGCCATAATTTGTTCAGTATAAGAAACAATCAGATTTTAGATGGAAAGTGAAGGGTTAATAAACAGTTCAAAAATGAACATTCGCCTTACCACGCCAAAGCTGCTTAGCAACAAAAAGCAAATATCGCACAATTCCCTAAAAATATTAAATCTAATTTTATCTAGACATAATAGTAAAGTAGGTAATATAAAATAAAATAATATTTTACCTAGGTGAAATGTTATAAAATATGAAGAAAAATTGAAGAGCGGAAGCACTCTGGTTCCCTTCAAATGATAATATCCTGAACTTCTATATTGTAACTGCACCATAAAGTTATCCTTGGTCCTAAGAAGGAACAGAGCGAAGGAACTGATCCTCATTTAATGTGTATGTGTATCGGATCCAAGATGTTAGTTTAGTGAGGAATAAAGTTACTTAGGTAATTGGCGTCTTCATTCACTGCGATGTTGACTTATACCCTGCCTAGTCTTACCTTCCAAACATAATTCTTCCCACGGAATCCTGTTTTATGGAAAGATATCGGTCTGTTAAACACACGAGACTATGAGGCGGAAATATTACCTTTCCATAGACGGATAAGCTGCTGGCCCATCCGAATTACGGCACTGCTATGATGATGATCTAATATGTAGAGTTGCTTAGGTTTGCACTTTTCGATTCCTTTGTTCTAGCGTAGGTTATAAGTAAGAGATGCATGTAAACCAAGGTGACCAGTACTCATTCGTCTTCTGTTAAATAAAGTCGCTTTTTTAAAAAGTCGTTCGTTGTTTGCACATTCTTAATTGGCGCTGCGAACAGGATATCGGCGTACCGAATCGATAATCGGCGGTATTGATTCACGAGTATCGCTCAATCGAGACCGAAAAAGTGCAAAAAATCGTCCGGTGTGTTCGGGTACGATTTCAATCGTTTTGACGTCGATCACAAAGAACTTCGAAGGCTACACCGAGCAGGCACATCACCATCGAAGTACCAGGCCGAAATACTTGCTAAGTATTTTGGGAGCAGGCAACGACACTTGAGAAAACGACAGGAACTGACAGGAGCGAGGTGCTGGATCCACGGCAGGCAAGCTGTCAACCAGGAGGAGCTGTATTGGCCCAAGGAGGTATCTCAGATCTCTCCAAATGAAGCTGCTAGTGCCCAGTGTAGCGTAAGAAACAACATTTACAATTTTTGCTGTACTCAGTGATATTTCCATTTATTTCTCGAAACTTTTTCGCCCTCTATTGCTTTACATTTATATATATTCGTAAAAGTTATCTATAAGTAAACTTATTTAGTGACTTTAATTGCATATATTTAATGTCCGATTCTGAATTTGAATCTGTAGTCGAAAATACACCTGTTAGACAAGTTATTTTGACACCCTCACGTCTTAATTTTAATCAGTCAACCATGTCTCTTCAAGATTTACAAATTAAATTCAATGTAGCTAAATATATGGTACCAGAATATCATGGAGGTCACAGAGATCTAATTTATTTTTTGGATAATTCAGAAAAGTTTATTGCAGAATTTGTTAATACACCTTTTGTTTCATATGCTTTCCAATACGTTATTTCTCAGCTGAAAAGCGAAGTAAGAGATTTAGTGCATCTAACTAGTCCGAGAACCTGGCCAGATTTAAAATCATTATTATTATCCAAATATAAAGATCCTAGAAATGAAGAAACTCTTCTCACCGCCTTATATACGTCAGTTCAGAAACCTAACCAAAAATATGAAGATTTTTATCAAGAAATTAAATTTAAGGTACAGAGCCTGAAAGAATTTGCAAATTTAGAATACCATGATAATCCCGATCATATCGCTTTTAAATTGAGAGACTATGATAGACAGTCTTTGAGCTCCTTTATCTCTGGTTTGAATGAACCATATAGGTCTTATGTAAGACAGCAAAATCCTACTACAATTGATTCTTGTGTTCAATATTGTCGTGATTATGATAATTTGCAAATGCAAGTTGATTATAAAAATTTCTTAAGAACGAGCCTATATAAACGACAACAGCCTCAGTCTCAGAATAAAGTACAAGCTTCAAATCAAAATTTCCAAAGGTCTAATTTTAATTTTTCTCAAAAGCCCAATCAGTTTAGAGCCCAAAATAGTCAAACTTGGCTAGAGCCACAACAAACCTTCCCTACAGGTCCCATGCAACTACCACCACCTAAACAAAATTTTAAACCTCATTACCCTACAAACATTCAAGCTTTCAGACCACCACAGAATGTTTTTTCCAAAAAACCCATTCCAGGCCAACAAATATGTAAACACCCTTGTCGAAACTAGTTCATTGTGTAAGTCGAACCTTGAGGATTGGTTTGCTGCCAATATGCTATTGCTCAACACTGATAAAACTCAGTCTATAATACTAAGCTTACGCAGTCATGAGTTGGAATCTGCTCAAACAGTGAAATTGCTAGGCGTTCATATTGACTGTACTCTGACATGGGAGGTGCATACTCGCTGTGTGGTGGATCGTTTGTCCAGAGTTATATATCTGATACGTAGTCTAAAGGATAGAGTATCTGATAAAGTTTTATTAACTGCTTATCATGCATATTTCCACTCTAAAATGACATATGCAATTTTGGTCTGGGGACACTCTCCACATATGCAAAAAGTGTTTGGCATGCAAAGGCGTTGTATACGATACATCTCTGGTTTGAAATATAGAGACCCCTGCAAGGCTGAATTCATTAAATTGGCCATACTAACCCTTCCATGCGCGTATATTTTGAGTTGTCTCATATATATCAAAAGTAACATTAGTACCTTGCCCACTCATAGTGATAACCACAAATATGAAACACGAAATAGAAACAACATTTGCCATAATAACTACCGTCTAGAAAAATCAAGAGTTGGAACAAACTTTTATGGCATTAAATTTTTTAATGTGCTACCCAACAATATAAAAACATTGGATATTGGTGTTTTTCATAGGAAACTAAAGTATTATTTAATAAAAAACGCATTCTTTAGCACGGACGAATATTTGGCAAATGACTTTACTGATATACCTTAAATGTTTATTTATTCATTTCTGTCTCCAACTTATGTACAGTTGTTATTGTTTTGTTTGTCTGTATGTGTATAGTTAATTGTATTATACATATATTTTTCTTAGCGATCTTCTTTTATCTCATGACATTTTTGTATTGTTTTTTTTTTCAATTTGCTTTTGGTAATTATGCGTTACGCAGCATTGCATTGTTTTTAACTTGTTTTATTCATGTTTGATGTAGATTTTTCTAAGCGTTCGATGAGTATATATTGACTTGTGTAAACACTTTCTGTGTATTAACATCAATAAATTATTATTATTATTATTATTATTATTATTAAAAAAGTAATCCTATACCTATGTCTGTATCTACAGCACGCACACCGAAACCACAGCAAAACCCATATCGTCAACAAATGCCCACTAGAGTTAATGCCTTTCAAGTAGGTCCCAAACCAAACCATTATTATGTCGAAGAAATTACTCATCTTGAAAATGAGGAAGAACAAACTTTTGCAGGAACGCCACAATATGAATCTGAGGAATATACCCAAGATTTCGATTCCGACTATATCCCCGATGAATCTTATTTTGAAAACAATGACGAAGAAAATTTTCCTTCGACGAGCCAGTCTCAAAATTTGACTTAGATATAAATAATTATCAAAAAACCCACCTTCCGTATATTTTTTGTTCTCAGTTTAATCTTATCATCTTAATCGATACTGGTGCATCATCCTCCCTGATCAATCCAGAAATTGCTTTTAAATATTTTCCAGATCGTATTTATGATCATCCTTTTGAAATTAATTCATGTACGTCCAATTTTAGAGGTCAATATGCCTGTAAAATTCCCATATTTTCTGAATGGAAGAATAAAACTGAAATTGAATTTTTAATTCTTCCTTGGCATTCACGTTATGACTGCTTATTAGGATTCTATGATTTACAAAAGCTTAATTGCTCTATTGATTTGACTAAACATCAGATTATTACTGATAAATGTAAAATTACTTATAACACTTCTTTTAAGCCAATTCGAGAAAACAATCCAGTTCAGTATAGTTACCCGAAAAAATCATTAATTATCCGAAATTTGGATAATGGTTCTGTTGTTATTCCACCTTTGAAATTCAAAAATTCTGACGAATATTTTCCTGAATGTATCTGTAACGTAGAAAATAATGCTATTCAATATCCAATTGACATAAATCTTCTTGATATTTCCAACCCATTTTTATCTGAACCTCTTGATGATTTTCTAATTGAAAAAGAATCTCCATTTTCCACTGAAAAATCCAATATACGTGTTGAAAATTTAATTCGTACGTCTCATATGAATAGTGAAGAAAAAGAAAAGATTATTAAGCTCTGCAAGCAATTCAAACAGGTATTTTTCAAGCCTAACGAACCATTAACTCCCTGTAAGGCCACTGCACACAAAATTAGGTTAAAAAATGAAGACCCAATTTATGTAAAAAATTATCGATATCCTTATCATCTCAAAAAGGAAATCCAAAATCAAGTTTCCAAGTTATTGAATGATGGAATCATTCGACAAAGCAATTCACCCTATCAATCACCCTGCTGGATAGTTCCTAAGAAAATGGATGCATCCGGTGTTAAAAAATATAGGATGGTTATTGATTTCAGAAAACTGAATGAAATAACAATTGAAGATAAATTTCCACTCCCACTAATTGAAGAAATTTTGGAAAATTTAGGCAAAAGCATGTATTTTTCTACTATTGATTTGGCACAAGGGTTCCACCAGATCCCTATGGATCCTGAGTCTATAGAAAAAACGGCTTTTACTGTTGAAAATGGCCACTATGAATATGTCCGTATGCCATTTGGGTTAAAAAATGCCCCTGCTACCTTTCAACGTATGATGAATACTGTATTGTTAGAATATATCAACGTTTTTTGTTTTGTCTATATGGATGATATCATTGTTTTTTCAAAATCCCTAGACGAACACATTTTGCATCTTCGAAAAATATTCCAAAAACTGAATCAGTTTAATTTAAAAATCCAACTGGACAAATCTGAGTTCCTGAGAAAAGATGTTCCATTCTTAGGTCATGTCATCACGCCACAAGGCATACTTCCAAACCCAGATAAAATCAAAGTAATTCAAGAATATCCTCTCCCGACTACGATTAAAGAAATCCAGTCATTTTTAGGCCTTATGAACTATTATCGTAAATTTATTAAAGGATTTGCACAATTGACTAAGCCATTCACAAAATGTTTACGTAAAGATGAAAAAATCAATATCAATAATCCAGATTATATCAATGCATTTAAACTTTGTAAAGAAGCTCTTTGTAACCCACCTATTCTGGCTTATCCTGATTTTTCCAAAAAATTTACATTGACAACTGATTGTAGCAATATAGCCCTATCAGGAGTTCTTAGTCAAAATGATAAGCCTATTGCTTTCCACTCTCGAACATTAAATTCTGCTGAACGCAATTACAGCGTTATTGAAAAAGAACTATTGGCAATAGTTGATTCTTGTAAAAAATTCCGTCCTTATTTATTTGGTCAAAATTTTCTAATCGAATGTGATCACAAGCCCCTAGTTTGGTTGAGTTCTTTATCAGTGCCCAATCAGCGATTGATTAGATGGAAGCTTCAGTTAGAAGAATATAATTTTTCAATTAAATATAAAAAAGGCAAAGACAATGTTGTAGCCGATGCGCTCAGTAGAATTGAAATTAACGCTTTAGAGGATGACGATCTTTTATCCATTTTACCACAAGTAGATTCTGTAGAAGAGTTAACAACCCAAGAACTTGATGAAATCTTGAATGAAGATAATTTACCTTTAATTGATTTATTAGATGAAATGCCGTTAGATGAACGACTCAAAATTGTTGAGCAATCTGATGTTACTCGACATTCATCTGCACAAAATCCTATCAATCATATATTGTATCAAGAAAAGAATTTTTATTTTTTCAAAAATCGAATACATTTTCAGTTAAAAAATCAGTACAAAATAACAAAGTCTTGCAATGGAACTTTAATGGTAACAGTCCGAAGTGGATCTGAAACAGAGCAACTTTTGAAATTCATGAAGGAATATCTTCAGCCCGATCATACTTATGGTATTTGGTATGAAAATCAACTTTTAGAATTTAAACTTAACGAACTTTTAGAACAGTATTTTTCGAACAGCGGTATAAGATTTGTTAAAGCTTCTTATAAGCCTATATACCTACTAAAAGACTCATTTACAGAACAATTGTCTTTCTATCATAGCCAAACGCATAATGGTATCAATGAAACTTACAGCCATTTCAAGAAAAAAGCATTCACTCCAAATATGAAAAAAATAATATCAAATTACATTAATCAGTGCAATACTTGTTTGACATCAAAATACGAAAGACGACCAATCGAACTCCCTATGGAAGGACCTCTAATAGCCAAAAGACCATTTGAACATATATTTCTAGATATTTTTCAAGTCGAACAACAAATATTTTTAACATTTGTTGATTTATTTAGTAAATATGCCCAGGCCTACAATTTAAAATCAAAATTATCTAACGAAATATTAAACAAAATCAGACACTTCTTTTCCCATCACAATTATCCTGACAAAATAACTTTTGATCCTGGTGAACTTAACACAAAAGTTATAAAAGAATTCTGTAATATGCACAAAATTGAATGTCATGTTACTAGTGTAGGTAACCCCTCATCATTATCACCTCTTGAAAGATTTCATAGTACCTTGAAAGAAAAACTCAAAATTTTACGTCAGCAAAATAAAATCGATTCGATTATTGATCTAATGACGACAGCTATCTTAATTTATAACCAAAGTGTCCATTCTACGACCACATATACCCCATTTTCATTATTATACGGTCCTTACGACGATTTGAATAAGCATTTGATCGATACCCCCACAAAATTATATGATGAATATAACGAGAAACGGTACAGAGAATTACTACCTTTTTATGAAGAACTATCGAACCGTGTACTAGATAAGGCAACGGAAAGACTAGAAAAAATTAATCAAAATCGAAATAAGGAAATTCCAACCTTAGAAGGTCCAGTATATCTTAAATCTGCATTAGATCGTTCACATAAAACAAAACCCCTGTATTCTAAAGAGACCTCTTACGAACAAGAAAATGTCCATATTAATTTGCGCACTAAAGGAAAAAAGCATAGACTGAATAGAGTGAAACCGCAACGCAAAATTTCTAACTTTCAGGATCCTAATCCAGGCCCTTCAACTAGCCGGCCTAGAGATCCAGCTGATCGAGAATAAAGCACCATATTTTAAGCAAGAGCTAGGTAACGCCTATCTACTAAAAGCGTACCATAAGACATTTTTTCATATAAATCTCACTCTCATTAATGAAAATATCAAGCAAATAACGTCAAATGTCTATTTTGCAAAACAAAGAATAGATGATACGTTGATGACACAACTTGAACATGAATACAATTTGCTTTTAGACAAATATGAAATGTTAAAATTTAAACGAGTTAAGCGTGGATTATTTAATGGTCTTGGTTCCGTCATAAAATATATTTCAGGCAATTTAGATCAATCTGATCTAGACGAAATAATGGCAAATATGAAAATTCTGAAGGAAAATCAAGATAATTTATCATTACAAAATTCCCGAACCGTCTCTGTAGCAAAACAATTACAAGACAGGTTTGAAAATAACACTTTAATTATAAAGAAAAATTTGAGAGATAATTTGGATAACCTCAACAAATTGCATAGCGAATACGCTAATTCTCAGTATGTCTTGAATGAGATAATAATTATTCAAAGATTTTCTAATTATTTATCACACTTACTGTTAACCATTAACCTGAGCACAAATCAGGGCATAAATCTCTTACAGCTGAGTAAGACTGAAATTAATTATATCCATTCGTTATTAAGTGATCTATTTGACAAAAATGAACTTCTCCCACTTGATAAACTGCACAATTTTGAATTTTTCGAATTATGTGAATTAAGTATTATAGTCCTCGAAGAAGAAATCATATTTGTTCTTCACATACCAACAGTTACTGGTAACTTTATATATTCCAATATATACCCCATTATACACCAAAATAATATTCTGGTATTGAAACATAAAAATATTATCGAAAATGAAACTATACATTTTTGTGATGAATGCAAATTATTGAGTAATAAATATTTTTACTGTACTATACTAATCCATTCCAGTTGTAACTTACTTAAAGTTGAAAATTGTACATTCTTGGCAAAAGGTTCATTTTCAGAAGTAATTCAATTAAAACATGATAACTATTTAGTGAATACTAACAAGAATATTCCAGTATATGAAGATTGTACCAAAGAAAGAAAAGAAATTGATTCCTCTTTTATTATCAGCTTAAACTGTAAAACATTTATTGATCATACTGAGTATTTGAAGATTTCTGATATTTCGAAACCTTTATACATACCTAACATTATGGTGAACTATGATAAGAATATGTTATTTGAAAATACTGATGTAAAGGGTTATTCGGATATACAATTGAATAATGTTTTATTACACGATAAATTAAAAAATTTAGATTTTTCACACAAAACGTCCACGTTTAGCATTGTAACTATTTTATGTATTTTAACATTTGTTGTAATTATACTTTGTTTAAAAAAACAATTGCTCTCTCTTTTGAAGCAAAAAGAACCAAAAAATCAATCAGTCAAAAATGACATTGAACTTAACCAGATTTTTCCTTTGAACCAGGAGGTTCAATCTTCTTGAAGAGGGAGGAATTACGGCACTGCTATGATGATGATCTAATATGTAGAGTTGCTTAGGTTTGCACTTTTCGATTCCTTTGTTCTAGCGTAGGTTATAAGTAAGAGATGCATGTAAACCAAGGTGACCAGTACTCATTCGTCTTCTGTTAAATAAAGTCGCTTTTTTAAAAAGTCGTTCGTTGTTTGCACATTCTTAATTTCCGTGAGCACACGTGCTGGATAATTAACTTCTGGAAAGGTATATTTCTCCTCGCGTTCCTCACGTGCAATACAGGGTTGTCAACCGGATGAGTTGGGAGCACCTTTTTTTATCAGTTAATCGGTGCTCAAATAGTCTTGTTGAGCCAAACAAGAGTTGTAGTATTTAAATATAGTGGGTGTAAACAGCACACACTTCTGTGAGGAGCTGTGAATTGGAGATCTTTTGAATAGGAACGTACGCGATATAAGCCACATCAGCATCGTGGTATTCGTCTTCCATTTGATAAATTCAAAACTGGCAACCGGTCTCCTCACATCTTGAGAGAGAGGTATTAAACAAGATTCCAGAGCCAATAAAAAGAGCACAATTATTGAACATTTTTGAAATTATATTGAAAAGCAGTCTCATTGAAAAGTGTTTTTATTCTGCGAGCGATTTTATAAATATTTAAAATTTCATCCTGAATGTAGTTGGCTTATGCTGTTGTTGCGAGCTTGTTGTTTTTTTTTCTGATATACATATTTTTCAATTGGATAATAAACCATTATTGTTCTTAATCAATATGAAAAAAACATGTTTTGTATCGACAAATGGAAAAAGGAAAAATGGTATGCCATGACAAAAAAGAATGACCAAAATACATACAGTGTGAATTACATTATGATAACAAAACTTTACACGATAATAAAAAAACTATAACATATCATCAATATCTTTTGAAATTACCCTGTGAAATCTTTTTTATTGTGCTGTTTACTTGTGTTCTTGTTCAATTTTTCATCCCTACTCTGATACATATTGTTGAACTATTGTTAATAGTAACACCAACTGTGACTGTATTTTCTTATTGTTCCCATTCCCAGGTGCAAACCTATCGGAATAAGTACTATTATTATTATTATTATTATTTTAGGCTTCACAGGTATTTTGGTATTCTTGACTGACAGAAAAATTAATCCCGAGACCAGTCAGAGGCAAAGTTAGTTGAAGAACTTCCTGGGTACTACGAGGGATGTCTTTTAAGTTTTGCATATGGAAATAAAACAACACGGTATGCAGTTCTAAATGACTATTGTTTTTCGAAGTATTCTCCACGATTGTCTTGGTGGAGGATGATTCTTCTTTCCGGGTTGATTTTTCGAAGCTCGGTGATGACTTTTCAAGCTTCAAAGCTATGAGGTTTGTGTGGAAGTTTTTGTGTATGAGGCCGTTGGCAGAAACAATAAATGGCAGTATAAATGTTTGCCTTAATTTGTATAGTTGTTGGACTTCGTGTGAGAGCTGTTCATACTTATTTGTCTTTTCGAGGTTAATATTATTATTATTATCTTCGGTATTCCGAATTTCAAGCTCAACCACGCCCTTATAGAACCTGTATGACTCCGCTCATGCCATAATATATCTATCCATAAATCCTGTTATGGAGTGTAAACACAGCCGTGCATCTGTCTGTTTGTCTGTTTGCATTCTAAATACGACTACGTTCAAAGCACGACTGTTGTCGGACGACTCCTGCCGCATGTCACGGTGGTGATGGTGGCTGGCAAAAACCCCTAGCAGCGTACTTAGGGGTCGTCTGCCTATGTGCCAGCATGAATTTACATATGGATGAGACCTGCTCTGCCTAGTATGCAACGCTATGACTGCTTCATCATGAATTCCAGCCACTGTATTGATTCCAGTTGAATATAAGTGGGAAAATCACAGTCTGTTAAGGTTGGGACTACGTGGTTACTATTTATAAACAGTGCCGGATTTACTATCCGGCAGAGTAGGCAACTGCGTGGGGGCCCCGAATTGACTAGGGGCCATGCGCATTCATAAAAAAATAAATACATAAATCGTTTTATTCAACGGAAATTTCATTTGAAAATTTGAATCCTTCGTCAATAACAAACATTGCTTGTTGTCAGTCGATGAAATGCTTCATACATACAGAAGTATCTAGTATCTAGTAGTAGAACTAATATACGAGGGATGTCCTTTAAGTTTTGCATATGGAAATAAAACAACACGGTAGGTAGATTTAAATGACTTTATTGTTTTTCGAAGTATTCTCCACGAAGATTAATACACATCTGCATGCGCTCGAACCAATTTTCGAAGCACTTATTCCACTCGTTTGCTGGCAGATCCAAAACGGAATTTTTGAATGCGTCAACTGCTTCTTCTGGCGACTGGAACCTTTGACCACGCAGTCTGTTTTTAATTTTCGGAAAAGTAAAGAAATCGTTAGGACTTAGATCGGGATTATATGGAGGATGGTACAATAATTCCACTTTTCTTAAGTTAAATACTGCCTTGTTTTTTGTGCTTTGTGCGAGCTTGCAATATCTTGGTGGAGGATGATTTTTCTTTCGGGGTTGATTTATCGAAGCCCGGTGATGACTTTTGGCAAACAAATGGTGGTATACTAATCCGCAGTAACAGTTCTTTGCTCATTTAGAGGAATTGTTGCAATATGACCCGCTTTTGACACAAATGTCGCGACCATCTTTTTCGAAACACTTCGAGAACGGATGACTTTTGTTGGCTTTCACCTTGGAACACCCAAACAGCCGACTGTCGTGTATTTTCTGGTTCATAACAGTAAATCCACGATTCATCACCACTAACAATGCTGTACACATTTTTTGAGTTTCCGGAATTGAAACGGTCAAGCGTTTTTTGACACCAATTAACCCTGACTGCTTTCTGCTCTTCAGTCAACAGGTGAGGTATCCAACAAGAAACTAATTTTCTTACTCCTAATTCTTCATGTAAAATTTTTTGAATTGAGGTCTTTGAGATCTTCAAGGACGCCTCAATCTCGCAATATGTCACATGTCTATCTTCAATGATGAGTTTGAGCACAGCATCGACGTTTTCCTGGGTGACTGCCGTTTTTGGTGCACCCACCCTGGGGCAAAAATGTTCTCGGTTGAGTTCCATTTTTCTAATGACTTGGTGACACTTAAAAATTCACTGTAGTGAGAACACTTCACGTATTGTTATGAAACTTTGAAGTTAAGTTTACTAAAGAGTGAGGTTAACATTCAGTACTGACGTTCGATCCGCGCGGCCCACTATGTTTCCATGCAAACCTCTGTTTCAATAGAATACTAGTTCTGATGCTTGTTGGAAGGAACCTGTGTATTCCTTATTATAAAGTTATTTTTTCGGATTCATATAGAACACTAAAAGGTAATTTGAAAAGTTCTTATGAAAATAGCATCATCGACTTATTAAGGATTGTATTAGGACCCTTGTAGAAAGGCGTATAATGGATCAAGTCAGTCAAGAAGGTCCAAACAATTAGTCTCCAGTTAGTCTGCTTTGTCTATGTGTCTATGTGTGCAATATAGTAATAGTGATAATAATAATATTTATTCCAGTGAACTACAAGAGTATAGGTGACATCGCAAATACAAATATAAAGCATATACAGGCGCATTCAGAAATAGCTGTCTCATGTACCAGCAGATTAAAATTAGTATCACAGACAAATAAAAATATCACATATCCCGTATATATATACATGGAATACAAAAAAGTACACTTTTCTCAGCAAGGTAAAACGAATAATAATTTCGCAAACAAGTAGTTGAACAGGTCAGTGCAAATCAGGTATAAAAAAAATATCTCACGAGCGATATCATGGACAACCATTGAAAATGAACTCTTTTATTTTAATTTTGAAGGATTGTATCGGCAGACTTTTCGAAGTAGTTGAGATATTGAGAATGTGCCACATAGGAGACATGGGGAGAAGAAAGGAGGTGTACTACCCACTGCAAAATGTTTACCATGGTATACGAATGAAGATTTTACAAATATTTTGGTGCCTAAACCTGAACTTATCTGGATAGTTGTCTTCTTCCGGTCACGGTTCTAGGCGCAGTCCTCAAACCACAAAAGCCAAACACCAGTGACCATCAGTAGTGGACAGTGATGTAAGGAACGTCACAAGGTAGGGGCTGCTTAGCGCATATTCAAAATACACGCCGTAAAAAAACCCTAGATAGAGGAAGACTGCTTAAAAACCTACTCTCTATTCTGTCTGAGACAAAACTGCTCATTAAAACCCTTGAACTTGAATAACTATGTACACTTTCATAAGAAAGGTAAAGCAAAGTCAGAGAAAATGTACCAAAGCAATATATCCTCAGAAAGTTACCCCTTGTTCTAACAAAATGGAGTGAGCTCAATATAAGGTACCATGTAGGCTCTGCCCCATATTTGTATATGAAAAATTCCAAAAAGTATCACGTACACTCTAAGAATTTCAGTCAACAATAATCAATACGAAACAGACGCTCAGTTTTTTTTTTTTGGAAAATCGCTCAAACCCGTCGATTTTGTTTTCGAGGGGGACACAAGTTTGGCAAGAAATCACGCTGACACGGGGTGACACTAACCCTAAAATCTTAAATAGAAAGGTGGTCGAGTGATACCTTATTTTAAAGGTCTTTCAATTCCCTTTATAATGATGTAAAACACATGAGCCTCAGTTCAGTAGTTTTGAAGATTTATTGATGTAAAGCTTAAAGTAGACTTTAATAGGTACATCAGATTAGTTTGTACTACTTTCAGACGAAATTTGACTTAAGGAATTTACTTAATAAGTAAATGCTTTTCTTCACTACGCCCATAGTTTGTTTATCATTTTGTTATTGAAAATAGCTATTGGAGCGTTTTTTCTTTTGTGGCAAAAAGGTTATTTCTTGAAGAAAGATCATAAATATCTCGTACTTATTTTAAATAGGAATTTAGTACGTAGCTTGCGATTGATTTGATCAAACTTTGTATTTGTAGCTAAAATAACTTGTAACGCTTTATTACATAAATTAACCATGGTATATCCACAGCAGAAAGAGTAGAAATTATCGAAATATTTTTCGGAAATAATCAGTGCGCTAATAGAACAGCAGAAATATTTAATGAGCCACATGAGAACAGTAACGTGCATCGAAAATATGTTCTAGAACTTGTAGCTAAATTTCGGGAATCTGGGTCAGTCGCCAATAAAAAACGCAACATTCAAAATCCCATAAGGAACGAAGCAATAGAAGTGGAGATTTTAGGGCAAGTTTATGTAGATCCTACGTTAAGTACCCGCAAATTGGAGACTGTGTGTGGTGTTAGTCGACATACTGTCCAATGAATTCTAAAGGCCCATAGTTTCTATCCTTATAAAATTCACCTGGTACAAGAACTTAATGATGACGATTTTGATCGGCGATTACAATTTTGTGAAGATATGAGTGAACGAATTATAAACGATGAACATTTTCTATCCAACACTTGCTTTTCCGACGAATGTTCCTTTTTCTTAAATGGCGTAGTAAATCGTCATAACTGCCGATATTGGTCCGATTCTAATCCCAGAATTCGTCATGAGGTTCATACACAGCAGCCATAAAAATTAAATGTTTGGGCTGGTATTTTTAGCGATCATTTAGTTGGTCCTTTTTTCTTACCTCGAAATTTGACCGGTGAAATGTGTCTGGAATTATTTTAAGACGCCACAGATCCTGCATTAACAGCCATAATTGAAAATCAGTTTGATCGGCAGTACATTGAGAATAGGTTGATGTGCCAACAGGATGGTGCCCCACCACATTACGCATTACGTGTTCGACAGTATTTAGATCAGACGTTTCCTGATCGATGGATTGGTAGAAGATGTGCCATTGAAAGGCCCCCAAGATCGCCAGATTTATCACCTTTGGATTTCTTTATGTGGGTTCATTTAAAAAGCAAAATCTATGCTACTCAGCCAACATCATTAGAAGACCTGCCTCAAAGAATTGTGAACAAGTGCCTTCAAATTACTCCTCAAATATTGCAAAATGTGCGGCAACGTTTTGAGCAAAATCTTTATTATTGCATGGAGAGTCATGGTGGCCATTTTCAACATTTACTTGCCTAACGGGTCAGTTCATTCTGCATTTTCAAATTACTTTGCTGCCAAATGTATTGATCTCCACTAATGATGATGTATTAGTTTTATTTAAGCTTTAAATCAATAAATCTTTAAACCTACTGAACTGAAGTACATTAATTTTATATCATTATAAAGGGAATTGAAAGACCTTTAAAATAAGGTATCACTCGACCCCCCTTTCTATTTAAGATTTTAGGGTTGGTGTCACCCCCGCCCAGGGGGCTGCACGTGCTAACGTGATTTTTTGCCAAACTTGTGTCCCCCTCGAAAACAAAATCGACGGGTCTGAGCGTTTTTCAAAAAAGTTAATTAGTATAATATCTTACTTGTTTACATCATTTAATGGAAAGAGGTGGCTTCAGCTGCAAAACAGCAACAAGACAGCTACAAAGCTGGAGGAGTGCTGATGGTGGTGGATGCTTTCCCACTAAAAGGAAGCAGATATTGATCAAACTTCAGATAGTATAAAAAAACTGAAAAGGTTAAAATCCTATAAAAATGGAGAGAGTAGCACGAAAACCAAAACAAATAACTAAACGTAAGGTAGATACCAAAAAAAGTGCTACTCGATAGACTGGTGATTGCGGGCGTATATCCCAAAATCTAGATATCAAACAAATGAGCCATGCACCATATAACCTAGAATTTAACCGGAAAATGACACATAACACCTAGCTTTATAAAAGAAAGTTCAATGAGTGGCCTTGAATATATGTTTGACAGGAAACCAAATATTCTTATATAGGTTAGTACGGAGTAAAGCCACAGAGTGGCGCTGATCGCCTATAGGCGGACCCTAGAAAACCTACTTTACGAGGGACCAACGATATTTTATAAAGGAATTTTTGAGATAGTCATTAATGAACATTATAACATAGTGTCCAAAAGATTTCAACACAATACCGAGTCACTGAGAAAGAAAGATATAATACGTGTGAAATCATACTTTCACACGTATTGCTATCTGCTATACTTACTATCATTAATGAAGTAAAATTCAAATTACTGGTAAGTGATCAAAATAGTAAAAAAAAAGATTACGTGATTTTGGCACGTTACAACCTCCCGAGGCTCAAACCTAAGAGCGCTCCAAAATTAATCGCAACTCCGTTTTTGAAAAGAGACGGCTGGCTAAAAGGTCCACACAAAAGCAACGTAAGTTCTTGCAGAAAGCGATTCTCCGGAGTAAAAAAAGGAAGCCATTGAGTTTTCCAATACAGATCTGCCGAAGCTTTCATGTGCTTCTGGAACGCTCGGTTAGCGTTACTCTTTCGCTTTGCCGGAAACTCGATTAAGTTTTCTTTTTTTCTGCGGAATGGTATAAGCGTTCTGACAAAGGATGCGGAAACTAGATATTGGCAAAAATGAGAGAGTGCTCCGGTTACCGATATTAGTTAAGTGTAGTCATAATCGGATCGGGTTGCTTTCCGACAATAAATGTTTTCGTATATGCTTTGCAGACACACAAGCACGGATTTGTGTGGTATAACGCACCTTGGGGCTTTAGAGATTATAGCCTCACAGATAATCCGTAAATATACAGGGTGCTTCAGTTTATTGTTGCATAACTTTAAGATTCGATAGAACTTTTAAAATTAATGCATAAAGTCTATATAAACATGGGTCGAAAAATGCGTGGCTTCCGAAATACAGGGTGTTTAAATTTTTCTAAAATAGTTTTTTTTTTAAATATTTCGAACAATATTAGATGCATAACAGTGAAAATTGGTATACAAGGGTTTTTTGGTACGACAAAACGAACCATGGACATAGTTTTACTGTAGCCGCTAGAGGGCGCTCTCTACTGTACCTGCAGTGTATAAAAATGACCGAAAACTTTTTTTTAGTGCAATTTTTTGCTTTTTGAATAGAAAAACTGATTCTCCGCACTTTTCAACATAAAAAAGCTCTCTTGTGAATTTTCGTTATAGTTAGCCGTTTTTGAGATATTTCGATTTTTAAGGTTCGATGCATTTTTAATTATTTATGATAAAATAACGTTAAAACGTCAGTATCTCGATAATTTTTAGAAGTAGGCTGTGCCTGCAAATATTTTTGAAATTGAAAGCAGAATAAGGTTAAACGTCAATTAGTTGACAGTTAGTTTTGTTGTCTGTTGAAACCTGAAACGTTTTTTTGCAATTGGGAGTGCACGAAATTTAGTTTCTTTTACCTGTTTTTTTTTTGTATGTTTTATAAAAATGCCATTTTTATTCTCCAATCAAGAGTTAGCGGATATTCATTTTGTGTATGGCTTTGTAAATGGAAACGCAGCAGAAGCAGCCAGAGAATACGCACGAAGATTTCCAAACAGACGACATCCAACTCGCTCAGTATTTGTAAGAGTGCATCGCCAAATAATTGAAAATGGTTTTGGAAATCTCCAAAGGGATCAAAACATAAATGTTCGTCAGCGCAGATTTACCCGTATGATTCGGCGTGAGTTTGATAGAGATCCGACCACAAGTGTTAGGAGAGTTTCTGGTGCCTTGGGAATTTCAGCAAGCCATGTTCACCGTGTTCTTAGAAATAACCATAGACGTCCTTACCATTTGCAACCTGTGCAAGGACTACAGCCAGGGGACGGAGAACGAAGAATCACATTTTGTCAGTGGATTCTTGATAGAACTGATAATAATAGGGAGTTTTTAAGTAACGTTTTATGGACCCATGAGTCATGCTTCACTAGACGTGGAGTGGTAAATTTTCATAATCAACATATTTGGTCGCATGAAAATCCGCATGCAGTTCGGGAAGGAAATTTTCAGCATGAATTTAGTGTGAACGTGTGGATTGGTATCTACCGTAATCGACTATTTCGACCCTACCTTTTGCCTGCAAGGTTAAATGCTGCGACCTTCTTGGAATTTTTAAAGGCTGAACATACAAATATGTGGGATGACGTTATGTTAGATTTAAGAAGATTAGCCTGGTTCCAGCTTGATGGTTGTCCAGCTCATTATTCGAGAATAGTTAGAAACTGGCTGGACGAAAATTATCCAGAAAGATGGATCGGCCGTGGAGGACCAGTCGCCTGGCCTCCACGATCCCCTGACCTAAATCCATTAGATTTCTTTGTGTGGGGATTTCTAAAAGAAAAAGTGTACCAGACTCCCGTAACCACAAGTGATATGCTAATAGACAGAATCAGGAATCCATGTGATGAAATAAGGCCTTATTTGAATAATGCTATACCACGTTCGATCATTCGTAGATGTGAATTGTGCATTGAACAATTGGGTTTACATTTCGAGCAACTACTTTAGATTTTGTATGTTTGTCCTAACTATCCAATAGCATTTTAGTTGTAAATAATTAATTTAAGTTGTTAAAAATAGTATTGGAAAATTAAACAAACTAATACTCTGATTTTTGTGTTTATTTGGAGTTAGGAATTATTGTTGTGTTTAAAAACACAATCTAAACGTTCATCTTAATTACTTGTAATGCCCAAATCGAAAATGTAAAAAAAATATTATTTTCCCATAAATAATTAAAAATGCATCGAACCTTAAAAATCGAAATATCTCAAAAACGGCTTACTATAACGAAAACTCACATGAGAGCTTTTTTTTGTTGAAAAGTGCGAGGAATCAGTTTTTTTATTCAAAAAGCAAAAAATTGCACTAAGAAAAAATTTTGGGTCATTTTAATACACTACAGGTACAGTAGAGAGCGACCTCTAGCGGCTACAGTAAAACTATGTCCATGGTTAGTTTTGTCGTACCAAAAAACCCTTGTATACCAATTTTCACTGTTATACATCAAATATTGTTTGAAATATTTAAAAAAAACTATTTTAGAAAGTAAATTTAAACACCCTGTATTTCGGAAGCCACGCATTTTTTGACCCATGTTTATATAGACTTTATGCATTAATTTTAAAAGTTCTATCGAATCTTAAAGTTGTGCAACAATAAACTGAAACACCCTGTATGGTGATTCACAAGTCGTCACCAAAAATAGAACGTCATACATAGGACTGCATTTTAAGAGGGGTCTTCCATGTAACATTTAGTTGTCAATCAAGAACGATTCTGCAGAAGGAATTGGTGAAATCAATTTCGATCATTTTGAAGAAGTCGATTCCGATTCCGATTACGGTGGTCTTGGACACTGCAACTCTCTTTGCTGTAATATTATGTCTCTTTTAAGTGTACCTTGTACCCTCCACCGTTGTTAAAACTTCACTTTCCTTAGAGAATATCTAACCGCAAGATCCATTTCAGATTAACGGCATTTGCGTTTCTTTCCACCCTGCAGCAAAAACATACTTATTTCGTCCAAGCAAGAGCTTCCGCACGGCACTTCATATGAAATGTCTGCTATCGGATATATGAAATTAATGATAGAATTGCGTGAGGCTTAAGAGAGGGTATACGTCGTACACTTGAATGGTGTGCGTGTTGAGATCGTTTAGCTATACGTAAATGCTCTTATAGGTCGGGGATTATCTTTTATCGCTCGATTATACCTTGGTACTTAAGCTGGAGAGGATTCTAAAATTTAATGAGTACGCTGTATGATTCGAGAGCATCCATTCGCAGGAGTTGAACTTTCATTCTTATCAAATAATTGTGCGAAATAGTCGGCAATTGACTATGTACAATGGCCTCTCGCAGCTGTACTGTCGCGCTTTTATGTGCAGGAAAATGCAACTGGCTACTTGGCTAAAGTAGTGAGATTATGTAGAATGTGGATTAAAGGCATCCTACACTACTTTTTTTCCTAATTCTTATTGCTCCCGAAAATGAGACTTAGGGTGGATTTCACAATTTAACAAACCACTATTCTGCACCAATAGGGTACGAGTACCAAACAGTCCGTTAAATATTCCCAATCAGCCTCGAGATCTCCCCGTCAAATTTTTGGCAGCAAATAGCATCAAAGTATTCAAAACCAAACACTGTAAAATATGAAGTGACAGCTTGCCATTGAAATCTTTTCAGTTTATTAAATATTATGAAATTATGTAAAACTGAGCCAAAATTTTTAAAAATGCTTAATGTCTGAGTAAAATCTATTTTTTCAAATTATCTGAGGGTTTTTCCATGTTTACTGCAACTTTTGTAATCCATATGTGATTATATCACCTACTGTGTGCTTATAGTTTATCCTATATTTGCAAACTTGCACTTCCAAACCCTTACATGAAAAAGCCTTTTCACTCAAATTTTTGTTAGGTGTTGCATTTCAACACATTCATACACTTCTTTTCAGGTCCTCAACGATATTTTAACCCCACTGGTCCGAAACTGTTAACAGTTTCAACATTCGTACATACAATTGCAGTTGCAGTTTTTTGTTTTAATTTCAGTGTATAATCAGTCGCACCATCGGTGATGGTACATTCAACATAACCACGTATTTAGGGGTTCGTGCAGATTTAACGTGTACACGACGTCATCATTAGGCGCTCCTCTGGCGATGTCCGATTGCGTTCAGGTGCCTTCTGCAGGTACCTCTTCACCACGGTTAGGAGTTGATACCAGCGCGGCTCTCGTTTTTTTTTGCTCTAGGCATGGCCATCCTCAATTAATCGCACAAAAAACAAGTCCAAGGCAGAAAAGCACACCCGAAGACGATCACCAAAACAAATCTCTATCGCAAATTCGTCAACAACTCAAACAAAAACAACAGATGATTCACCGCCTGGCTTTGACCGTAAATCGTCGTGGAACACGAGACACCACAGAATTATTATAATTACGTCAATACGAGCATAGAACAGTATAGAAAGGGCTATCCAAGGGTAAGACGAGTTCCGAAACCATCCGAATCATGTCAAAAAATGGCTGTGACGTCACCTAAACGTTTGACCACCACTGGAAATCACTAGCTAATTACCATCTGGCGGCGTAACATGGAGGACACTGGTGTAGAAACAGCTGATCCTTAAATTCGGTTACGTTAAATCGTGCATGAGCCCGACATTATTTTTCAGTAATTATTACTAATAATTTTAGGTCTATGTCTACAGTAATTGCATTATGCACCTCGGAGATGTAGGGATTAACATGTTTTACACATATCGGTGTTTTAGGATGGGGACGACATACTGTTTTGATTGCTTTGAAGAAATTCATTAACCCATGAATTTATAACAAATGATTATGAAGTAAAGAGAGATGAGGAATTGGTTGGAATACATTTTATATTCTATTTTCTTGCAAATCCGCACAATTCAACAGGTATGTGTAGCTATAATGATCACATATACACACAGTATATTGAACTTAACAAATTTCGAGATTGCCATGAATTAATAAACGACCAAACCTGGTGCCAAATTTAACAGCTAGAAAATCGACCTATTATTTCTCCCATTCCCATTCGCTGAGGGGATAACGGATGGTCAAATGTACACCTATAACATAAATCAAAATACATGAAAGTTGTCCTGTTTTCTCTGTACAAAAGCATCATGTTGGAATCAAAAAGTGGTCTTGTTTATAATACAGTCGAATTTTCACGATTTTATTCAACATTTTAATAGAAATCACTGATATCCTGAGACCTATTTTCCTATTGGTCCATAATAATAATGTTGGTGAAATCGGCCCTTATTATATTTTTTAGATGTTACCCTAAAAGTGTTACAGTTTCTGTTATGGTCGACTGAAAATTAACTATACCTTGATAAGGTAAATTATTACATCGTTTCTCCTGTTTAGAATAATAATTTTATAGCAGTTCCTAAAAATATCGAATTTTATTTTTATAACAAAACACTTCCCATGGTATAATAATTTTATAGCAGAAAATCATACTCTACTCTCCATCTCGTTAAAGGTCATTTTTTATAATTTTTATCGACCGTAACTACGAGAGCTGAATGTGACTTGGTGCTATTTCCGGTGCTCTCGTGTAGGAATTCAGCGGCCCACTACCCGATTTTGTGAAATAGTTTCACACGCAGATATCGTCCTCTATTAGTGAGTTTGTTGTCGGAGCCTTTTTCCTCATCGTCTTGGATTTCTGTAAATCCTCATTGTTTAAGGTAATAGATTTTTTACTTTGCTAGGCCTGTCTTAAAACTATCAGTAATTCTATTTGTGCCAGCTTAGGTGTTCCTGTGTAACATTAGGGTTACACTTTAACCATTTAATTATCCATTGATTATGTCAATATTCAATTCGTCCAGAGTTATTACATTAATTCATCAACTTATTTAGTGAAAAGCGAGAAATGTTTTGGATTTGTCATTGGTACCATTATATTTTTTTCTGTGTCATAGTGCATACACTGAGAATAATATATTAATATTTTTATATTGCTGTAGCTTCTGATTTGATTGTATATTTACTGAAATTTGAGTGAATCATGCTCACGACGTGAAATATTCCTATTGTTCTCAAGTAACATTTTAATTGCTTTACTAATAAACTGATGGAGGACATGAAATATTTTACCTCCGGGTTCTTATGTCTTCACAGGTATCTGATTATTTTAATTTAGCTCAGGTTAATTTAAAAATATGGGTATTGGTAGTGCAATCACGATTTTCCTTGCGATTGAACAGCAACTCTGTTTTGATTTTAAATTCTTTTAATTGATGTAACCCAAGACTGAATCGTTCCATGTTAAATTTAAATTTTTAATTCGTGGAAGTAAACTTAAAGGGGGTCTACTAGTCAAATCGTTATTTCATGTTATTTTTTTAACAAGTATTTTTTTCTATTTAGGGTACTATCTACAGGTTCTACCTTCGGGTATCGAGGTACATCTGGGAGTTCCTGCCCTCGGTTGCCTTCCTGTGATAGCCAGACGCCTGCCAAGGTTTTTGTCTATATTCGTTTTCTTACTGGAAACCGTTTAGCCTGGGGGTAGGACAAAATAATTTACTTTTCTTGTCCTCCAGGACTACTTTTAATTTTTTATTTCTTTTGCTAAATAAATGTTTGTGTACCTTGTGAGTTTATATCTCCTTTAGCGCCAGAGATCCAACACTGGTTACTTATTATTTCTTTTCCTAGTACATACTTAGAACTAGGTGGTGCCGAAACCACAACCATTTGCATAAAAAACCAATGTACAAAGAACCCAACTCTGAAATCTCATTATGTGCCACACTGGCTAGTTTCGGGGATATGACAAAAGTACTCGTATTTCACCAAGTACCATATCATGTCTGTTTCTCTGTATGTTCGCTAATCCTTATACAGTATATACAGGGTGGCGCATCGAAAACGAAACAGACGCATTTACTGGCAGCTCAGTTTTTTTTTTGAATAACGCTCAGACACGTCGATTTTGATTTCGAGGGGGACACAAGTTTGCCAAAAAATCACGTGCAGCCCCCTAAGCGGGGGTGACACCACCCCCAAAATCTTAAATGGAAAGGGGGATCGAGTGATACCTTATTTTAAAGGTCTTTCAATTCTCTTTATAATGATATAAAATGAATGTACTTCAGTTCATTAGTTTTGAAGATTTATTGATTTAAAGCTTAAATAAAACTAATACATCATCATTAGGGGAGATCAATACATTTGGCAGCAAAGTAATTTAAAAATGAAGAATGAACTGACCCGTTAGGCAAGTAAATGTTGAAAATGGCCACCATGACTCTCCATGCAATAATAAAGATTTTGGTCAAAACGTTGCCGCACATTTTGCAATATTTTCTGAGCATTTTTCCAAAAAAAAACTGAGCTGCCAGTAAATGCGTCTGTTTCGTTTTCGATGCACCACCCTGTATAACTCGGACTTTTATACTTTAGTGCTATACCAAAGATGAAAGGCTTTGTTAGGTATAACCACTCTCGTCCTCTATTATGTATCATACATTACCTTTTATTGCTAGTTAAGGTTCTTAAACAAAAGTGTTTACCTATCATTCTGATATCTCTAAAACAAAGATAATGATTTATTAGCCCTTGATGGTCTGTTGGCCGGTGTAGGTATCAGGGAGAGGCAGCGTTGCCAGATGGACGACCGATATTGCAAGGAAGGAATTTCTACGGACCAAGTATACGAACCTCATTGACTGACTTTTCTCCTAGGGGTTAGCTTGTGCTGAACCAAATCCTTCACGAACTGATGACAACGTTGCGACGCCATCTTTTGTTATATGTTATACTCTCAAAATACCCATCTCAACGACCGACTGGATCCTCCTACATCCCTTAGCATCATGTCTTTCCGCCTGCGCCGCAATACACGATGCCAAGTCCGGTGGCCATTTGAGTTTAACGATGGCTCCATTGGCGAGTATGGCCTAAATGGCCCTCCTATCTCGTTGTCGTATAGTCTCGCGCGTTAATAGATACTACCCCGCCCTGGGATGCCTTTGTCTTCGCAACGAGATGTTCACTTCGGTGGATTGCCGATGTACATTGAGGTACGAGCTTTACGTTGCTAGATTTATCTGTATCGTATACCTCTTACACGTATATGGAATATGTATAGAAGAGATGGGAAGTCAATTAAATAGTGGCAAAGTCACGCACACATTAGAAGTGATATATATATATATAACTTTTCTCTTTATATATATATATATTTAACTTGAGACGTGGTCATTGTCGTCTAGACCAGTTAGGTTAAAAATTAAAGCTTCCGCCTTTTGTTGGGTACTTCGACAAAATTTAAGCAAGGAGGACTCTTTATACCTTTTTTAATCTCTCTAGCTTTCAATGGCCTTTGCCATCATCTTCAGGAGCTGCAATTACATTGATAGCAGTAGCAACAATAGTGTAAAATGAATTTAAATTAACTTACAGTAGTATGTGAGTATGTTGCTAATTGTTGTTTACATTAAGGATGAAGGAACATTTTGTCGAAGTACCCAACAAAAGGCGGAAGCTTTAATTTTTCATATATATATTTATATATATACTGAGTGTCATTTACTCATATTTGCTAAACTGCGAAAAATTGTAGAACTTACATATCTCCCCAAATTTTGACTCTTCACAACCATAAATGGAATCTGTTTCTTGGTCGATTCCACCAATAAACTTCATTCCTCTCAAATTCTAATAATTTTCTCCTCACGATTTAATAATAATTATTTATTTAATTTCCCATTAATTAAAATATAGTTAATTCACCTGCCTCTGGTCGGTTTAACAATTTCTTACATAACATTCTGAAAATCACATCATCTGAAGTGATTTGGCAACGTTGGCACACGCCCACAATTCGTTCCATCTTTCTACACAGACATTGACAACCTTCGGCCTTCTGTCAAAGGGTTCATCTCACCCATTATTCCATGACCACCATTTTGTGCAATCATCAAGTGATTTCACGATGTAATGCTTTCATGTTTTTAAAAAAATGTTTAATCTGTTTTTAACTTGTTCTTGTCACACAATTGTGTATATTTTATATAATTTTGACCATTGTACCATCTATCCAGCTTTCACCATGTTACGTAAACAACAATTAGCAACATCCTCACATACTACTGTAAGTTAAGTCAATTTGAATTCATTTGACACTATTGTTGCTACTGTTATCATTGTAATTGCAGCTCCTGATGATGATGGCAAAGTCCATTGAAAGCTAGAGAGAATTAAAAAAAAGTATAAAGAGTCCTCTTTGCTTAAATTTTGTCGAAGTACCCAACAAAGGGCGGAAGCTTTAATTTTTCACCTAACTGGTCTAGACGACAATGACCACGTCTCAAGTTATATATATATATATATATATATATATATCAACTAACTGTTAGGAGAAGACATCCTTTAATTTCTTTGGGTAGAAGGCAAAGTATTGCAAAAGTACACTCTTATAACTTAAAATCTCAAGCTTTCGAAGAATTTTTCTTCATCGTCTGGAGCTGAAAACAATTATTAGAATAGCAACTAATAGTAATTAGGAGAAAATTATTCACTTACTAAGTCGGCGAGATTGTTGCTGAAATTGTTTTTTAAACAACAGTGAAGGGAACACATAGTCGACGAATAAAAAACTGAACCGATGAGGTTCGATTAGGACGGAATTATTTTATTGTTAAATGGCAAATCATTTTAAAAGGTCTTAATTAAAATTAGGCGATCATTGATTTTGAAAGAAATTTGGAGATTTTGAAACGAGATTTCATTTCATTTTTTCCACTGATAATCTCCACATTATCCAACATTGACATTCTACAGCAGCGTATGAGGTGTGACCTTGAAATTTATTGGTAGGTCACCCATTATGTAGTACTGTGAAGTGTGCTGCCTAATAGTAAGGCGTTTTTGTAATATAGGTTGCGCTATTGTTGAGCGATGAAGTGCGAAGAAATTAACAAAACCCAAAAGAAATTGCTTTGGAAGGAGTGTGATTTGGATGTTATCCTATCAAACAACTGATTAATCCGTAGGGGGTATTACCACTTGAGGGCGAAAGCATTGAGAAATTTTGATTTGATTTCATTAAGATTGTGAGAAATTATTGTGTGTAGATTGAGCGATTATTGGGACAAATCTATGTTAGGTCAAACCTCAAGATCCGTTAAAGGTAATAATGTCACATAAAATACCAGACTGCATCCACAAAGATGTGCTCTAGCTTCACACGTGAATTCCACAGGGCATCAAATGGGATACAATGATATCAAGGTGCTAGACAGAGAAACATCTATCAAAACGCCTGTTCTTGGAAATGTCACATATCTTTATGACAGCATGAACAAAAAAGCTGATGTCAATCAACTTAGCGTCGTCTACGCATATTTGCTGAGCTGCGAAAAATTGGAAAAGCAACACATCTCCCCCAACATAGATTTGTCCCAATAATCGGTCAATCTACACACAATAATTTTTCACTATCTTAATAAAATCAAATCAAAATTTCTCAATGTTTTCATCCGCACGTGGTAATACCCCCTACGGATTTTTCAGTTGTTTGATAGGATAACATCCAAATCACACTAATACCAAAGCAACTTCTTTTGGGTTTTGAAAATTTCTTCGCACTTCATCGGTCAACACTAGCGCAACCTCTTGCACTATACATTACAAAAACGCCTTACTATTAGGCAACACACTTCACAGTACTACATAACGGGTGACCTACCGATAAATTTCAAGGTCACACCTCACCTTGATGTCAAGTCAAATCAAGTAGCTGGAAAATGAAGTCAGATAGTAAATCGCTGATCAGTTTCATAATTTTTGTTCCGCGTTATTCTGGAACCTTTGGTGAACCGTTCTGCTGTGAGAGGAGCTGCGAAACCTCTCGCATGGCCGAAAGTAAAATATCGCGGTGGCGGAAAATCACCTGAGGCGTACGTACTCACCTATCCAAGTTGCGCGAAGACTTGAATGTACAAGGAGTTTCAAATTGAATTACTGGAACCTGCAAAGCGGGAGCGTGAAGTAAAAACGAAGAAGAACAAAACAGAAAATCCATCTCTGGAGGATACAAGCCGACAATTTATTAGCGGGAGTTAAACAACTCCGGAGCCGCCGTCCCAAGACGTGACGAACGGATATCCGAAAGTTTTTAGTATTGACTTTGTGAGGAAAAACGGGACGAGTCGTATGATTATCGCTTAGCAGACCGGGATATCTAGAGTTACTTGGGTAATGGAAGGTGCTTAACAGTAAATGTGAAATAAAATAAGAACAAGTTGAATAAGTTATTTTTTTCTGGGTGTAATACTTCTAATTTCACTGAGTTTGCAATTTGATATCAAGTAAGGAGTTCTTACGTCTAGCTTTCAAGTATTTGGAAATTCAAGCAGTCTTGATATTATTTGATAATTTTTGTAATATAATACCAATAATAATAGGTCTTTATTGAGGAATACATTACAACATACAGGGTGGCGCGTCGAAAACGAAACAGTACGCATTTCTGGCAGCTCAGTTTTTTTTTGGAAAAACGCTCACACCCGTCGATTTTGTTTTCGAGGGGGACCTAAGCTTGGCAAAAAATCACGTGCAGCCCCCTGGGCGGGGGTGAGACACCAACCCTAAAATCTTAAATGGAAAGGGGGGTCGAGTGATACCTTATTTCAAAGGTCTTTCAATTCCCTTTATAATAACATCATTAGAAGACCTGCGACAAAGAATTGTGAATGAGTGCCTTCAAATTACTCCTCAAATATTGCAAAATGTGCGGCAACGTTTTGAGCAAAATCTTTATTATTGTATGGATAGTCATGGTGGCCATTTTCAACATTTACTTGCCTAACGGGTCAGTTCATTCTTCATTTTTAAATTACTTTGCTGCAAAATGTATTGATCTCCACTAATGATGATGTATTAGTTGTATTTAAACTTTAAATATAAATCTTCAAAACTACTGAACTGAAGTATATTAATTTTTTATCGTTATAAAGGGAATTGAAAGACCTTTAAAATAAGGAATCACTCGACCCCCCTTTCTATTTAAGATTTTAGGGTTGGTGTCACCCCCGTCCAGGGTGCTGCACGTGTTAACGTGACTTTTTGCCGAACTTGTGTCCCCCTCGATAACAAAATCGACGGGTCTGAGCGTTTTTAAAAATAAAAACTGAGCTGCCAGTTAATGCATCCTCTCGTTTTCGATGCGCCACCCTGTATAATGCTCCTCAAAATCTTCATATAGTACAAGCACAATAAAGCTCAATAAAAACGGAGAGGTTAGAACAGTAAGTACATAAAGAGCTAGAGTACAGAACACGGAAACTAATGAATAAAAGTGTAACCAACGATGATTAGAAAATAGACAATAATATGAAAAATTTCATAAAAATGGTGAAAATAGAAACCAGAAATCCCACTGTTGTCCGACGCAGTACGGCTATCCAAGTAACTACTTTTTCACATGCCTCTTAAAATTAGTTATAGAAATATTTGGAGTCATCTACGTCTTTACATATTTTAATGGTTCCAGGACTTTCTCCACACTAACATATCTAACACATCTAACATGTATAGTTAAATAAAAGCCTCTAAGACACTGGACTTCCACATTCCATCGCACCCAATTACCCATATTTGGTTCAGCTACCAATATCGCATTTGAAAGAGCCCATCACATTGTCTTTATTGTTTTTTTGAATGGTAATCATCCGTCTCAGTTGCTTTTCCTTCCCAACCCCCGGAAACAACTCTGCCATACTTTGTCTTCATTGTACACTAAAGGGAGGGAAGCAAGTTGAACACACAAAAGGGGAAGCAACGGAGCGACTTATTAAATTACATTCTTCTAGAAAAAAATGTATCCAGAACATTATACGGTTTCATTTCCTTTATTTGTCATTCGAACGACATTCGTATACGGGGTATTTTTTCATATGTACTTTTATCAGGGGTGAGATGCCAGTACCGCCAACTTGTATACGTTTATCTTCTTCAGGACGCAGGACTGCTTGAAACACAGGTAAATAAAATAATAAATATAATTGAAAACATTGAACAATGTGTAGTGATCTGATATGACTTCATGACATTATTTTATTTTTACATTTTTTAAAAAAAGGAGGGAACTATGAGGTCTACGTCAAAGTACGTTTGATAAAAATCATTCAGAATTTATCACAGAATACAAATATCGAATTAAATGTATAGCATTCCATAAGAAAAACAGAAGTTGCTATCATTTTCTGAAAAACCGTAGATTCGGCAACATCGCGGATATCATCGACGGATCCGGCGTGCTTTCTAACCTAAACCTACCACTTTTAAAAAAATAAAGATATTCGATACGTTCCAAACTTTTGTCACAGTCACTTGTCAATGAGTGTATGAGAAATCGCGGATCCTCAATACATTGCACCAGCTTCTGCAGTCAGTTGACGAGTCAAGCATCATTTTACTAGTAAGGGTGTTCACCTTTTCTTGTCACTCGGTATATGTACTTCTGATTCAAATCATAAAATAAAATATCACATCACGAAAGCCGAAATCTTCAGGTCAATCTGCGCAGCCTATCAATATTGGAGAGCTGTTCTATTACAGAAACTATAATCTCTTTCTGATGTTTTCTTATCGTATCGCTTAAGTCGTTTGTATTCATTACCTTCAACATGGTTCTACCGCAACCGGGAAGGCGGCCTTATCTAACATTAAACTTCACGATCGGGCTAATTCTTTTCTGATTGAAAACACGTTCAAGGATAAACTTATCGAAAGCCGACGCTAATCCTTTGTATTTCTTTAGACGCGATCGAATAAATTGCAATGAACGTGAAGGCAATCATCAAAATACCTGGCCTCGAGTATTTCTTACACGTATGGAGTGCTATCGCCTCGACTATATTATCCATGTCCGATGGAAGGCTGTCCGAATAGTCGATGACTTTTTCCTAATGGACAGTCGCGGGACGGCTTTGCGCCGATGCAACGGGCCTTCGGCGATCTAGCTCTCTTCCACCGCTATGTACCTGCCAGGCGGACCCGCCTGACTTTGGCCTCTCAGCCTGACCGTGTCAGACTTCGTACATCTAGAACTGGCCGATACGGCCGCACCTTAACTATAGCGCTCCGAATCTCTGAATTATCAACTATAACAACTAATGAAGTCAGCTTCTGTCTGCCAACTACTTCCGCCTTCTCGGGAGCTAATTTCAAGCCATTTTCTTCCTTCCTCCTTTAAGTGTATCTCGCTCCTTGCTAGTCACTATCATCGCAAAGTATTCAGCATCAAGCGATTCCCGGCAGCATCTGTAATCGAAGAACCCCATCGTAGAGCATGTTCCAAAGCAACGGCCCTAGGCCCTGTGGCACTCCCATGGTCACCTTCATCGTCTGTTGCCCTACCGTCAAAGTAGCTCTTTATTATGTTCAATAGCTAGCTGTGGGTGTCAACTGAGTAATAACTTTGGTGCTGTTGCGTTTTGTAGAACTTCCGATTTCAGTGTTTTTTCACTTGAAACTTATAGAGGGTAGTCTGATACATTATTTCAAAACAAGAAAAGTGTGGATGAAGCACTTTTTTCATGAAATTTTTCTCCCAAAACACTGTATATTTAGCAGTTTTTCCACCATTAACTCCACCGCCATCCGCCGTATGACGTTGACGTCTGTGCATATGTCATAGTATATGAGAGGCGCTTGCCTGCACTGTTGTCAGATTGGGCTCCGCATTTAGGGGAAAATATGAAAAGTGGAAAATTTATATACGTATAATAAATAATGAAACACAAAAGCGAAAAACTGAAACAAACAACAGTGGCAAAATAAAAAGCGATGCTTCATAATTATAAAACAAAACATAACAGTAGTAACCTAAAAAACAATTGTAAATAATTATAAAAACAGTAAAACAAGAAACAATTCCATGTAATTATAAAAAAACAAAAAACAACACAGTAAAATAAAAAGCAATTCTAAGTTGTAACAAAAAAAGAACAGTAGTAAAACAAAAAAAACAATTTCATGTAATTATAAAAAACAACAAACAGTAAAATAAAAAGCAATTCTAAGTGATAACAAAAACAATAAATTAAAAAACAAATCCAAAAACTAAAATGAACAATAATTATTCAATATTAAAAGATATACTTTGCGGCAATTTGTCGTAATATATTTTTGAATCGGTCTCCGGGTCTAGGACCATAGAGCCCCCACCAAATCAACTGGTCAATATATTCGGGTAAATGAGGCGATTTCATGACACCCAGCCGCCTCAAAAATTGCTTTAATCTAGACCAGTGCCCTTCAATTTCATTAGTGCACACTCCTGTCACTGGATCCACAAAATTTAGTGTGAGGTTCAATGTTTCATGGATGTAGGGGGAAACAAGCGATTGTAGCCGGCCCAACCGTCCTTACAGATTTCTGTTCCCGGCTTGACAAATTTTAGTATTTCGCTCTCAAGCGTAGTCGCACTCCTATTTGGAACATAAATAATGTGCCCACGTTTCGTGGAGACATCGAAGAGGCCCAGGACCCACAATTCCCAGTGTTCCTTTTTGTTTTCTATAATTACATGGAATTGTTTCTTGTTTTACTGTTTTTATAATTATTTACAATTGTTTTTTAGTTTACTACTATTATATTTTGTTATATAATTATTAAGAATCGCTTTTTATTTTGCCACTGTTGTTTGTTTCAGTTTTTCGCTTTTGTGTTTCATTATTTAAATATACGTATATATATTTTCCACTTTTCATACTTTCCCCTTAATGCAGAGCCCAATCTGGCAACAGTGCAGGCAAGCGCCTCTCATATACTATGACATATGCACAGACGTCAACGTCATACGGCGGATGGCGGTGGAGTTAATGGTGGGAAAACTGCTAAAAATACAGTGATTTGGGAAAAAATTTTCATGAAAAAAGTGCTTCATCCACACTTTTCTTGTTTTAAAATAATCTATAAGACTACCCTCTATAAGTTTCAAGTGAAAAAACAGTGAAATCGGAAGTTCTACAAAACGCAACAGTACCATAACTTTCTCACATGGCAAATATATCTGATTGCACATGCAAAGAAATACACACAATCATCCAGATGCGATCTTGCTACCCTGCTACTCAACCAATTTTTTTTTCTTTTACATCTTAAAGATATACCCTACGGGTGCTGCTAACAGCGCTCATAGCGAGCACCAGGAGCTGACTAGTCCATATATTATACAGGTTTTTTGCGGAAAAAGCCTGCGCCTATCTTTGGCGGAAATGGAATGGGTAGCATATTGCAGATGATATCACCAGAAGTCATAAAATGGTTTTCGCTTTCACAACAATCTCAAGTGATCTTTAATGAGATAAGAAACTTATCCTAGAGAAATGAATACTCCAGAGGCTAGTTTTCCATTTTTCCGATATCGTGTTTGGTTCTTTAACCACATATGTTACAAGAACAATTTAAAATCATATGCCCAAACTTCTTGGATCTCGAAAAACAAATCACTTATGCGAGGACTACAGATGCAGGTTTCATATAGAAAGACAGAGTCGTTGAGCGAGTTGCGAAAAAAATCTGCTATAATTTTATACAAATCGTAAATTAGGACGACTATCAAAGCACGTGTGCTCCAAAGTTCATTCGCATCGAACTATCGATTCCAAAAATATCTAAAGAAATGTGTTTTAAAAAGAAAAGTTTGGCGCCCTCTAACGGACAAACGATAAACTTTTGCATGTAGGTAAATCATATCTTATCGCCTTTTTGAGTCTAAAAACACATGGGACTGCTATGTGCACGCAATATTGGGGCACCCTGTATATGACGCTGTTGACGTGTGTCAAATTAATAACTTCATCTTCCATTCCTTTTCTTGCTTCGACTACTTATAGCCACAGTTTTTGCATCAAAATGATACACCTGAGCATCCCTGCGACTTCCGTAACTTCTCGCACAACCAGGGCGGTACTTTATTCTTTAAAAGACTCGCTGGGTCATTCACTTTGCAATTCAAATAGTAAAAGTTCCAAAGAAGCTGCTAAATCCTTGTCTTGGGGACATAAAATAAACATGAAATCTCTGGGGAGGCAATGTAAGACAATATTCAGATTTTATTACATCTGCTATTCTTTTCTTTAGATGAGTCATGACAGCAGTGGGACGTTTTCGCTATTCCTCCTTGGAAGATGGAGCTTATATTACATTAGTTTGACATCTGACATTTATCTGGTGGAGATTTCATTGAATAATAACTAGTCCAGCTAGAGGTTATTGCAACATAATACATGAATACATTTTTTAGAATTACTCGTAATTGGATTCGGGGTCTAAAGAAGCACGGCGTTATATCGTAAAAATAATAATCAATATAGCTCCCATAATAACAAGACTACTTTAAAATTGAAAACAAGTCTCCAAGTATTGAAAAACAAAAATTAACTTACAGCTGAGACGGACACTGAAGTCGAAGTAAAATTAACTTGCTATAAACAGGTAGGTCAATGTGATGCTAAGTGGTGTCCATTTACCTCCATACAATAATAAAGATTTTATTTGAATCTATTCCTCACATTTTCAAGCATGTCTTGACATTCAGCCGTAATCCGCTGACGAAGATCTTGAATGGATTCTGGCTTCGTACTATAAAATTTACTTTCCAAATGCCCCAACGAAAGTAATATAATGGACTTAAGACCAGAGATCTCGGCGGCCACTAGATGGGGCCTTGTCTTCAGATCAATCGACAATATTCATTATATCAAATTGGTTGAATTTTCAGCCCAAGCGCTTTTTGCAGCCCAGCTCAATGAAATCGGACAAAAAAACACTATTCCAATAATCCAAATCCAAATTTGATGATAGAATTTTTTGTTAGGTCAAGACTGTCAATCACTGGGCTATAACATAACCAAGAGAGCTTCTCAAGCGTAGCATTCTCTTCCGCCAACCAGCATATTTACTCGAAAAGACATCCGCACGCTCCAGGAATATTTCGGCGTATTATATTTAAACAGCTAATTATTGTAGAACACATTAAACTCGCATAGAGAGCAATAAACTAAAACTACGTCGGCAGTTATGGTGGCGCAGCAATCAGCTTTACTGCCGAAACTTGTACGAGAACATTCGAATTGTTCATGTTTATATCCAGCAGATCCACTGGCATGGGACGAGGTATGGGAGCTTTCAGGATCGCTGTTGCAAGTTTGTTCGCTGGAGAGTAAACGATGTTTTAGAGATATTCCGGCAAAGACTTTAGCACATTTCGGTCAAGTTTGGATTAGCAAAACGGTGAAACTGTGGCGAGAGCGACAAAAAATAATACTGTTCAAATTACAAATGCTTCACGTAAATATTTTTTAAAGTTGTTGCCGTTCGATTTTTCGATTTTTTGATTTTCGATTTTTCGATTTTTCGATTTTTCTATTTTTCGATTTTTCGATTTTTCGATTTTTCGATTTTTCGATTTTTCGATTGTTCGATTTTTCGATTGTTCGATTTTTCGATTTTTCGATTTTTCGATTTTTCGATTTTTCGATTTTTCGATTTTTCGATTTTTCGATTTTTCGATTTTTCGATTTTTCGATTTTTCGATTTTTCGATTTTTCGATTTTTCGATTTTTCGATTTTTCGATTTTTCGATTTTTCGATTTTTCGATTTTTCGATTTTTCGATTTTTCGATTTTTCGATTTTTCGATTTTTCGATTTTTCGATTTTTCGATTTTTCGATTTTTCGATTTTTCGATTTTCGATTTTTCGATTTTTCGATTTTTCGATTTTCGATTTTTCGATTTTTCGATTTTTCGATTTTTCGATTTTTCGATTTTTCGATTTTCGATTTTTCGATTTTTCGATTTTTCGATTTTTCGATTTTTCGATTTTTCGATTTTTCGATTTTTCGATTTTTCGATTTTTCGATTTTTCGATTTTTCGATTTTTCGATTTTTCGATTTTTCGATTTTTCGATTTTTCGATTTTTCGATTTTCGATTTTTCGATTTTCGATTTTTCGATTTTTCGATTTTTCGATTTTTCGATTTTCGATTTTTCGATTTTTCGATTTTTCGATTTTCGATTTTTCGATTTTTCGATTTTTCGATTTTTCGATTTTTCGATTTTTCGATTTTTCGATTTTTCGATTTTTCGATTTTTCGATTTTCGATTTTTCGATTTTTCGATTTTTCGATTTTTCGATTTTTCGATTTTTCGATTTTTCCATTTTTCGATTTTTCGATTTTTCGATTTTTCGTGTTTTCGATCTTTCGATCTTTCGATCTTTCGATCTTTCGATCTTTCGATCTTTCGATTTTTCGATCTTTCGATTTTTCGATTTTTCGATTTTTCGATTTTTCGTGTTTCGATCTTTCGATCTTTCGATCTTTCGATCTTTCGATCTTTCGATCTTTCGATCTTTCGATCTTTCGATCTTTCGATCTTTCGATCTTTCGATCTTTCGATCTTTCGATCTTTCGATCTTTCGATCTTTCGATTTTTCGATTTTTCGATTTTTCGATTTTTCGATTTTTCGATTTTTCGATTTTTCGATTTTTCGATTTTTCGATTTTTCGATTTTTCGATTTTTCGATTTTTCGATTTTTCGATTTTTCGATTTTTCGATTTTTCGATTTTTCGATTTTTCGATTTTTCGATTTTTCGATTTTTCGATTTTTCGATTTTTCGATTTTTCGATTTTTCGATTTTTCGATTTTTCGATTTTCGATTTTTCGATTTTTCGATTTTTCGATTTTTCGTGTTTTCGATCTTTCGATCTTTCGATCTTTCGATCTTTCTATCTTTCGATCTTTCGATTTCGATCTTTCGATCTTTCGATCTTTCGAGCTTTCGATCTTTCGATCTTTCGATCTTTCGATCTTTCGATCTTTCGATCTTTCGATCTTTCGATCTTTCGATCTTTCGATCTTTCGATTTTTCGATTTTTCGATTTTTCGATTTTTCGATTTTTCGATTTTTAGATTTTTCGAAAGATCAAAGAAAGTACGAAAGTACGAAAGTACGAAAGTACGAAAGTACGAAAGTACGAAAGTACAAAAGTACGAAAGTACGAAAGTACAAAAGATCGAAAGATCGAAAAATCGGAAAATCGAATCAAAAAAATCGGAAAATACAAAAATCGAAAGATCGTAAAATCGAAAAGTAGAAAAATCAAAAAATCGAAAAATCAAAAAAACGAAAAATCAAAAAATCGATAAACTAAATTTTCGCTTTTTTGATTTTTCGAACTTTCATATTTTTAAAAATTTAATGAATTACAAAATTTCCTAAATTCTTGGTCTTCAAAATCATCAAAAACCTCAAAATTGCAAATAAAAAAAATCTAGAAAATTGTGGAAAATTTCAAAACCCGTGATGTTGCTTACTGCGAAAGGCAATTACTGATAAATCTCCGCTTGAGGATCACTCAAGGATGCGTTATTCATTCAACATTCAAGGGCTGGCGAACCCTCAGTCGGCACTCGGTCCCAAAGGGTCAATTTTACTTTCGTGTATGTGTTACTCGGAAAATTTACTTATTGTTACATGACCTATACTGTCTGTAACGGAAAGTCCCAACTTTAAGGACACTCTATATCATTCCGAGTGACTTATCACATATTCCGGCACATAGTGTAAATAACGTCCGTTCTAGCAATACATCTCAAAGCTAATAGGTACCGTTGGGTCACATACTGCGAAACAAGACCGCACATTTCTCAAAAACTTCTCTCTGCGAAACGTAATTAGAGCTGGACTGCGGCAAGCGTCCTTTGAAGCCTCACACTGCACGTCATCATTTTTGCTTGATTGCCTTACTTGGCGAAGGCAATTCATTCGCAGATAATTAGCTGCTGATTAATCTTCTCAAAATTGTAAATCGCTTGCTAGCACCGGCAGTTGCGGCTATATTGTCGTGCGAATTTGACAATTACCTGACCCCGATTCATTGGGTAATAATAAACTGGCGTTTAGCATGTTATACGAGGGATGTCTTTTAAATTTGCAGATAGAAACATAGTAGGCCGCGCGGATCGAACGTCAGTACTGAATCTTAACCTCACTCTTTAGTAAACTGAAAGTTTCACAACAATACGTGCAGTGTTCTCCCTACAGTCAATTTTCAAGTGTCACCAAGTCATTGAAAAAATGGAACTCAACCGAGAACATTTTCGCGCCATAATTTATTACAACTTTCAGAGACAATTATCGCAACAAGAATGCCTTGCTGAGTTACTGTCTGTTTTCGGCAAAGAAGCGCCACATCAGTCGACAATTTCCCCGTTGGTATGGAGAATTCAAACGTGGACGGGTGAGTCTTAGCGACGATCCCAGGGTGGGTGCACCACCACGTCAATGCTGTGCGCAAACTCATCATTGAAGATACACATGTGACATATCGCGAGGTTGAGGCGTCCTTGAAGATCTTTAAGACCTCAATTCAAGAAATTTAACATGAAGAATTAGGAGTAAGAAAATTAGTTTCTCGTTGGATACCCCACCTGTTGACTGAAGAGCAGAAAGCAGCCAGGGTTAATTAAACTCAAAAAATGTGTACAGCATTGTTAGTGGTGATGAATCGTGGATTTACTGTTATGAACCAGAAAATAAACGACAGTCTGCTGTTTGGGTGTTCCAAGGTGAAGAAAAGCCAACAAAAGTCATTCATTCTCGAAGTGTTGCGCGCTTCAGGGTTGTCAAAAATTATTTATTATGATCATATACTTATCACCATTTTTTATATGACACTCACGGAGCACTAACTGCAGCACCTCTTGTCGCATAAAAGGCAAAAATAGGCCATTAAAAGAATGTCGTCGTAATAAACCACCAGGTAGCTGGGCGAGTGCCTTACTAGGAATTCCCGGTCCTGCTGCCCTAAATAACCCTCCTTTTATTCGTTCTGGATCGGTTTTATCTCCAGAGTTTATGGCTTCTTATACGCTATGAATCACCTGCAATGGCTCCCGGATTTCCCGCCGCTTCTGGTCTTCCCGAACCGGATTGTTTTCTCTCGATAAAGATCGCTACCTGGAGACGGACATGACGTCTTGAACGCTCTCATTTGAGATACACATCAGAAGCGGGATGGGATGCGAAAGATATAGGTCACACTTTCACATATCTGATGATTGTTGAGTTGATCTGTTTTCTACGTTCTAGGCTTAATAAGCAGTACTGAATGAAGCCACATTCAACAAATCAAAAACGGTAGGGTTATCAAATGAACCCTCACCGTAGGGATATCGGACAATGTAAGTCATATTAAAAAAAATCGTAATATTAAAAAAATCGTTTTATTGTTGCCTGACTTTATTTGAGGAAGAAATTTCAAAATATATGGCACATTTACATTTGAACTTTTTCTCTTCAGGTTAAGTGGCATACTTAGGTTTTTGATATTTGAAAAATGTGAGATATGTCTTACACTAACACTGTGAAACTAAGGGCCAATTTCACCAACGTTAATATTCAATGGACCCTTGGACCAATAGGCAAAGACCTTATCGAAATGCAATTTGACGGAAGCTGTCATAGCTCTCTGGATATCAGTCATGAAAATAATTTTAACTTCCCATTTACATTTTTTCAAGTGTTGTGCAACGATTTTGTTAAAAATTCCACGTATAGTCTTATAAAGCATAGTAGAGTATATTTCAACAGTTGGCGGAGCTTACTCCACTGGAACCAAGGGTTAACGGATCCCTCACAAGTGTCACTCGTTGAGGAGTTTTGAAATGTAATAATCAGCTGTTAGTCAAATAATGTCTAATATAAATATAACCTAGAATGTGTACTTAGTGAAACAAGAAAGTTATTGCAAATTCTATTTTTAAGCTTACCGGTAGCTTTACGAGATGTATTTGAGTATTTCTTAGTCACTGTACATATATATATAGTGTGGATGTTTGTTCAGCTCCTGAACACCCAAAAAATATTTGACTATGAATCTAACGATATCAAAAATCCTGAATGGTTTTGTGCGAATATCAATTGACGTTGCTATAATGGTACTGATGAACGGCAAGTAAATGAATGAATGTTTGGAAACGCAATATCTATGAGATTTTTGGTAGAGCCTGTCATCAAGTAGGTGCTTAATGGCTATCTGCAAAAGGTTTATAGGAAAAGAACACAGGGTAGGCGATGTTGAATCAGTAAAATCGCATATCAATTGAAGAAAGCAATATGAACATGAATAAACAATCGACAATATTAAATTAATAAAAGCATGAATTTTATTAAAAAATTTTGACTAAATTATATGTATTCTTAATATTCAATAAGCTGGTGATGTTTCAATGACAAGCGGTCATCTGATACCTTGACAGCATTTTGTTTTCAACATTTCATAGCTATTGGTTGCTAAAATTTGTTGATTTCAACTTGAAGCTCAGCTTTAGGCAGCAGCGGTGGCCGCAGTAGTAGACTCTTCGGTCTCCTGATCAGTCGTCGTGCGCTGTGCGGGTTCGAATCCCGTCCCAGGAGGAAATTTTTCTCTTGGCTATGGATGTTGTGATTGTCCGTAGGTGGTAGACGGTCTCTGACTGTCGAACGCGGAGGTACCACCCGGCGGATCTCGTAGGCGGAGCCAGAATGTGTGCATGTTGCATGCACACGTGTTCCCTCGCCAGATTCCGTGTGGCGTTCCCCCTTTCCCCTGTATCCCCATAGCCCCACGGTACCCAGTGGGTGTTTAGGCCTTAGGCCTTCGTGGTAGTTGGAGTATAAAAAAAATTCGCTGTATTTGACGGACTGTTACTTTATAGGTGAAGAATAATGAACTGTTGATTTGGAAATCCTGATGAAATCCACCCTGAAGGTATTTAAAAAAACAGTACTTCCTAAGATGGCTTCGAAATTATCATATAGTACTTGTATCATCATATCAGCAGCCAAGCATTCCTTCAGTTTTAATGGATTGAGCACAGGTAAACAGTCCTCATTTCTGATTTTAATAATGTGATATTGTACAGGGTGGCCAACTTAGAATGCGAGAAGAGTTCTAACTAAAACGGCCAAGGGAAAAACCTGGAAAATATTTTCAAGTTTCAAAATATTTTAAAGGACCATAGGTAAGTTCTAACGGCCATCAAAATATATGGATTTATTTAGATTTAACTTTTTATTTTACTTTTAGAGTGCAGTCATGTCGTATCGTTTTGTATTATTTCTTGAAAGATGAAGACTTTGATCGGACGACGGACCATTGGCATTATAACTCATCTTCCGATCAAAGCATGATATAAAATGTTTATGGCACGGATATTTTTTACTTGAATTTAAACAATAATGGTCAAAGGTTTGTTATAACACGATCGATATGTATTATTTGTATTATAACCATTAAGCTGTATGGAAACAAAGGATGACAATTTTTTTCTAATATTTGCGAACGGCATGGACATAGTATTTTGGAAGGCATTTCTGAATCAACCTGCAATGATTGATAATAATAATAATGATAATAATATTTATTTACTCTAAAATACAGGGAACATGAAATGCGTAAATAAATATGATATATCCTTAGGAGGACAATACCAGTGCATGGATTATATTTATGTTAAATTGCGAAAGATAAAAAAAGAATAGAAAGAAAAAAGTATTGGTAAGAATGATAGCATTTGTTGTGTAATATTTGAGATTATTCTATTTATGTGATTTCTCCTAATATTTTTTTAATTTTGTTTGAAACTTAATGTATTGCGTAATTGTTTTAAATTATTTGGTAAATGTTCGTACAATTTTGGAGCTAAATTATTATTATTAGGACTCTTCAACCTTTTCCTTGAGATCATCCCACGAGTTGTTATCCGATGATGCAAAACGGTAATACGGGTCATTATATGGCCAGGAGGTATTCACTTGTTTCAGGAGTTGCATTTAACGTGCTTATACTAGTATCCTAGCTTTTGGGATGCACCCAAGTGTACATGGCTGCATACCCGAAAATTTATGAAATCTCAGATAAGCTAAGCAGTAACCGCAGAGCAGCACGCGTCCAAACAATGAAGGTGAGCTTCTAACGGAGTCCATTATCTCAAACTGTAAGGCTGGCAGCTGCCCGTTCTGGCTTAACTCAATTACAACACTGGGGGCTCCCGAATTGTTCCAACAGCCAAACCGCTGAACGCTCCTAACGAAGGATATGGAATAATAATAGTAGGGCCACTCACAAGTAAAAGCAATTACCGCCCAAAGGCGGGATTTCTTAGCTGCTGGCTTCCCGCACAATAGCTTACTAGATGAGTTTTCAATTTCCAGCTTGCAAGGCGGACGTAAACTTTTTGGAATCTCAAAGAGCTGTTATTGGTAAGAATTCATTGCCAGAATTTTTTTTTCGGGAGTGCCTCAAGGAACAGTATTTGGACCAGTCATTTTTATTTTTTACATAGCTGATCTAAAGAAATTGGTGGTATATTGCAATATACAATTCTCTGCCGGGAACTCTAGATTATACAACAATTTCAATAATGACAAAAATGTTGATGTAGAATCTCAAATAAATGAGGCTACTGATAATTACGCAAAAACTCCTTAGCTCCATTTAAATCGTACAAATCAAAAGTTATCATATTCTCTCATAACAAATTAAGGCAATATATCATATATATATATATATATATATATATATATATATATATATAACTTGAGACGTGGTCATTGTCGTCTAGACCAGTTAGGTGAAAAATGAAAGCTTCCGCCTTTTGTTGGGTACTTCGACAAAATTTAAGCAGAGGACTCTTTATACTTTTTTTAATTCTCTCTAGCTTTCAATGGACTTTGCCATCATCATCAGGAGCTGCCATTACAATGATAACAGTAGCAACAATAGTGTAAAATGAATTTAAATTGACTTAACTTACAGTAGTATGTGAGGATGTTGCTAATTGTTGTTTACGTATAGGATGAGGGAAACGCCCAGTAACATGGTGAAAGCTGGATAGATGGACAATGGTCAAAATTACATAAAATATGACAAGAACAAGTTAAAAACAGATTAAAATTTTTTTTTTAAAACATGAAAGCATTACATCGTGAAGCCACTTGATGATTGCACAAAATGGTGGTCATGGAATAATGAGTGAGATGAACCCTTTGACAGAAGGCCGAAGGTTGTCAATGTCTGTGTAGAAAGATGGAACGAATTGTGGGCGTGTGCCAACGTTGCCAAATCACAATTTCTTACATAACATTCTGAAAATCACATCATCTGAAAATCTTTATTATTGCATGGAGAGTCATGGTGGCCATTTTCAACATTTACTTGCCTAACGGGTAAAATTTTTGTCTATCGCATTTGAGTTTGAGATGTAGTGGTTCAAGATAGGTCGTACTCAAGTGAAGCACAGAGTCAATCTACTTGACGCCATTTTTTCGAGTCATTTCACTTTGCGTGGTCCGGAAACATTGCTTCTAAATATATCTTTGCTGAAACGGTACAGCACGGCAGGCCCTTAAGTTTCGCTTTGAAATTTGCAAATTTTAACGAAGGCGTGAGGAGTATAAAGTCAATCTACATGACGCCATTTTTTCGAGTGATATCACTTTGCATGGTCTGTAAGCATTGCTCCTAAATATATCTTTGTTAAAACAGTACAGCGCGGCAGCGCGAAACGAATCACGTTAGCTTTTATGGTATAATTCCATGCGTACATATATTTTAAAGTAATTTGAGATAACTGCTTGAGCTCGGGACAAATTCAATTTTGGTTGCTGTTGGCGTAGAGCGGCTTTTGTTCAGGCTATGCCCATGCAGCGATTTGCTGTATCATTATTTGCTTTAGAGTATGAATATGAAGTCGTTGTAGCAGTTAACTGAACCGAAAAACGGAAAGCTGAGGGCACTGTTTTCATGAAATTTGTTCGGGAAAATTGAGATTTGAAATGGATGTTTTCTCAAGGATCCAAGACTTGTTGTCTTCTACTGACTGCCAAATAAAAGGAGAAATGTAGGATCAAAAAATTTACTGACGTTTCAAGCATCAAAATTGATGACATTATATTTTGGCAAATCAAGTCCATTGATGTGCCCAAAATGTCAGCAAATCTTTTGATTATACCTCAGATGTCTTAAATTACTAATTTTAGAGCTATCCACCTTCCAATGATCACCTATCTGATATTTCACCTTATTCTGCAACTAGAGAAAGCAGCTTTTGTTTCGTCAAATATTAAATTAACAACCAAAGCAAAAATGTTAGACGTAAGTAGAAAATTTTCTTCTCAAAGCAATGAAATCCTTGTTTTTGCTTGCATAAAACTAAGTACGATCTTTGAAAATTTGTTTCAACTTTTTTTTATTTACTTCGCAATTGATTTATAATGAATTTATAACTATGACCACTTGACTATTATTCCATCTAAATTCCGAATTTGCTGTCCACTGGATCAAATGTGTTACGGCTCGTACTGCCTGCTTCCGCCATCTGGTTGGGTATTTATTCCCATACCGACGCGTCGAGAAATGTCCCAACGTTTTCCAGATTGATATGCGAGAAGTAGAACTTCATCATTTGAAGGAAACGATGTTTGGCCTTGAGATGGCGAAGTAAAGCAATTGCTCATTTGGGATTCAGTTATAAGAAATACCTGAGACTTATGGTCCAACCTATCAATTAGATGTTTTTCCAGGAGGCTCAACCAAATTGGGCCACAAACTAGAAAGACTGTATACACCATCCCAGACTATCAATTGCTTTCAAGTATAAAACTGGGCCGCTCGCAGTGGTCAACTAATTTTAACCTTCTGGAGCGATTGCACCTGGGTGTGATGGTAGTAAAGCTTGGTCTGGTAGTTTGTTACGGAAAACTCATTAAGATGTATTCAATTAAAAAGTTTTAATTGGAAAATAAGCTGTGGTTTTCTTTTTGCCGCTAGAGAGACTGCTCTGCTCCTGCAATATTTAGTTAATTAACGTCAAATGGAGATATACGTGTGCTCTGCACAAAGGCGTACGCCGTATTTACTAAATAGGGAGGTAAAGGCGTAGGAAAGAGTATGGATACATCAAAATATCTCATAGAATACGTTTTGCATTGTTGAAAATACTTGTAAGGTTTGAAAAAGATCATCCAGTGGTGACCCTGAATGTGTCTTCAAGGTCATATGAAGATCAAGACAGTTTTTTTTACGTTTTTTACACTTAAAACTTTGCGTTCAGCTGAGTCCTTGTTCGTGACCTTGACTATGACCTTCAAGATCTTTTTGGGGCGCCCAAAATATCTCGAAACATATGCTACCTAGATTTCAGTGACAAAATCAGGAATAAGTTTTACAAGTTATGTACATTAGAGGTGCATAATTTGTCCGTAATATACAAGGTTTCCTTATTGACATGCTAATCTTCCAGGACATAGTTACTGAAATAATGTTATGAAGAAAAGTATTGCATTTTCAAGATAAAAAATCGTTTTTCGCTTTGCTTTCGAAGTTAATTTAAATATTATTTTGTGTGCCGTTTGTTTACAGACTTTATTGATGTTGAGTGTTTCAGCCAGAAACTGCAACAGATAACTGCTTAAAAGTTTGAGCATGCTTATCGAGTTTGTGATTACCACTTTGCATAAAAGGTCATAAATTACCTTATTGTGGCCTATATGACACGAATAATGCCATTTGACAATTTTTTACTATACTGCTATATTCCTCCTTCCTCTCCACTTCATTCTAGGAATAGTATTATTGCCCAGTAAATAGATTTCACAATTCTGTCTTGTTCAGTTAAGTTACAACACTGCCCTGAATCAAAATTCTAAATTCGATTATTAACATTTTTGTACTAGGTTTTTGCTGTAAATTTTCTTTTGCTCGCTATTACAGCTTCACATGGTGTAAACTAACACAGAACATAACTATGGTGATTACTGACTGTGTAAGCGCTAAAAATATCAAGGGGGTTAGTGATGTCATAAGTTTACTTCAAGAACATGTCTGTATACATCCGTATCGCAGATCAGTGATTATCGTATGCGTATTTGAAATGATTTTTTTTTTGTTGCTGTATATCGAGTTACTTATTTATATAGCGCTATATTGGTGTTGGCCTTCGTAAGCCCAATATGTGAATGCGACGTTATAGGAATGCTGTAAAAATAACGATTTCTGGGGTCAGTAGTGGAAAAGCATTGTGTACGCCACTGGTTAAACCCCGGACCTGGACAAGAATGAAACCGAGCAGAGATAGAATAATTTACTGTGGATTTTAGCCTCTGGGCAGTATGCTTCTCGATGCAAGCTGCTGACAGCCGCGCCCTGAAGTATTTAAAGCGAAGTTTTGATGAATTAGAAATACCGGAGACACAGTAAATATAATTTTCATGAGGAATCTAATTTGACTTTCTGTATTTTAACATAGATGTATATGTTTTACTATATCATTTAATATCATAGACAGTGTACTCGTAGCTGTTTTCTGTATTCGTATTAGAAGCACCTAGCAACAAAAATTTTGACGAAAATGCTAGCAAAGATCTTTGCTGCGCCGTCAATTCAAACGGTTCCCTACACTACGTGGGAGGTAACATTCAGGCATAAGACCGTAAGACGCGTGCTCTTGTTTTGGGCCTGATGAAGCCAACCAGCAGAAATACGTATCGCTCGGGTTACCTATCCTATTTTCTGCTCGAATCCACTTCCTCCTTTTTGCGGATTTTGCCCATTATTTTCCTACTTTTTGTTATACACCGTTCTGCGCATGATCATTTTCTCGTTATACATCCTTTGGGCTTGAAGTAACACAGATATTTTGAAAATTCTTAAAATATCCAGCTATTTGTGACTCTCGCCAGAGGAGAATATGATTATTTAAAACAAAAGGTTTGTTCAATTTTCAGGAATTCCGAGATTCCAGTATTCTCAAATACTTTGAAATTCTGAAATTTTTCAAAATCTTCAGTTTCCGACATTTCGAAATTTTTCAGAGTTCCCAACATTTTCAGTTCAAAAAGTTTCCAAAGTTTTCTTCTTTCACCATTCTTAGCAAACGTCAGTACATTTGAAGACAGGTAGTTTCCGAGTTGATTGCCGATCTCAATCTCAAAGGCCGATATATTAGGACATATTAGACTGCACGGCGTTCCACCTGTTTATCGTGCACCGTCGAGCTCGGAACGTAAATGCAAACTGACGCTTCAATCCGCGCTTTTCGTCCTCAAGGCTTCCGCACCCCATTCCTACAACGTCATGTAAAACTTCTCTAATTATTTTTGACATAATTACACTGATTGAAAGAACATTTCCCCCTGTTAAGGAGTTACCTCTCTATTATACAAGTCTGTGCACTACAGATGTCATGTCATAATGTCGGACCAGCGCTCCTGGCGGGATATTTGAAGAAAACTAGAAATCAACAACAAAATGTGAGTCAATCCATCATCTGAAATATAATACCTTCAAACGGCGAGTTCGAGTTATTCCTGGTCACCTAAACTATAAAAGTACGGAGTAGTAAGTTCGGGTCATACACTGAGAAATACACATATTACAAACATCCAGCACACATCACCTTTTCATTCTTGTGAACCTATGCAGTATCAATTTCATTGTTTCACATTATCAATAGAGGTGAATGTTTCATGGGTTTCGTCCATCTGATCTGGTTGCGCTTTCATCATTTTTAAGACACATACATATTGTACATTGCCAATAATGGCGAATGCGTCATGTGTTTGGTGCATCTGATCTTACGGTACATTCAACATTCTTAACAAACGACATTGCTATAGACGCTGAGCTATTACTAGTTTTCTGGCTAATTGCCGAATCTCAAGCCGATAAGAACTGTGGAGTGGTTCATTATACAACTTCGGGCTTGGAACGTAATTGCAGTTTGACGCTTGTGTCCAAACTCAAGACAAAGAGTTCCTTTCATTTGAATACGCATTATAGAGTGTGCCATGGTCACATGTGCTATAGCACATTAGACGCAATTCCTTTATAATATAAATAATCGGAATGCTTATATGTAGAATATTTTAGTTGCTAGATTAGGAGTACATGAATTATAGTCTCTGGATTTTATAGTTTGGACAAAAAAACATGAACAACATAGCATTAGCCTTCAGGTATCATCATCAGCGTGAATATTCATTAACCTTCTTAAGCATTTCTCAGACTTTTGGTCACAGCTGCGAAATTTTAGCAACAAATAACTTACCGTACTACAAAAGACAGACGGTTCGTAATTCAGACTTATTTACTTTTGTAAACTGCATCAACTCTGCATACCAGGTATTTATATTTTCATATTTTCTCATTTTACAACGGATCTCTCTGACAATTTGAATCTTTCAAAGAATTGAGCTGAGTTCATAGTCATGGAGTAGCCCTAGATGTTATCTCTCGTAATATGTGAATGAATGCCGAGGCTGATAAGTTTAAGTGATCTTCGCTAATACATGGATTCAATATATCACGCTTATAGAAATTCCTGGCTTCAGTTTCACTGTTCATTCAGCAACATAACAAAAAGTTCTTACTCCTTACTCCAACAGAAAACGAGCGTCTATTTTTACATCATCAACAATGGTGAATGTGCCTGGTATTTCGAACATCTGCGCATTCACCAATCTTTGCAACGACGTTGCAGTTGCCGCCAGGCTTCTACAAGTTCCCAAGTTGATCGGCGCTCTCAACCTCAGGGGCGGCCAGGCCGATATATTAGGACAGATTGGACTGTAGGGCGGTCCGACGGTTCATGGTGCCGGGGTCGAAACGTAAATGCAGCCTGGCGCCTCGTTCCGCGCTTTCCATCCATAAGGCTTGTGCGCCCTACTTCCACAACGTCATGTAAAACTTCTCTAATTATTCATGCCATAATTATTCTGACACTTTAATGAAACAGAATTTCTGCCCAGTTTATTAGCCTTATGCTACAGTTACTGGATGTGTCTAGGCCTCGTAAATGGATGGACGGTTAAGTACACATCAACTGAATTTATGTACCCACGAGGAGCTGCGATATTTTAGATTTTACTTGCATTCTGAAAGATTCCGTGAAGGATGGTCTGTAGTTCATGAAAAAATGGAATAAAATATAACTGAACCTACGCTTATGTCTGAACGTTTGTTCGATAAGCTCAAAGACTTACGTTTATTTTCCCCCAAAATACAATGTGTTAATAAATACAAATGCTAACTTCAGTACAATAATAAACGTAAAATAAAACGTAATACCTGACTTTCACAAAATAATCTTAAGTTAACATGTTTCATAAGTCACGAAAAATACGAAAAATTTTTAAATTGTCTTGTAAAGCCCATTGAAACCAAAATAGTTAGTTATGCACGGGCAGAAAAAAAGTGTGCGCAGTGTTTCGCCCATGGTACGGAAACTCTATCTGTTTGCTTATTTCATTTGGCGTTGATGATGTAACCGCCAAGAACGTTGCCTACAGTTATATGAAGTTTCGACAGGCCATTTCTAGGTAACAGTTGTCGGTGTCGTCTCTTTGCACTGTTCTATCATCCAAATATCTTGGAAACTATACCACCATCCAAAGCGTTCCCGAGGTATTAAAATGCGGAATAAGGCAACCTAAGAAGGCTGTGTTACAGCTGTGGCATATCATCCCAAGAGCTACCAGGATACATCTCTCTATGCAAATAGATGCATCTAAGTTCATGCTAAGTTCCCGCTGGAAGATTAAGTTGTACGCTGAAATGGAAATAAGCTTCGTTAACTAACAGTTGGATGCATATTATTCTAATAGCGCGTCTTGTCCATTCTCATGCTAGTGTGGCTTTATCCATGTAGGTCGTGATCTTCTTTGTAAGGGAATATGAAAATAATTCTGAGATATACAGAGAATAATGGTAGAGTCGTAGTTGGACAGCACTTTGTTGATATAGTTTAGTTCATCCGCAGCGTCAAAAGACAGTGAAATTTAAGTGTGACTAGAGCATTAAATATTTGTTCTTCTAATAAAGCTGCAAGCATTTAATCGGAGTCTTGTGGGCAATATGCTGCTTTCCAAAGACAACTGTTTCGTGTTTTTGGCTATTTATGACGAAGGTCTAGGCTTGTTCTCTGGTCTCTGAGACAACGACCGAAAGCATAGGAACTATATGAGATCTCTTGAAATTAGACAGCAAGAAGCGCCATCTACCACTAGAATCTACTATTGCGAACAGTTTTAGTTTGTTCAGTGGCAAGTAGGTCACATCTATTGCACAGCTAGAATTGTGACTATCTAGCAGAGATCGAATAGTACAATTTGTTGTAGACGTTCCACAATAAAGCACCGGAAAAGTGACACAATTTTAACTGAAAACCATCGTCAGACTGACATACATTGAATCACAGCTTATATATGCTCCGATGGCTTGCGCACACTAGAAAAACTTTACGCAAGTACACACGTATAATATAGGATAAATAATAAATAATATGTGGCTGCCTTTTTTATTCTTGAACCACCACGAATGCTCAAGGCCTAAACTCCCGTTACCATTGCAGCGCTGCCTAATAGTAATTACCATTTAATCCATAGAAACTATTTCTTGTATCAATGAGTCTGTGTCGCTATATATTATCAATAGAACAAATACCAGAATATTAGCATATGTGAGAATAATGTTGAAATATCATGGAAGTGGTTCTGATGCAATGTTGTCATTACAGATAGCAATGGTTTTCACCGAAACGGAAGGTACTAATCCAGTTATATAAGACTGTATAAAGAGAAATGGTATAAATAACACTTGCACTACAAGATTACGAATGCTGATCGTAACCAGCTAAGCAAAGGATGGGTAAAAATATACTTTTACTGTATTAAAGAATTGTGGGTATGTCTTGGTAATTTGGGGTAACACATCATTTTCTCTACAATATAAGTGCCTTATTAAGGGGTTTATAGTAACGTCTAGAAAACAGCGATAGCGATAATCTAAACGACTAGTTGTGACCTCCAACAATGTAATGAGTGACTTGACGCACTTGTGTTAGAAACAGTCGTAAATCAGCCTCTGCGTGCTGTACAGCATTTAGTTCGTAACTAGAGTGCTGATACCGAATTTTAAATAATTATTATAACGTTAAGCTTATCTTTATATGGAAACTTGTAATCGCCTTTACAAGCCTAGTAATTACATGGTGTTGCCACTAAATGATTAATATAGGTAATAAAGGAGGCTGATTTACAGACGTCTTAAACAGCATAAAAACTCTCCAGAATATTGTAGTGAAACCATAATAGTAGGACCCACAGTAAAGCGTATAGACTAAGGACAGTTGCAGAGATAGTAAACCAAAGATAGTTTGCCATAGCCCGGTGTGTTTACAAAGTGACTTTGGAAATTTTTTGATAAGCACTGTTTGCTCCAGACTTTAGCTGCCTGCTTTTTAATGCAGATAATAATTTCAAATAGCTTCATACAACATCTTTTGCATTTGTAATTGTTTATCCTAGATGTCCTTTTCGAAGATTCAAAACGTACTGATAATTCTCGTTCCCAGAATACGTTTATGTTAACCTTGATAGATATAATACTTTTGTTGGATTTTCTTTTAGAGGGATTCTGTGCTTATTATACGTATTACACAATTTTTGAAAGAACAATTAGCAGTCAATGTATTTTTTATTATATTCCGTCGCCTGGAACCTCAACGACGGCCAGATTCTGCTGTTCGTAGCAAACTTTTAAATTATTCGATGAACTATAAATATTCCGTTGAGTAAAAACTAAAATGTGGCTTTACTTAACGGTCAGAAAACATGAAGATTCACCCGCAAGAAAATTATTAGATTAGTTTTAGATATTACATAACATGCTTTGTTACAAATGCTCAATATGCTTCCAGCTTTAAATATGGGCTCGCTTTGTAAAGCTGTGTACTGGGGCATACAACACGTTCATTTATAGTGGCCACATAGATACGAACAACCATAACATTCTCTCTCGTTTTGTAACCTTCCGATAATCCAGAATGTACCGATAATCTGATACGAAAATGCACGTACGTATGTACAACATGAGTGGTATGTGATATTTTGTGCGCGGTACGAGACACAGGGTATACGATACTATAAAGCAACGCAACACCTCTAGGAAACACAAAAAAAAGTGCGTATACAAAATATCCTTTGCATATATGGGGTGTTCCATTAAGAAAAAAACACTTTATTTAAAAGTGCTTTCCTAAAATAGAGGCTGATAAATTTATAGCCGGATTACATGAAAAAGGAACCCTGGCTAAAGTAATTTAAGCATATGTGGCCTGACAAACACGGAGTCCTACCAGCAAGAAAATCTTAGGTTTAGATTCAGACTTAACATTGTTGTTTCAGTTGTTCAATAAAAAAATCAATTTCCAGGGACCTCCTCCAAAGGTATGCATCTAGGGAAGCCACGATGAACAACTGCGTTCAAGAGATTGCCATGTTATTCTGAGAGTTGCTTTGCTGCGTACTATTGTATACGCAGTGATATGATGCACGAATCCTGCTGTAGAATTTAGCTTTGTGATTTTCCGCTGGAAGCTCAGACCGCGTCATACCTTAATTAGTTGAATTACAGGTTTGGGTTTTCATGTGTCTGTTTGATTCGTAAAGCAATTTGTTGATTTACGCTTCTCTGGTTGCATAATCAGATAGATAGCGGCAACAATACCGCATGCGTTTTATTAAGGGCGGTATGCCTCTGTGTCAAACTACGCCTAACAACTTTATTGCTCTGGGAACTCATGTCAACTATATTAATTAATATTTGCTAATTAGGATCCCTTTCCATAACCGGAAACTTGGTTTCATAGGATCTGCATTATACGATATTTCACTTTGTCAAGTGTAAATAGCTTATCTACGTATACAGGGTTATCCAAATTAAGTGTCCACCATTAGTAACTTTGTTATTAGTGAAAATACAAAGTTGTTTGAATTAGCAAACTAGTAGCATTTTTAACGCTGGTAAAAATGAGAAATAAAAAAAAAACAATTGAGAGTCGTTATTTTGATTTTTTTCAGTAAAATAACATTTTTTTAAATGGAAACCCCTGTATATTATATTTTTTTCTGTTAAAGCATCAAATTTTAAACAAAAAAGCTTACAATAACTTTTCTCCTAGGTTACAAATTGTTGAAGTTATGGCCTCCAATCTGAAACAATTAAATTGTATCGACAAACTTTATTTTCAACATCAACTTATAATCTTACAAAATACAATAACAATTTTTTTTAAAGAAGATGCTCGAAAACACCACCTTGTTCTTCAATACATTTTTGGGCACGTTTTTCAACTGCTCGAACTGTCTTAAGTATGGTCCTACCATCTATCTGGGTTATCTTTTCCCTAACTGCAGTCTTTAACGCGTCAAGGTTATCGTACCTTCGCTTGTAAATTTGGTTCTTTAAGTAACCCCACAAGAAGTAATCAAGTGGGTTTAGATCTGGTGATCTGGGAGGCCACTGTATTGGGCCATTTGTTCCTATCCACTGATCATTAAAAGTAGTACTTAGAAAATGATAAGTACCTCTGGAGTTGTGGGCAGGTGCGCCATCTTGCTGAAAATGCAGATGATGTCTACTTATAAGATCCAATTCGTCTAAGAAATTAGTCAGAATTTCTGACATAAATTCCACATATCTTTCACCAGTTAGGGTTCCCTCATAAAAGAACGGGCCAACAATTTTTGAACCAATTATACCGCACCAAACGTTGAAACTGAAACGGACTTGTGGACCTCTTGGATGTACTAACAAAAGATTTTCTCTTGACCAATAATGGTGGTTTTTTCTATTAAACATTCCAGAATTTGAAAAATTTGATTCATCTGTCCATAAAAGGTAACGAAAGTTATTTACATTTTGGCGACAGAAGCTAAGATACCAATGGCAAAAAACAAGTCTTCTCTCTGGATCCCCTGCCAAAAGCGTTTGAACTGGTCGGTACTTATACGGAATAAATTTGTATTTTTTTAAAATCCTTTGAACAGTACCATAACTGAAATTAGAGTCCTTGAGAATATCTGCTATTGAATTCTCACGATAAGCTTCAAAATATCCAATAACTGCAATTTCCGTGGCCTTATTATGAATTCTTTTTTTGCCCTTGTTTTAGCAAAAACATTTTCGTTGCCCCTAAATTTTCGATAAAGTCTCAGAAAATATCGTTCATACGATTGAATGCGAGCGGGATATAATTCACTGTAGTATTCTCTTGCTCTCAAGGAGGATTTTCTGCACACTAAATAGCATTCTAACATATCACACTTTTCTTCATGGGAGAACATTTTTCTTTAAATTAATGACACAATAAAGCTTATAAACAAGTATTTACACTAATGTTTGACATTATTTGATTTTATCATTGTTTTCCAAAGCCTTCTAGTTGCGAGTATGTCCAGTTTAACAATTTGTCGCTTATCTTAATGCTGTCAAATCGCGAACGCCATGTTGTTTTCATAGCCGTCTTAATATTATAATACTGCAAATAATTAAAAATATTTATCGTTATTTTGACTTTATTTTTGACTTTAGCGGAAAAGTCATTATGAACTTTTTTGTTTAAAATTTGATGCTTTAACAGAAAAAATATAATATACAGGGGTTTCCATTTAAAAAAATGTTATTTTACTGAAAAAAATCAAAATAACGACTCTCAATTGTTTTTTTTTATTTCTCATTTTTACCAGCGTTAAAAATGCTACTAGTTTGCTAATTTAAACAACTTTGTATTTTTACTAATAACAAAGTTACCAATGGTGGACACTTAATTTGGATAACCCTGTATATTCGATGCGGTAGTGGAAAGAACTACGTGTCCAAGCCCGGGGACTTTTTGTTTTGTAACGAATTTATTGTTTCAATTATTTCCTCATTATCTGTATCATAAAGAAACGATGAGTTTTATTGAGAGTGCTGTGATGAATTTATATTGGTGTTTATATCTTCAATATAATAATAAAAATATAACCTATCAATTTGATAGATTCAAGTCAATAATTCGACTATCCTGAATGAATTCTCACTTGATTGTCAACCCGTTCCGATAGAGATCGAGATTCGTCACCCTACTGTCTGTTTCGTTAAACTTTCAGTGCAACTATGGCATGAATAATTAGGGAAGTTTTACATGACGTAGAAATGGGGTGCGAAAACCTTGGGGATGAAAAGCGTCGAATGAAGCGTCAGACTGCATTTACGTTCCGAACCGGAGGGCGCACCAGAAACCGTCGGACCGCCCTACAGTCCAATCTTTCCTAATATATCGGCCTGGCCGCCTTTGAGATTGAGAGCTGCAATCAGCTTGGAAACTTGTAAAAGCCCGGCGTTGCAGTAGTAGCGAGGTCGTTTGTCTGTTTCGTTTCAGATCAACCCGTGACCTCTCACTTCATAGTGAGCAACAAATCGGAGGTTTTATAAACTTGAATTTGATAACTCATACGGAGGTCACTACGAAACGTAACTGTAAAGGCCAGAATTGGAATCTTGGAGATCCCATTTTTGAATCTGTCACTATGATTTTGTGACAATCCAGGGTATTGCGTATTTCCGGAGATCACAGTAATGTGTACAAAAAATACTGTCTGTTGTTGAAAATAGCCATACGAATTTTAATTTTTGCACATATACCAATTATTTTATGTATCAATTTAAAATTCCCGGATACTAGTTAACAATGCCCTCCTTCCCTGTTTTATCCCTTACTTTGTCTGATATCCGAGAAACTAGACCTTACACACCGACTATTCTAGAATATTTTAACCAAGAACAAAGGTTCTACGGACCCTGAGGGACAATGGCACAGACTTTTTTAATCTCTACTTCGAAAGAGGGCACCTAGGTGGTCAAAACGTTAATAAAAACAAGCCAACTTACGTGGTTTTATTTAACAGCCGGAGTATTCTTGACGCACAGAGCTCGAAACAAAAGACTGGCGCTTCTGTCTGCTTATTAACTCCCCCATGCCCACAATATTCCTGCACGCAGTGGCGGTGACTGAACAAACCTTTTGTTTTGCAGGACATTAAAATTTTTAATAATACTAAATTTGAATGCGTTTTTTGAAAACTGAATATTTTCACAATATTGAAGATGTTGGAATTTTGAAAATTTAAAAGATACTGGAAATTTCGAAAAAAAATGTCTTTTAAATTTCTGAATTTTCAAATATCTGAGAACATTGAACTTTGAATACCTACTTTGGAAACTGAAAATTTTTCAAATGTTGGAAACTGAACATTATGAATTTTGGAATTTCAAAATATTTGATAATTTTGAAAACTTGGAATATCATCGAAATCCCGAAAATTGAGGTTTTTGAAGAATTTTAAAAATTTTAATAATACTAACTATAAATGCCTATTCTGAATTTCGAAAATCTTGTTGATGTTGGAGCTTTTCGAAATTTTGAATATTCTGGAAATTTCTAAATACATAAATTTTGAAAAATTTTAGAATTTTAAGATATCTGAGAATGTTGAACATTGGAATATACTGAAATTTGTTTATTAACTTCATGGCCAACCTGAAAATTCATATTCCTGCTAGCAGTCACTGTCAGTGTACAAACTTTTTGTTATATTGAAAATTTTCAACTTGGAAATATTTAAAATCATAAATATTTAGAATTTCTAGAATATTTTAAGATTTATAAGAACTTCAACTTTGAATACCTTCTTTGGAAACTGTAAATTTTGGAAATGTCGGAAACTGAACATTTTGAAAATTTTCGGAATTTCAAAATATTTGATAATTTGGAAAATTTAGAATATCATCAAATTTCCGAAAATTAAAACTTTTTGAGGAATTTTAAAAATATCAATAATACTAACCTAAAATGCTTATTCTGAATTTTGAAAATCTTGTAGTTGCTTTTCGAAATTTTGAATATTCTGGAAATTTTGAAATATAAAATATTTGAAAAATTTCAGAATTTTGAAAATTTGGAGTATCCTGAAAGTTTTATTCCTGCTTTCAGCGGCTATAAGTGAACAAACCTTTTATTTTAAACGCTCACATTCCATTCTGACAAGAAACTGGATCTTTTGGAAACTTCAAAAAATTTTGGAATTTTTTAAAATCATGAAAATAGCAGAGGATTCTAAAGTTTCGAAAAATTTCAACATTAAATACCTACTTAGGAAACTGAAAATTTTGGAAACGTTGAAAATTTACAATATCATCAAAATCCTGAAAATTGAAGTCTCTGAATGATTTTAAAAATTCTAATAATACGAACTTTAAATGCCTTTTTTGAATTGTGGAAATCTTAAAGACATTGAAGCTTTTCGAAATTGTGTTAAATTTCTGGAAATTTCGAAATATTAAAATTTTGAAAAATGTCTGTATTTTAAAATTTCTAAGAATATTGAAAACTTAGAATACCTTGAAATCAACTCCTTCATGCCCCAATTAAAAAGCTGAATATTTTGAAAATTTTCAAAACATTGGAAATCCTTAAACTTGTGACGATTTTGGTAATTTTTAAAACCGAAAAATATGCGAATTCTAGAGGGGTTTAAAATTTCGAAAAATTTCAACTGTGAATACCTACTTTGAAATTTTAGAAGGTTTTTTGATTATGTTGAATGTTTTGGAAATGTCGGAAACCAACGATAGATAATTTCAAGTTCAAAATATTTGATAAACTTTAACATATTTATTTTAAATTTATCCTCAAAATCCTGAAACTTGAAGTTTTTGAAACATTTTCAGATTTCTGGCTGCTTATCAACCTCCTGATGCCCACCCTGAAAGTTCCTAAGCCAACAATCAGCGACTGTAACTGAACAAACATTTTGTTGTAAGCGCTTACATTCCGTTGTGATGCAGGTCACAACAAGCTGAATATTTTAAAAATGTTCAAAATTTTGGAAAAATTTAAAATTATTAAAATTTTGAGAACCAAAAATCTGAAAGTACCTTAAAATTTTAAAAAAATTTAATTATGAATGATTATACTAAAAACTTTTCAAATGTTGAAAATTTTAAATAATTTAAAAATTAATAAATATTTGAGATTATTGAAAATTTCGAAAATCTTAGAAATTGGAATTAAAAAAAAATCAGGTGTCTTTCTGCTTATGAACTCTCTCATTCCCACTCTGAAAGTTCCTATACCAGCATGCAGTGGCTATAACTGAACAAACCTTCTGTCTTAAACGCCGACATTCCATTCTGATGAAGGCCGTAAAAAGCTCCTGGTTTGTTGAACAAACGACGATGGGGGAAAGAAAAATTCCACGTTTTATTCAAGCAATATTTCATCTCCCTGGGGAGAGTCGAGCCCGGCAGGTAATAAAAGTAAATGAACGGCTCTGCAAGTGCATCAGCAAAAGGGCCTTGGCGCACTATACTCCCATTTGTGCTTAATCAAATTATAGAATTAGTTGCGGTCAGCGGCGACGCAATCAGGTAGGCTGTGAAAAATGCTCAAGGAAAATTGTCTTTTAAAAACGGTAGAAACTAAAATCAAGATCAGATCATGGCATATCCCTGATCGTAAAGGGACAAATTAAGATCCAACTCTTTTAAAGATTCGTGAAGGTGTAAGAAAAGCAACTGCACAAATACGTGGCACATCCACCATCGTTGATGATGTATGTTATACAGTTCAAAAAGTGGTGGAGGTGCAACAGAACGGAAATATAGCTTATTCACCATTATTGACAAAAAAATATTGAACTCGTTTAAAGATGGTGAAGCTGTAAGAAAAGCAACTGCACAAATACGTGGCATGTTCACCATTGTTGATAATGTAAGATGTTAAAAAGTTTAAAAAATGGTGGATGCCCAACAGAACGTATAGACGAAGTGTGACTCATGCACCATTATTGACAATGAAAAATTAAACACTTTTAAAGATGATGAAGGTGTAAGAAAAGCAACTGCACAGATACGTGGCACATTCACCATTGTTGATAATGTAATGTGTTATAAAGTTTAAAAATGGTGGAGGTGCAACAGAACCGATAGATGAAATATGACTCATTCAACATTCTTGACAATTGAAACGCATGAATGATGATTAAAAAATAGTGAAGGCACAGAATAGGTATAACCAAGAGTTCACTCGTGCAAAACAATGTCTGGATTTTCAGCAGGCTGACATAAGATGGAGTTTATCTCCAGTGGGTGAAAGGGTTGAAATTTAGGAAAACAGAACTTTGGGTATGCGTCAATAAAACAAATAAAAGTGTCCTGATTCATACAGTGGATTTTATTGAGTCTTGAAGCATTCCTTATTATTAAGTACATGGTTTTGGTATTCTGCATATAATAGCTCGAAGTTGTAATATGCACCGTTAATTTGAACCCAATTTACAACTGCTGGCTTCTCAAATGTTTATCTTTCAAGGTTGACGGTGCATAACTGAAAGTTTGTTATTGTCTAGGTTTTAAATGCAGTCTTTAGAGCTGAGAAGGAAGTGAGCGTGAATTATTTTCTTGCATAAACTGCTACACAATCAAATTGATACTAATGAGATTGTGGCTCAACTAAACATTGTGTACCGATCCTTTCGAAAACCTCTTTTTGTGACATGGCTCGCACAAATTTATTTTTGAAATGTGTGCCATATCTAATTATTCTGATATACATGCTGACAGTTTTAACAGAATTCTGGGAGTAAGCTAGGAGCTACTTAAACAATTTAGGATGTGTTCCCCACTTGAGTGAAATTTGTCTTTTGTTCCTTTTCCTTGTTTGTTTTTTTGTTCTTTAGATAGAATCCCTTGCCTTTTGTACGTAAAAATGTTTGTCAGTTGATTTACCTTTCCTTAGTATTGCCTGTAAATGTTTTCCTTAACTGTTGAGCAATAAACATTTATTTATATGTGGCGTGGCAAAAAAGAATATACTAAATCACATATAAAGTGCAACACTGACTAGGAGTGCTGTAACTTTGAGCATACTTTTACAAGTTTTGGCCCTACTGATAAATAGAAAGTGATTAAAATTCCAACTCGAAATTAACGCGTCTGCAAACTCTAGGCATGATAATGCAATGAAACAAGTGGAACCAACTGCTTTCACGTTGATTGATAGTATGGCTCTGGCAGAACTATTACAGGTGTTGAAAGTACAAGCAGCAGTACTGAAGCCAAGAGAGAGATAAAGGGACAAACAATTAATTCAAAAAGCGTGTATGACGCGAAGTTAGTGGTCTTTCTGAAGCCATGTATTTGAACGTATCAACAGTGCATTTCTTTTCGACCCCCACAGAGTTACCACTGCCTCTTTGCGCTTATACTACCGCCGAGTTAGGCGATGCTCATGGGAAAAATATACCACCTACCGCTGCGAATTTTTTCGTCCAAGTGCGACAACGCTTCTGCCATTAGCCTTCCAGTGCTCGAGGCGAGGAAGGCGACTTTTTGCTTTATTTTGCATCCGTAATGGTTACTTCGGCTACTGGCACACAGCTAAATAAATGTTAATTGTGAATATTAAGTGCGGAAACGGGTAGTCCTGTTGACACCTAATAGTTTCTAATCCCTTGTGGCAGTATTCGGGAACTCTACCTGTGCGTTGCTCGCCATCTAATCAATAGCATGGATAAAGAAAGGTGTATCTGTTTGTCCGATTAGCCTGTTATCGAGTTGACTGATCAATAATGAGAGACACACGTTACTTTGAATTTTTTGTTTATCTATGACACAATCAGTAATCGTTTACAGTGTATTTACTCACCATGGCTATCTACTACTGTTCGATTAGTCAAGTACCCAACTAGCAAGGTAGTGCTGTAAGGTTTTGGTAAAAGAGCCGTTCAGCTATAAAAGTTCTCTATTGTTGTTGCCTGAACACCAAAATGCTGGCTTAATGTTGTGTGGAATGCAAATTTGCTGATACAAAGAAAAGCGGTAGGAGAATCTGTTAGAAATACATAATATATAAACACAATAAACATCGAGCGGCATGGTAACGTTTATAAAACAAACCCGACCCTTGTTACTTTGCTGTGCAAATTTACTACTTTAGCCAACAAATTGCTCCCAACGGAAGCACTTATACAACTGTTAGTAACTGTTAAAGGCTGTACATATGCTAAATATGTTGGTATACAACTTCACCATAACCTAACTTTCAGCTGTCATATTTTTGTTAACACGTTCGCTGCGACCTGCCTCGCGCCGCGCGCACGGTAGCGGCTGAACGATTTTAGGCGCCTGACAAGCGAAGCGCGGATTCGCGTCGTAAGCCTATTTGGATGTGCGTTGTGTAATTGAAAACTATTTCATATATACATTTTCTTCTTCTATCTCGTTTTTTTTTTTCGTGCAGTAACACGAAACATGTCTTGAAACCCTATTAAAGATGTTTCTTTAATTAATTTCAGAACACCACAGTCTTGTGAGTTTATATCAGCCAGAAGCGCGGATCCGCGCCCGCCGCCTTTCGTTAAACATCGGTCGGACGCGGATCAGCGTCGTTCGCAGTGAACGTGTTAAACTGCCATAACAAATGTTTTGAGACAAACAACGCATGCATATTGGTTAAAAAGGCTTTATCAACTGTTCAAACAGAAGATATAGATCTGGTACAAATTCTAGGTAAATCATTCGACTCTGTCGGTATTTCAATTCTGACATTTGTCAAATTGTTGCATAACACCAAAGTATTCTAATAAACTAAAGGCAACATGGACGATGCCATGATTATACACAATCACCCACCATATTGGGAACAAAATTAAAATATCGTGGAAATCAATGCAGATGCCCGTCATGCGGTGTTGCCAGATTGTACATACTTTCCCTAGACTAAGAGAAAACGTAGACATGGCAACGTCGTACCCCACTATGTTATAGAAAGATAAATACCGCACCTGCATGTTGTTGATACTCTCTGGACAGGTACGGATACGACAAATTAAAGGTCAATGTAAAGGTTAGAACTTATCGAAATAACGTATTTGTTTGGCGGAAAGGATTCTCGTGCAGAACAGTGAATCTGAGTTTATGATAATTCCTCGGTTTCTTGAATCTAATACAGTTACTTGAGGTGTATGCTTCATCCTAGAGATTGCTAGATTTCAAAAATGATAGAGATAAAAAAAGAAAGTCGCTGTCTGGTGAAGTACGGTGAACTTCGTCGTTACAGATTACTATAACTGTTCAAAAATAAAATTCACTAAGAGGATATAACAATCACGGTCATCTTCTCTCAGTTGCTCAATAATTTAACTTTCTAGCCCAACCTCACTCCAATGTGTATGCACGCGCTACAATATCGCCCACGCAAACTGTCTACACACACATGACCTGATTAGATTAGCAATTTCCAATTGTGTACGCAATTAGTTTGAAACGTTATTGATATTCCGATCACGAGGGATATGCATGAGATAAATTGTGAACAATTATCACCACCGACTGTCAAGAATAACCAACTACTGTCCAGTTTATGTAGTAGTTATCAGTCCGCGGGAAACGCCAGATGGGCGTAATAGCAACTTTCAGGGTATTGAGAAACTTTCAAGGCTTGACATGCAGGACTCTGATCAATCTGCTATGCAATATGATTACGTTTACCACTCGACTGTGTATCGATCCTACGATGAAGCAGTTTGTGAAATTCTCTGTGGTTGCTTTGAAAACTGTGCCGCGATAATGATAGCTAGGGATGTACCGAACACTCGGTTTGTATCCGATGCTTGGAATACCCATGCTGACTACCTCGGTCTGAACGCAACACATAGGGCCAATTTCACCAACATGAATATTAAACGGTCTCTTCGACGAACAGGAAAAGACCTTACCGAAATACAATTTGACGGAAGCTGTCAAGGTGCTCTGAATATCATTGATTTCCATTGAATTGTTGAATAAAGTCTTGAAAAAACAATCGTATTATAAATAAGGGTACATTATAGATGTAATATTATGTCTTTGTGCTTTAGAACTACGACAACTTTCATAGAATTTCAAGTTTCAGAAGAAACGGTCAGTCATTTAAGTGTATCAATGGGAATGCGGCATATAATAGGTCGATTTTCTAGTTATTATATTTAGTAGAATGTATTCACTGTTTTTGACGACTGTTCATGCACGGCAATCTAGTTTAGTCTATATATCACATACAGGGTGTTGTACATAATATGTACCTGTAGAAATGTAAAGAGTTTTGTTTTTTTGCAAAAAAAGGATATAAAACGTATTCCAACTGGTTCGTGGTTTGTTACATCAAAAACAATTTTTGCCAATTTATGATCTAGAAATCCACACCAAATGTAAACAAACAGCACATTTTCCATTTCTGGGTCCTAGAACATCGATATTTGTAAAAGTATCCGCATCCACCTATTATTCATCGTATAGATACTATAAGTCAGAATACCTATTTATGAAAATATATCTCCAAACATTGTTATATTTTCTTATTATTCCTATTATTATAATACGTCTGGGATATCAGTTGAGTGATCTGCAGTGTTGCCAAGCCGGAAAAAAACATCGGGTATTGCAAAAGTATCGATACTTCTAAATATAGGATCGTATCGAACATCCCTACTGTCAAGGTGTACCACCCGAGGTACCGACACAGCTATTTTGAGGCATCATGGAAATAATTTTAAATTTTCATTTGTATCTTTTAAGTGTTGTGCAACGGTTTTGGCAAAAATTCCACGAATAGTCTTATAAAGTATAGTAGAGTATATTTCAACAGTTGGCGGAGCGTACTCCACTGGGACCAGGGGGGTGAAACGAGATATTAATGCACAATCTGGCAGCCATGTCGCACCCTCAAAAAATGGCCGCTGACAACCACACACGTCACCATGTTGTCATTGAATAGCATGGAATTAAACCTTCTTCAGTGTATATGTTTTGTGACTAGGACCAAGGGTTCACGGATCCTACACATGTGCCGCTCGTTGGGGAGTTTTGAAATAATCAGCTGTTATTCAAATGATGTCTAATTATATAACCTAGCATGTGTACTCGTGAAAAAAGAAAAATATTGCAGATTTCTAGTTTTTTTGCAGGTCTTAGGTTTGTTGGTAGCTCTACGACATATATTTGGGTATTTCTTGATCGCTGTAAATATAGTGTGGATGTTTGTTCAGTTCCTGAACAACGAAAAATATTCAACTTTATGGATGTATGGATATTAAAGAACCTGAATGTTTTTGTGGGAATGTCAGTCTAAGTTGCAATAATGGTTCTGATGAACGGCAAGTAAATGAATGAATATTTGGATTCGAGCAATATCTATAAAATTTTTGATAGGTTCTGTTATCAAGTAGGTGTTTAATGGCTATTAGAGGAATATAACACACGGTAGGTGATGTTGAATCAGTAAAATCGTATATCAATTGAATAAAATAATATAAACATGAATAAACAATCGACAATATTAAATAAAAACATGAATTTTATTCAACAATCGAATACCGTTTCAAATTTTATTATATGTAATTTCTTAATATTCAACAAGCTGGTGATGTTTCAATGACAAGCTGCCATCTCATGCTTTGACAGTATTTTGTTTTCAACATTTCATAGCTATTGCTTGCTAAAATTTGTTGATTGGAACTTGAAGCTCATTCGCTGTATTTGTCGAACTGTTACCCTATAGGTGGAGAATAATGGACTGTTAATTTGACAACCTTGGTTGAATCCACTCATAGCAATGTATAAATCAGAGGACTGCTGATAGTCAGCAAACTGGCTGTTCGAACAAACAATTCATTACTGATAAAAAGCCTATATCATCCAGTAATTATCATGGTAATGTCATACCTGTACTATCAGGAGCCAAAGCAAATTGACTAAGAATTAATCGGCATCTCAGAAAACCAGTATTCCGCAAAAGGATAAGGTGTACTGTTCAGGAGGAGAGAGAGATCACTAGCAGCGTATCTCAGATAACAAGGCACCAGTACGAGTAGTCACCCGCTGGTAACGAACCACTAGTCAAATAAAGAAGCGAGGACAGCAGCCTTGACTGACCAGCTAACACACAAAATAGACAAAGAATATTTAATGTAAAATAAAACCAATACAAATCAATGAAAAAACTACTTTCTACGTGTAGTCCTCTATTGGAACGAGTAGAAAAAATCGGAGTAAAAGCGTTAATTATTTAACGTACAATATCGAAAATCAAGCAAATATAATATTGGTCAATATGAGCACTTATAGAATGAAAACTTTAAAATTATATAATCGACTATATTAAGCGGTGATCGATTGTTTCGGTTGGTAGGCATTGGTAGGAGTTGCGAATTTGTCGTATGACGTCGACGCGGTTTTTCTGGTTTTTTTCCCGGTTGGCGAAACGTCCAGAAGGAAGCGATACCGTTTCGGAAACTAGAAAGTCAGCGCTTCGCGGGCGGGTGAAAGCCGGTGCGGTGAAAGGAACGAACCGGTTCGAAAACGGCCGGTAAAGTCGATAAATCGGCGGTTTTTCGCGCGGTACGGAGACTATTTTATCGGCCGTCTCGCCGTTTATCGAAATATCGACTCGAGATCGGTCTCGTCGACAATATTAAGCAGTAATCTTTTGTTTTTTCTTCCCATTCCCTTCACGAATCTAGATCGGGGCGTTTCGAAATCACCGCGGTTTTTCGGTTTTTTTGCCGGTTCTCGAAAGGTTTTAGCGGACAACCATACCGTTTCGGAAACTAGAAACTCGGAGCTGAGTGAGAACCGTCAAGGTAAGAGGAAGAAATGCGATCGAAAACAGCGGTCAAAGTCAAAAAAATTGTGGATTTTCACGTAGTACCGTAACTTTGGTATTCTACGTTTCGCCGTTTATCAAAATATCGACTCGGTTACGTTTAAAAACACTGATACTGACGGTATTAGGAGTATATACTGACGGTACAAACCACAGTAAACACTAATCTTATGGCATTCGCCTTACATTTCACATAGAAGTAGATAAAGTAGGATGCAGATATGAAAAAAGAAGGAATTGTACAAAAAGGCTCTTAGAATAAACTCGACACAAATCGCAGACACAAAAGGTGGGATTACCTCCTTGGCAAATACCCATTATATCCGAGTAATTCTGTTTTGCATTCTTTAGAGGAGAGGCGAGATTCTCTTGGATCCGCTCACAATGGATTTAGCTTACGCAGAACATCCGCCGTTACATTCTGAATATACGAAGACATTGTTCTCCGGGGAAAACAAGTAAGCACAGGTATTTTCAATGGAACCCCGTCTGAGACGGTTGTAAGTGGGTTAGCTGTGCCTGCAATAGGAATTGTGTAGAAAATTGAAAGATATTAGGGAGAAAAATCGTTATGTGCGATTTAAATTGCATTGAAATAAAGTAGGTCATGGTAAATGTTGCCTTTACTCGTTATTACAGCCGAGATTCTTCGCTGAACCGTTTCAAGGACAGGAAAGTCATATGTCCAATCTACAGAATATGGGAACGCTACAAATAATACAAGGTTTTTGGAACAATTAGTGGCGGCGCTTCCTGACGAAAACGACTACGCTCTATTATAATCCCATTACTTCTGAATTTTAAACAGAAGTTTCTTGCCTCCAGTCTCAGATAATGGAATTGCTTTATTAGTCCTTGCTTTTAAGGATCTGGAAAATAGCAAAAAACCTCTGCTTACGATTCAAAAATAATGTTGTTAAAAGGGAAAATACGTGAAAACGATAGTTCTCTAATAAAAATAATAATAAAATTAATTCGCCGCTATGAAGCTATACAAATTTGGAATTGATATTGAAAATATTGAAAATTTTGGAAGATTGCAAAATGTTCGAAGTAATGAGAATTTTGAAAATATTCAAATTCAAAAATGTTGAAAATTGTAAAAACTGTAAAAAGAATACTTAAAATTATGATTGTGTCGAAAACAATACGAATTTGAAAATCTGTGACGACAAATAGTACAGCCTACTATGGACCGTAGATGTTAAGCTCTGCCTGGAACCTTCCAAAGAAGCATTATGCAATTCGATGGAAGCTGTCAAAGCTCTCTCATATCACATTTTGCATTTCTGTGTCCTAAAACACCGATATTTGTAAAAGTATCCGCAACCACCTATTATTCATCATCTAGATATTATAAGTAAAAATCAAAAATACCTATTTTGAAAATATATCTCCAAACATTATTATATTTTCTTATTATTTCTATTATTATAACACGTCTGGGATATCAATTGCTTTTAAAGTGATCTGCAGTGTTGCCCAATCGGCAAAAAAAAAAACGGAATCGATAAACAGTGTCGTTGAATTCGGCATAAGGTTCCAAGATCGGTGGTAGATCAAGGACCTTTGAGTCATTAAAAACGGCAGGAACTGAACAACCAAAAAATATTTGACTACGGATGTATGGATATCAAAAATCCTGAATGGTTTTGTGGGAATATCAATCGACTGTGCTATAATGGTACTGATGAACGGCAAGTAAATGAATGAATGTTTGGAAACAAGCAATATCTTTTGGTAGAACCTGTCATCAAGTAGGTGCTTAATGGCTATCTGCAAGAGGTTTATAGAAAAAAAGGTAGGTGATGTTGAATCACTAAAATTGCATATCAATTGAAGAAAATAATATAAACATGAATAAACAATCGACAATATTAAATAAAAACATGAATTTTATTCAAGAATCGAACACTTTTTTAAATTTTGACTAAACCATATGTAATTTCTTAATATTCAATAAGCACACATCTATGATGGATAAAGCCGCAAGGTAGTACCGTAGATGGAACACGGTCTAGAAAAAAAGAGGCGGTTTTAGTGAGCGAGAGCCTCACACTGTAGCAATGCATTGTCGAGTTGCAATGCGCAGTTGCGTGCGGTAGGTACATTTCCTTCTCCCTTAAAAAAAACAATATTTTGTTTTCAACATTTCATAGTTATTGGTTGTTAAAATTTGTTGATTTGAACTTGAAGCTCATTCGCTGTATCTGACGGACTGTTACTCTATATAGGTGGAGAATAACGGACTGTTGATTTGACAATCCTGGTGAAATCCACCCTTAGTATAGATGTATGCATCAATCTACACGACTCCATTTTTTTTCATAATCTCGCTAACCCCACCCCCCCCCCCTTAGGCGTCGTTTATCATTTCACGCACACAATACTTGCTTAGCAAAAATACATCCGTTCACCCCTTTCGCTGTTGGTAAATTCAGCATGAGCTTCCGCCTGTCGTTAAATGCGAAAAACCGACAAAAAAGGTGAGTACAGTGCAGCCATAAAATTTTATTTCGTCGTTCAGGACCCCTTAATCCCGATCAATTTAGCCCGGGCATGTTAAAAATTCGACTCCGTATTTAAATGTCCACCTACACTAGCAATCCGCTTAACGGCCGCAAAAAAAAAACTTGAACCGACACCACACGAAATACAGCTCTTTTGTTCCGTCGGGTCGTTTGAATAGCGGTCAAATATCGTTAAAGGCTGGAATGAATGGAAAATGTGTCGGCTGGGAAACGAGATGATGATACTAAGCGATATAGTCTGGTAGAACAGGCCATTCTAGTCCACTTTTACAGTCGAACGAAAATACAAGCTATAATATGACCCATCTCTAATTTTTTTGTATATCCGTTTAGAAAATAAGGTCTTGCACAATAGCCAAAAGTTTGGCATGCAATATATTTTTTATATCTATAGAAGGTTTCTGAAATAGGTGCTATAGAATGAAGCTGTATCTTTTCAAATGGAACACAAAAAATTAAAAACAATAATTGATTTTTTATGAATATTTTAAAATTTTTAGAGTCAGCTGCTAACCCTATTTAAATAAATCGTTACAACTTTTAAACTGAATGTCCTATCATATTGGAATAAATTTTGTAGTGATTGCAAATAATAGGCCGTACCAGTAAAGTGAAAATTTCCACGAAATTAAATGCTATAAATTTAAAATAAAGAGGAATATGCTGAAACTCACTATTTTTTCAATGATTTTTAAAACAATTGCTTAATTTCAATAAAAATTGTCCTATTTACCCTACCTTTTTTAAATTTTAAGTTATTCTACATGTTATTAGCTTCCTAATGGTGAAAAATTCCAAGTTTATTACTTAGATACAAGTTTTTAAATGAGCGTTTCAAAAAGCAGTGAACTCAGTTCAACGCCAGAGTAAGAATAAAACAACAGTATTAACCTACATGAATCATTCATTATCTTTAACAAATAAAATCAAATAGACTTGTCTATAAGATAATCATTTTGGCTTAATGCATCAAATGTTCAAAATGGCCACCCCGTTGCTGCAAACACATTGTAGCGCGAAGTGAAATTTGATGAGTTGCCCTACGAATCATCTCGTGATCATTTTGGATTTCGTTTGCAACACGCAAAACTCTTTCTTCAAGTTCCGCTTCGCTGTTTATGGAACTGCTGTACACCCTTTGTTTCATTGTCCCCCATAAAAAATAGTCGAGAGGTGTGAGATCTGGGGAACGCGCCGGCCACCCAACAGGTCCTTGTCGACCGATCCAGCGGCCTGGATAATTTTCATTAAGAAAAGACCTGGCAATCAGCGAGTAATGGGCAGGACATCCGTCCATTTGAAGCACCATTCTTCGACGGGTTTGCAGCGGCACTTCTTCCAACAGCAAGGGCAGTTGAGTCCGCAAAAGCTCCAGAAATCTCTCTCCGTTTAATGTCCTCGGGAGTATTATTGGACCAATCAAAAAGTTGTCAATCAGTGCGGCCCACACATTAACAGAACATTTCACTTCAAATGTAATGACTATCAGATCGTTCAGCAAGTGTGTTTTCGTTTTCTGGACAAAACGGGTAAAACTAAACAATATTCCGAGGATAAAGAATGAGTTATTATTGGTCTCCATGAATCTGGCAAAAGTATTCGAGAAATTTCTAAGCTTCAGAAGGTACCACTGTCATCTTTACACTGCATTTGTAGAAATTTTAAGGCTCAAAGCACATTATGAAATATCCGTCGTTCAGGGAGACCCAGAGTTACAACTTCCACATAGCAGTATGTGGCCTCCCAGAGCAGCTTTGCAGATGGGAGGCTGACTTCCCCTCTGGCCGCAAGGTATCCGTAGTAATTGACGTATTTTCCTCTCCATTCCACGATGTCAACTCAGCTGTTAGGAATCTTATCTTCTCTTACATATCAATGACCTTCTTTCCAGTACGATCAAGCGGCTTTAGGGAGAGACTTGGAGGTTATCACTGCACATTCCATCTGAAATTGTAACTACAGCTTGAAACAGGCATCTCAAAATAGACCCCGCCTGGGATCCTGGACTACTAGCGATAAAAGCACCTGTTATCTTTAGAGCACAGATCCAAACTAGTTCATGTCTTTAATCCCGACGGCGGGCAGCCAATATGGAACACGTAAACAACTCGTACGGCGCTTCGTGGAGGGTGGGGGTAAGGCTATAAACCACTGTATTCATCCTCCCGTTGTCGCTGAACTTCAGAATTTATTTTGCGGAAGCCGTCCGATAAGCGCAAACCGTACAGGATCCACTTTGGATCGATTTAGGGACGCTCACTTGTGCAGAGCTGCCTCTAGCCGAGACAGTCTTTAAGCTTGACATCATTGTTCAAACAATTTATTGGCTTTTGTGAAACAGTGTATGATAGAAATAGACCTCTAATTTTAGCGAGTTCGTTGAGTGAGAAGGTGTACGCAATAATAGTCTTTCCTAGAAATTTTTTGATTTCCAAGGCACTTGTGATTTATTAACAAAAATTAATGAACCAATTTTGTCTAGCAACATGCAATAAAACGGTTTCTATTTCATTTTTTTTTAACGGCACTTCCTGTCTCACTAGATACGAAAAAAATGCAAGAGGCAAAGAAGTTGTATTGTCAGTGGCGTACATTTTTTATCAATTAAAAAAATCGTTTTTTAAATTAATCACAATGTATCTTGAAAACTCTTCTTCATATTTTTCAACAAGGAATCGCCCTCTAAGATATTTTTTCTTTTTTTCGAACACCCTATATATTGACTAGGTCATTAAAAACTGGAAACGAAAATGTAGGGCTTTGAAAGTTACAATGGATGAAGATATATTGTATAGCCCGCTGGACGATCAAGTAATCGTAGCAGTAAAGATGAACTGGTCAGAGAATTTGAAAAATGAGGCTTGGTAAATTAACATGCAGAAAACGCAGCACATGGTGAGAGGAGCGGAAGGTCTGTATTTACATATAAACAAAGGGATTATAAGGCATACAAAGGAGTATACGTATCTGGAAACAAAAATCACTACCCATGGCAGAGACATATACGACAAAATTAGAAAGGAAAAGTCGCCCTCAAACTATTGCACCCGATACTATGGAATGACACAATTACAAGGAAACAAAAAACGAATATTTGTATACAATATTTTTATAGAAAGCACATTCACCTAACGACCGAAAGCTTGGACCATGAATAAAAGATTAAGAAGTCGATGTTTTGAAGACATTATTTTTAAAAAGACCATCCTAGATCGAGTAAAGAAGAAGATATAAGACAAAGGATGGTTGTACAAGCAACACTTATAGACCCTTTAGAAATAAAACAATTGATGAGATATTTATTTATCTATTTAAACTCTTACAAACACATTTGAATGTAGTTACATGTAGGAGTGCTTACTGGCTAGTAGAGAATCAGAGAATACACAAAAACTTATAACTAAAAAATAACGACAAATAAAACCTATTAAAATTATCAAACAAGTAAAATGAGATAAGGATATTTTATTTAAATTAATTTGTCTCACAGTAGCCGAAAGGAGATCCACATCGCAATTTTGTATATAACTATTACACTCATACATCATTCTATTGATAGAAGAACAACTTACAGGTGAACAGTGAAAGAGTTTGTTGCCTCTTATTCTCAAGTTGATTCTAGGAACAGCAAATATCCGAACACCCAGTTTAAATGGTTTTATTTTAATAAAATTTTGTATAAGTACTTAATGAAACATAATAAGTAAATGATAAAAATTTCAAAATGATTGCACTGCTTTAAAGCCCTTTGACCTTTAATAATGTGTGGATGCACCCTGATGTGCTACGCATCCCCCAACGCGCCTAGGCATGCTTCTGATCAGGGGGTCAATGTCCTCCTGTGATATCTCATTCCAGGCAACCACCAACTCCTTTCGAAGTGCTTCTAGAGTCTGAGGAGGACGTTGCAAATTGAGCAATCTCCTACCCATCATATCCCACACGTGCTCAATTGGGGATAAGTCGGGAGATCTTGGTGGCCATGGTAACAATGTGACATCATTATGTAGAAAGAAGTCTATTGTGACTCTTGCAACATGTGGTCGGGCATTATCTTGTTGGAAGGTTGGATCTGCCAGGGTGTCAATATAGGGTAAAAGATGGGGTTCTAGAACTTCGTGGATATAACGCTGCGCGTTCATGTTACCTCTGATGAAGATTAAAGGTGACCTGGAACCATAAGCTATAGCACCCCAAACCATAACTCCAACAGTGTGATGAACATGTCTTTCAACAAAAAACTGTGGATTCCTCCTTTCACCACGTCGCCTTCTAACCCTGGCACGACCATCGTTCATGCCTAAACAAAATCGAGACTCGTCACTAAAGACAATACTGTTCCATTCCTGATCCCAGAGTGACCGTTGTCTGCACCACTCAAGGCGATTACGTCGGTGTTCTCAAGTTAAAGGGAGGACCCAGTGTGGCCGGTATGAAAACAAGCCAAAACTTCTCATTCATCGGTAAACACTTCGCATGCCAATAAGTCTTCCGTGTTCTGCAAACCATTCATTTGCAATGGACCTGGTAGTGGAGAAACGGTCCCTTAAGGCCAATAATCTTAGGCGGCGATCTTCACGGTCTGTTGTTCTACGGCGGCGTCCAGTGCCCCTTGCTCTTTGCGTACGGCCTTCTCGAAGCCATGCCTGACAACACCTAACCACAGTGTCTACACTTCTTTGCACTCTAACTGCAATTGCCCGAAAAGAAAGTCCAGCTTCCCGAAGTCCCACTATACGACCCCTATCAAACTCAGTACGTTGACGAAATCGTACAGGTCTCCGTACTCTAGGCATCGTAACCGATCGTAAAGGATGTCAAGAACCAAAATCCGCCAACGTTGATTCTTTACTGCGGCTGAAATATTCATTTTTAGAGCGTTAGTGAATTAAAAAAAAGCAGTATAAAAACCGGAATGTCCAACTGATGAGGCTGAAAATTTTTTCACTTGTTATTTACAGTAGGATAAATACATTCACCAACTTTTATTAAAATAAAACCATTTAATATGAGAAGAGTATCTGTAGACAGACTATCCCAAAAAGAGTGAAAGTGGAAATTACGGTTTAAATACAAAAGGGACGGGATGAAAAAAACTTGAAATCAAGAGATAGCTGAAGCATTGAGAAAAAGGCAGCTAAAAAATAAACTATAGTAGACAGGCTTCTGAAAGCGATGCGGTAAGCGACCAACGTGGCTGTCAAACAACCGCTGTACATACAGGGTGAAGCATCGAAAACGAAACACGCATTTACTGGCAGCTCAGTTTTGTTTTGGAAAAACGCTCAGAGCGGTCGATTTTGTACGAGATATTTCCTTATCTTTCTTCAAGAAATAACTTTTTGCCACAAAAAAATGCTCCAATAGCTATTTTCAACAACAAAATGATAAGCATTTACTTATTAAGTAAATTCTTTTAGTCAAATTTCTTCAGAAGGTAGTACAAACTAATCTGATGTACCTATTAATGTCTACTTTAAGCTTTAGATCACTAAATCATCAAAAATTACTGAACTGAAGCTCATTCATTTTATATCATTATAAAGGGAATTGAGAGGCCTTTAAAATAAGGTATCACTCGACCCCCCTTTCCATTTAAGATTTAGGGGGTGGTGTCACCCCCGCTCAGGGGGTGTCCCCCTCGAAAACAAAATCGACGGGTCCGAGCGTTTTTCAAAAAAAAACTGAGCTGCCAGTAGATGCGCCTGTTTCGTTTTCGATGCGCCACCCTGTATATGAAAGAGAATTGTGAAGGTGTGATTGTCAACCCGTGACACGTGGTGGATAGCTGACACTTATTTTTTAATTCGGTCTAAAATAGTTAACATTTGTCTGTTAGACCAAAGAAATAGTATTATATTTCGTCAGACCTAAAATACCGTAAAACTTAATTTAAAAATATATTCTTCTCAGTAAGGAAACGCTAATGTGCCTTGACCTTCTGAAAACAGCAGCTGACAGTAGCATAACCTACAAAACTGAAAAACATATAAGCATGACTTCTACTACTTTACATAGAATATACAGTAATTATCTTTATTCTATCGTCGTATAATGTAAAAACACATCGAAAAGTCCCCAGAACAGCTGCCGATTAGAGTGCCCAGGGAAATAAATAACTCCTCACAGACGGCAGTGTCACCTTCATTTTTTGCACACATGCGCAAACTCGGCTTATAACGCCCCGTTGCTTACGTTCCGAATTAAAATTACTACTTGCCGGAATAATTTTATTAGAATGAAGGACATCCACCAAAGCAAAATTGGTGTAACCCGCATTACGTGCCTTGCCAATGTCAATGAATCACAACTCGGGAGACATCTTTCTTGTCTTCAAGTTTATGCTTCGCTGTAATCAAAGCAGCTCGAAACCTAAATCGTTTAGACCCTTTCAGGAGAAAATCAATTATGTCTCCCGATAATAAAAGACGAAAGATAATGGAAAGGCCTGGCGCTTCCATTTTTCCTTTTTGTTTATCTTTGATCGCGTTTCCTATGCATTGTTAAAATTATACATGGTGTCCAATATATAACAAAGTGACTTGTTGCTGAAGATGAGAGGAATTCTTTTGTTTTAGCACGCATGATTACGTTTTGTATGACTTTTTGTATCGTTTCGAGGAATATTTTGAAAAGTTATCTCAACTGGTGTATAGTTGGTTGTTGGTATAGATCGTATTTATTATCACCATGGTAAGGGAGCATGTTAAATCTGGATGCAAAGTGGTACTGCCTAATAAGGAGTAAAAGGTAGTGAGATCCGGTAAGGAATAATACGATTTTTTTGTAACCAAAATTACTAAGTTGTCAATATGAATGGAAGTTTATCAGGCTTCAGCCGCTAGTTTGACAGTTACTGACATGTCTCATCAAATTCGTAATTTTCTGCGAAAACACGTAAAAGTGAGTAGGTTCCGTTGAATCCTAGTGTTCTAGACAATTGCCGAAAGAGGTGAGTTTTTATGTTGATTGCAAAAAGCAGTATAAACTGGATAACAGGAAGTGTCTTTATCTAGGGTGTGTCAATAAGAACGCAATATTTCAAGGTTCTATTAAACATGGAATTTCGTAACAAACAACTGAAAGATTTATTGGATTACGCGCACTCTTTTAATAAGGTTTGTGGTAACATTTTTGAACACATGTCGTGGTATCTCGTTGATACAGCGTCTGATTTCTGCTTTCAATGCTTCGGTGGTTGCAGAGTTGCTGGCATAAACTTGTGACTTCAGGTAATCCAAGAGTCAAAAGTCCAAAGGTGTTAAATCGCAAGAGCATGGCGGTCAATTCTGGTCACCAAACCGGGAGATGACTCGACCAGGAGCAAACTCGTGCAAAACGCCCAATGTTTCAGCAGTATGCCATGTGGCACCATCCTGTTGAAACCATATGTCATTAAGAGCCATGGCTTCTAATTGTGGCACAAAAAACTGAGTAATCATTGCACGATAACGTTCGCGATTCACTGTTAGTGGATTACCCACCTCGTCCTCAAAGAAGACCATAGTGCACACCAAACAGTGCCACGTTTTGGATGCATATCTTTCTCATGAATCACTCTTGGATTCTATGTGCCCCAAATGCGGCAGTTTTGTCTGTTGACGAAGCCATCGAGATGAAAATGGGCCTCATCGCTAAAAATGATTTTGTCTACTAAATCACCATTCATATACGGTTGGCCAAGGATCCAATTGCTAAACTCTCTTCGCTGTGCATGGTCAATTGGAGTTAGTAGGCATGCAGGTGTAAATCTTTCGTTAGGGTACACTAGAGAGTGACTGTTAATTCTTGAGCGCGATGACGAGTCGACTTCCCTGGACTCTCCTCTACATTTTCTTCTGGACGACCGCTGCGAGCTCGTCTCGTATGTTTCACGTCATTAGCAGGACCGAAATTTTTTGATTATTCTTCTCACAGTGGGTGGGGTAGGAATATTATTCCGACCGAATTAAACTTTCACCACCTTGGTAATAATTTTTGACAATTAGGAAACGCTGTTCTATTGTGTAATGATCCATTTTCATAAACTCCCGCCTATCTGCTACCGATCTGTCATGTCACAATCATTATGACTGCCAAAATGGCGCTAATTAAATTCAAACATTACGTTCTTTTGGATACACCCTTTATAAGGGTTATATACTAAGTGACATATAAATCCGAACACCCAGTTTAAATGGTTTTATTTTAATAAAATTTTGTAGTACTTAATGAAGCATAATAAGTAAATGATAAAAATTTCAAATTGATTGCACTGCTTTAAAGCCCTTTGACCTTTAATAATGTGTGGATGCACCCTGATGTGCTACGCATTCTCCAACGCGCCTGGGCATGCTTCTGATCAGGTGATCAATGTCCTCCTGTGGTATCTCATTCCAGGCAACCACCAACTCCTCTCGAAGTGCTTCTAGAGTCTGAGGAGGACGTTGCAAATTGAGCAATCTCCTACCCATCATATCCCACACATGCTCAATTGGGGATAAGTCGGGAGATCTTGGTGGCCATGGTAACAATGTGACATCATTATGTTGAAAGAAGTCTATTGTGACTCTTGCAACATGTGGTCGGGCATTATTTTGTTGGAAAGTTGGATCTGCCTGGGTGTCAAGATAGGGTAAAAGATGGGGTTCTAGAACTTCGTGGATATAACGCTGCGCGTTCATGTTACCTCTGATGAAGATTAAAGGTGACCTGGAACCATAAGCTATAGCACCCCAAACCATAACTTCAACAGTGTGATGAACATGTCTTTCAACAAAAAGCTGTGGATTCCTCCTTTTACCACGTCGCCTTCTAACCCTGGCACGACCATCGTGCATGCCTAAACAAAATGGAGACTCGTCACTAAAGACAATACTGTTCCATTCCTGATCCCAGAGTGACCGTTGTCTGCACCACTCAAGGCGATTACGTCGGTGTTCTCGAGTTAAAGGGAGGACCCAGTGTGGCCGGTATGAAAACAAGCCAAAACTTCTCATTCGTCGGTAAACACTTCGCATGCCAATAGGTCTTCCGTGTTCTGCAAACCATTCATTTGCAATGGACCTGGTAGTGGAGAAACGGTCCCTTAAGGCCAATAATCTTAGGCAGCGATTTTCACGGTCTGTTGTTCTACGGCGGCGTCCAGTGCCGCCCCTTGCTCTTTGCGTACGGCCTTCTCGAAGCCATGCCTGACAACACCTAACCACAGTGTCTACACTTCTTTGCACTCTAACTGCAATTGCCCGAAAAGAAAGTCCAGCTTCCCGAAGTCCCACTATACGGCCCCTATCAAACTCACTAAGTTGACGAAATCGTACAGGTCTCCGTACTCTAGGCATCGTAACCGATCGTAAAGGATGTCAGGAACCAAAATCCGCCAACGTTGATTCTTTACTGCGGCTGAAATATTCATTTTTAGAGCGTTAGTGAATTAAAAAAAAGCAGTATAAAAACCGGAATGTCCAACTGATAAGGCCGAAAATTTTTTCACTTGTTATTTAACAGGTGGGCTGAAAATTCCGTATCGTTTCAATGAAAAAATATTTTTTTCGTCAAAATTCGCTTTTATTATTCAACATAGTTGCCTTCAAGGGCTATACAGCGATTATAACGTTCTTCAAGTTTTTCGATACCCTTCCGGTAGTAATCCTTCGGCTTGTCCTCAAAATAGGCTTCAGTTTCGGCGATGATTTCTTCGTTGCTGTGAAATTTTTTTCCGGTGAGCATTCTCTTAAGGTCTGAGAAGAGGAAATAGTCGCTTGGAGCAAGGTCCGGAGAATACGGTGGATGGGGGAGCAAATCGAAGCCCAATTCATGCAATTTCGACATCGTTTTCATGGACTTGTGGCACGGCGCATTGTCCTGGTGGAACAAGATTTTTTTTTTCTTCATTTGTGGCCGTTTCTTGGCGATTTCGGCCTTCAAACGCTCCAGTAACACTATATAATAGTCGCTGTTGATAGTATGGCCCTTTTGAAGATAGTCGATGAAAATAATTCCTTGCACGTCCCAGAAAACAGAGGCCATAACCTTGCCTGCTGACTGTTGCGTCTTTCCACGTTTCGGAGGTGGTTCGGATGCAGCCGTCCACTCGGCCGACTGGCGATTTGACTCCGGTGTGTAGTGGTGGAGCCATGTTTCATCCATGGTGACGTATCGGCGAAAAAAATCGGTTTTATTGCGCAAAATCACCTCCAAACAGGCCTCAGAGTCGTCGATGCGTTGTTGCTTTTGGTCAAATGTGAGATTGCGCGGCACCCATTTCGCACAGAGCTTTCGCATATCCAAATATTCATGAATGATGTGACTGACACGTTCTTTTGATATGTTTAAGGCCTCAGCTATGTCAATCAACCGTATTTTGCGGTCTCCCAAAATTATTTTGTGGATTTTTTTCACGTTTTCGTCCGTAACGACCTCTTTTGGGCGTCCACTGCGTGCGTCGTCTTCAGTTGACATGTGACCGGTACGAAATTTAGCAAACCACTTGCGAATGGTTGCTTCGCCCGGGGCAGAGTCCGGATAACACTCATCAAGCCATTTCTTGCATTCGACGGCACTTTTTTTCATCAAAAAATAATGTTTCATTAACACACGAAACTCTTGACTTTCCATGGTTTTCAAAAATAACAAAAGTAGCGTCACTCTCGATACGATAACTCAAAAACTAATGATCCGACAGCTGTCAAATTTTGACAGGCATCTTTTGAAGGTTGGTACTAGCTAAGAAGCGTATGGATTTTATTCTGGTGGCGCCATCTCATAGAAACGATACGGACTTTTCAGCCCACCTGTTACAGTAAGATAAATACATTCACCAACTTTTATTAAAATAAAACCATTTAAACTGGGTGTTCGGGTTTATATGTCACTTAGTATATCTGTGTAACAACATTAATATTTTTTTAAATTTTTAATCTTTTAATATTTCTTTCATTATGCAACTTTTACATATGAGAATTTTGGGTATATCTACTTCTTTTTACCAGTCCTGAAAGCAGTTAAAATAAATTTTTAAAACACCCTGTATATTATAGGAGGCACAGTATTTTTATTGGATAAATAGAGTGACAATCAATTGAATCAAGGCAAATATTTAGAGAAATCGACTAGAATGCATGCAGGGTGTCTCCCTATTTCCAATATCAAGTAATTCGCCATCGTCGAACGTTTCGTATTGTTCACCTTCCAAATCACGAACTTAGCAAAATTCTTCGTATGCTGCAAAAGGTTCTATGAATTCAAAATAACGCTTTCACGAATTTCCCCGACATACTGCAAATATTTAGGATATTCTTCGACAAAGAGCCTGTATAGATAAAGAGACTATTCAACGATGAGTTCTGTCGTATACCGTCTACCAACTCGCAGTCGTTTTGAATGAATATACATTCAGAATTCCATTTCTCAAAGGCGCCTTCCAGTCAAAAAATATTTGATATCTTCAGGTAGCGTCGCAGCGATCTCGTGAAATTTATATGAACTGGATTTATCATAAGAAGCTTAAATAGTATGCTGATGTTTAATAAAATCGGGAATTCGCTATTCGTCTTGGAAGTCGCTCTCATTTTATTAAGCGAAAGGATTGGGGCAATAACGCACCGTTTCGATCAGTAGAAAGCTGTAAATTTTAAGTAAGTTGATTTTTTTCAATTTATTTTATTCATTTATTCAGACATCCGAATGCGTGTTATTTCCTTTACATCAGCGACCTATGATACTCAAATCAGCCTGAAACTTGAAACTAAAAATTTCGAAGCTGCGAGCTGTCAAGGCCGAGCATTTTTTCAGCCGTTGACCAAATATCTAAACAATTGAAAATCGAAACCATATTATGTTATATGATATCAATCTTCTTGTTTTTAGAAGCACGCAATGAAATATATGCAAGCATTAAATAATTATGAAAAATGCAAAGGTTGCTACGAAATCAGATTTTTTATATCTTTTCTATTTTTCATTTGCGTTGGGACACCCTGTATATTAAGAGGATCCCAGTACACGATACCTAAGGGAAAATAGAGGACAAGCGCGATCCTGGCAGAAATCGACACTCATGGTTGAGGAATATAAGAAACTGCTTTCATCTTGGAACGTCACTCTCATTTTATGAAGCTTAGGTACCTTATTGTCCCAGGTCCTTCAAATATTTGAGAGGCTGACTTGTTATTCTTTTACGCCCTGTATTTACGATGAACCTAGCTGTCAAGAGCAACCGAGTGAGCATATCCAAATATTAATCTAGTTTTCTATGAAATAATCAGTGACCCTTGTCCAGCCGATTTAATTTTCATGTCACATCTCGCCCCTCAATTGCCCTGAAGAGATAGATGATGTGACAAAATACCGAACTTCCTGAAAGCATTAATTTCAACTGGGACCCAGCACATAACCGCCGGAGCAGACGCGGCTAGTTAAACTTTCAAAACTCGTGTGCAGCTTCAGATATCATATCTAATAAATGGAAGGTAATTTTCACATTCATTCATTCCGAATATGGAAAATATGACGGCAGGCTCGGCCGTGTGCCGAATTTCCGACGATGTGTTTTGCATATCAAATACAGGCGATCCCGTCTCAGGAATTGTTAAGGAAGGATCCCACGGAGGGTAGTCTTTTGGGCATTGCTACGTGACTGAACTTCGTGAAAAAATGAAGTCGTGGGAGGTTAACTCGATTCACAAACTTCCGAGATATCTTTGTTTTCCAATTACCCGTTTTCGCAGATGGATTGAGAACGAAAAAACTGGCAGCGACTTCGTCTCTGGTCCAGGATTTGAAGGTTGTCATTGTCTAGAGGTACCCATACGAGTGTTCAGTTCAATGAATAGTGAACTCTTTAAAGTTTGGATAATGGAACATCTAAACGAGCAATATTTTATCCGCAACATTTGACTTTATTACTATAGCAACTATAGCCCAGCCGACATGATCATAGTACAGCATATGGTCTAGCTATAGGTATATCTCGGCTATGTCAGCTATACCTCGGTTATATATCCGTGCTATTTCAGCAACATATCGGCTATGTGACCTGTATATATCAGCTATATTTTGTATACATCAGCTATATCTCGGCTATGTATTTCGACTATATCAGATAAACCTCTATTATATATCTCGACTATATCAGCTATATCTCGGCTATGTGTCTCGATATTTCAGCTGTATCTTGACATTATTGGCTGCAATATGTAGTCAGACAGATGAGGTACAAATTCAAGCATGAATTGCTGGTGAAATTGTACGCGCCACGGTAGCTTAGATTCCTGAGATGTTAAGATTACCTAGATGTGGCAATGTTCTGAGAAATACTTTTCGACATCCAACCAGCCAAGTATATTCAGAAATGACTATTTGTGACAGAAAAGGAGACTGCCGCTTTTCAAATGCAATTATCCGTTTCCGCTGATGGATTGGAAAGGAAAGAACTGGCAGCGACTTCCTCTCTGTTTCAAGATTTGAAATTTGCTCTAGTCTACAGCACTTGTTGAATAACAAGAGACCCAAACCAGCATTCAGTTCAAATGGATCGTGAACCCTTGACAGTTTTGTTTACGGAGCATCTAAGTGAGCAATAGTTTTAGATCATCATGACCATAGAGCAGTTATGGTCTAGCTATATATCTCGGCTGTGTCAGATGTATCTCTGCTATATATCTCAGCTTTACCAACTACGTCTCGGATATATATCTCAGCTATATCGGCTATATCAGATACATCTCACCTATATCTCGGCTATATTTATCGGTCATGCTAGCAATATCTCGGCTATATATCTAGGCTGTATCAGGTATATATCTCGGCTATATTAGCCTTATCTCGGCTATATATTGTCATTATTTTCTGCATCGTATAGAAACATAGACAATGGCTATACTTTTTGTCATCCAACGATCCTCTCAAGCTTATGAGCCGTTTGCTGAATCATCCAACTTAAATATCGCAAGGTTTCGAGATATTTGCCAAGTATATTCAAAAATGACATTTTCTATCACAAAAGGAGACTAGCAGTTTTCCGTTTACGCTGACGGATTGGAAAAGAAACAAACTGGCATCAAGTTCCTCTACAACCCAAGATTTGAAGGCTGTCATTGTCTAGAAAACTTTGCAATGTTCAAATGGAAAGTTTTGTATATGGAGAGTATAAACGAGCGACATTTTTGAGTCGATATTTGGCTATAGCTGTGGCAACTATAGCGTATCATGAACATTATGCAGCGTATGGTCTAGCTTATTCAGCTCGGCTACATTTCCTATATCTCGGATATATATCTCAGTTATATATCTTAACTACATTCACTATATCCCGGCTATGTATCTCGGCTATGTGAGCTATATCTCGGCTATATTTCTCGACTATATCAAGTATTTATCGGCTATTTATCTCGGCTATATCAGATATATCTCGGCTATATCAGCTATATCTCGACAGTATATCTCGGTTGTATCAGTTCTATATCTTAGCTATATATCTCGTGTATATCAGCTATATCTAAGCCATATAACTTGGATATATTAGCTATTTCTCGGCTACACCTTCGCATTATTGTCTACAATGTGTAGACACATACATTTACCAGCATGTCTCATCAGGAGGTGTACAAGGTAATGCAAAAATGATTGATGAAGTTGTACGTGTTGCAGTTGCTTGCATTCCCAACGTGTTAAGATTACCTATGTATGGTTATGTTCAAGGACCATCCACTGAACCTCCAAAACTCTTGAGCCTTCTGCTGAATCGAATAACTTGAATCTCGCAAGACCTTGAAACAGTTACCAAGTAAATTTACAAACGAGCTTTTCTGATATAAAAGTAGACCGGCGCTTTTAACTTCTTACGTCCGATGTATTCATCTTGCAGAAACATAGAGTCGATCACTGATATCACGTGACGATAATAACGGCGGAGTTGTACGCCTACCTTGTTTCATAAAACTTAACAAGCTCATAGGAAATTCAGGATCTTATTCGAGCTTTCCATTTCCTGTCGCTTATTAGTTTTCTTTACTTTGATGTTATCGACATCAACTCGTCTGAACTTTCCCAATAAAGAAACATCCTTCAGTTACATACCCTCGTTCAATCAGTTACTGAATCCAGTCACCCATAAATAACTAAGTCCAGTGGCGCGCCAACAGCTGGAGGCACGTGTTGTGGGGGCTTACCATATCGCAAAGCGCGATATGTCTGAAGCAGTATTTCTTAAAGAGGGGGACCGTGCCCCCTTGAGGGGTACAGCAAAGAGCCTGAAGCAGGGACGATGAATTGATTTTGCAAAAGCATCGATGCAAACTACCACCTCCCTCGTTTTCCAATTTTCAAACGTCGATACCACTCCCCTTCAATTGTCGTTGCCACCCCTCCGTTCTTCAATTATTGTCATAAGGGCATTCTTTCTCATAAGCACTGATGCAGCTCAAAACTCCCACTATGCGATACTTAGGGCCAATTTCACCAACAACAGTCCGTTATTCTCAACCTATAGGGTAACAGGCCGTCAGATACAGCGAATGAGCTTCAAGTTCAAATCAACAAATTTTAGCAATCAAAAGCTATGAAATGTTGAAAACAAAATGCTGTCAAAGTATGAGATGACAACATCACCAGCTTATTGAATATTAAGAAATTACATATAATTCAGTCAAAATCTTAAGAAATGTTTGATTTTTGAATTAAATTCATGTTTTAATTACTATTGTTGATTATTTATTCATGTTTATATTATTTTCTTCAATTGGTATTTGATACAGGGTGTTTTTTCCTATAAACCTCTTGTAGATAGCCATTAAGCACCTACTTGATGACAGGCTCTACCAAAAGATATTGCTCCTTTCCAAACATTCATTCATTTACTTGCCGTTCATCAGAACCATTATGTCACCCTAGATATATATTCCCACAAAACGATTTAGGTTTTTTGATATCCATACATCCATAAAGTTGAATATTTTTCGTTGTTCGGGAACTGAACAAACATCCACACTATATTCACAGCGATTAAGAAATTCCCAAATATATGCCATAAAGCTACCAGCAAACCTAAAACCTGCAAAAAAAAAACTACAAATATGCCATATTTTTCTTTTTTCACGAGTACACATTCTAGGTTATATTTATATTTGACATTATTTGAATACAGCTGATTATTGCATTTCAAGGAGTGACACATGTGTGGGATCTGTCAACTCTTGGTACCAGTCACAGAACATATACTCTGAAGGTTTAATTCCATGCTATTCAATGAAAACACGGTGTTTTGTGTTTGTCAGTGGCCATTTTGTGAGGGTGCGACAGGGTTGCCAGATTGTGCATTAATATCCCGTTTCACCCTCCGGGTCCCAGTGGAGTAAGTTCCGCCAACTGTTGAAATATACTATGCTTTATAAGACTATTCGTGACATTTTTCCTAAAATCATTGCACAACACTTGAAAAAATGCAAATGAAAATTTAAAATTATTTCCATGCCGCCGCAAAATAGCTCCGTCGGTACCTTGGGTTATCTTGACAGTAGGGATGTTCGATACGATCCTATATTTAGAAGTATCAATACATTTCACGAGTATCGTTATCTTTCGATCCGGACTGTGTCAGAAAGAGTGACTGCCATTTGGCTGCGACATTACCCTGCCAAATCAGACATATGTTTCATCATTCTCAAAGAAATTGTACAAAATCTTCAAATTTGTGAGGTTAGCGAGTTTCACTTCATACGTTGTTACCAGACATGCCCAAATCATCAGTTGCTGCCGTATGTTAAATTTGTATTGATAGAGCAACGGGTTATGGTATAAATCATATGTCACAGTGTTTGTGAACTGATTGCAACGGTTAGATGATACCAAAAATATTTTCATAAATAGGAGATCTTTCCCATTCCGGATCGAGCAATCTACCAAAGATGTTTATAATCATGATACCTAGTAACTTTTCACGAAAAAAATTCAAAACCAGCAAATGTAAAAGATTCATTTCGCACCCTCCACCACGGGACGTGATCGTCGTTAGACTTGGCAACCCTGCGAGTGACAGATAGATACCCCCCAGTCAAAAAGATAAGCATTACTAGTTTTTATGGTTTTTTGGACTTAAGAGACATTATTTGTGAAACATTTTTCATAATTTTTTGTCTATGTCCATAGTAATTGCATTATGCATCAGGGAGATGTAGGGATTGACACGTCTTACACATATTATCTGTGTTTTAGGATGGAGAGGACATAATGTTTTTATTGTTTTGAAGAAATTCATTAACCAATAAATTAATAAATGATTACTATTATGACGTAAAGGAAGATGAGGAATTGGATGAAATGTATTTTATATTCCATTTTCTTGCAAAATACAGACAAATCCACACTATTCAACAGGTATGTAATGATAACTTTCAGTATATTGAAGTTGGTAAATTCGAGAGTGCCATGCATTAACAAACGTCCAAATATGCTGTCAAATTTAACAGCTAGAAAATCGACCTATTATTTGCCGCATTCCCATTCGCTGAAGGGGATAACGGATTGTTAAATGTAAACCTATAACATATATCAAAATACATGAAGGTTGTCCTGTTTTTTCTGTACAAAAGCATCATGTTGAAATCAAAAAGTGGTCTTGTTTATAATACAGTCGAATTTTCACGATTTTATTCAATATTTCAATAGAAATCACTAATATTCAGAGACCTTTGGCAGCTTCTGTCAAATTGCATTTCGATAAGGTATTTTCCCATTGGTCCATAATATTAATGTTGGTGAAATCGGCCCTTAAACAAGTAACTTATTTCCTAACAAGATCATAAATCAGACCTTCATCCCTCTTTTGCGAATAAGAAGCAAAAGCCAAACTTCGTCCCTCTTTCGTTAATAAGAAGAAAATGCCAAACTTCGATCCTCCGTCTTTGGCAGAGATTAGAGCAATGTACAATTTTAATATATTTCACGTTTTCCGTCAGTTTTCCAATTATCTGTAGCAGCAACCGTACACTTAGGGCAACAGCATGGCATTTTCAATCACAGAGAATTTCCGTTTCTCTTACTTATGCTTTTTTCCATTCACGAGATTTTATTTGCGTTGGCGCTAACAGATCCCCCTCTATCGTTTCTGATTTATGGAGAAAATCCGCCTTGAAAGCAGCAATTGGAACTTTGCGTCTGAATATCGTACGGGAAAAGCGCATCACGGGAGCTACACTGGAAACAGCAGACATCTGCTCTCATTAAAAAGGAATCAGAACATCTAGCACTTTGTACACAAGGTTCTGCAAATTGATGTAAAGTACAGAACGCAAACAATATTTGCTCTGTTTAGTAATACTTAAGATAAAAAAGCGTCAAGTAGGTTGACTGTGTACTTTTCACGTAGCTCTGGATCAAAAAACCTTGTATATGCATCGTGTATAGGTTAACTGCAAGGTTTCATGTTTTTCAAGAATTAATGGGGTCGAAGATTTCCACTTCAAAATTACTTGGTTATTGAAAACTGGTGTAATGAGAATAAACTTTGTCTCAATGCTCAAAAATGAGTCGTCTGATATAGTAGAAGAAACGCTGTTAAAAATTTCAACCACTTGGCCAATAATTGTGATATTCAAAAATCAACATAATGTCATTTTTAATTAAGTGATAGAGTGTTAACCTTCAACTAATTTTCGTATACTCAAATGATGATCTATTTATTTATTGCATGTACTCATATCACACTGAAACAGATGGTCACAAGTTCAAATGATTCAGTTACAGAAATAAATGGGTATCCACAATTGTATCGAACGGTATTTTCGTTATTTATTATAGGTATTTAACGTCTGACCCAGTGAGCATTCATATATTAATAGCATTTGTGATGTATGTAACTATTTTAATATCAAAAGGATTCAATTAATTTCTGTTCATATTTAGAATATATTGTTTATTTTGCACTGCTTTTAGTGTTTATCATTGGTTAATTGACATTTATAATATTATAGGTATTGTATATTGAATATAATCATATGGAAATTCTAGTAAAACACTTTATACTGATGTTGGTATTCAATTTGGTTTAGCTATTTATAACTAGTGCTGATTATGATAGGTAGAGAAATAGTGTAGGTTTCACGAGGTTTTCATATTCTATGAAAAACAGATACTTCAAGAAACTTTTAGCGCACTATACGAGGGATGTCTTTTAAGTTTTGCATATAGAAACTTTCAGAGACAATTATCGCAACAAGAATGCCTCGCTGAGTTACTGTCAGTTTTCGGCACCGAAGCGCCACATCAGTCGACAATTTTCCGTTGGCATGGAGAATTCAAAAAAGTCATCACCGAGCTTCAAAAAATCAACCCCAAAACAAGAATCATCCTCCAACAAGACAACGCAAGCTCGCACACAGCCAAGAACCATCCTCCATATACTCCCGATCTAAGTCCTAACGATTTCTTTACTTTCCCGAAAATTAAAAACAGACTGCGTGGTCAAAAGTTCCAGTCACCAGAAGAAGCACTTGACGCATTCAAAAAAGCCGTTTTGGATCTGCCAGCAAACGAGTGAACTAAGTGCTTCGAAAATTGGTTCGAGCGCATGCGGATGTGTATTAATCTTCATGAAGAATACCTCGAAAAACAATAAAGTCATTTAAAACTACCTACCGTGTTGTTTTATTTCCATATGCAAAACTTGAAAGACATCCCTCGTAACAATAATAATAATGCTTACGGAAAAAGTTGCAATCAATCTTAATAAACATATCGAATCTCTATAACTCCTTTCAATGTAGGTCCCCGAGGACCATAGGCAGGTCCGACAGGCGAAAGTGAGTGGAACAGTAGGAATGCGTAAATAAAAAAGAGCGAAGCTCAAATCTCGAGGGTAGTCGAGCCAAAGGAGAAAATTAAATCTAGCAGCACGAGATCCCAATTCTGATGCGAGCCTCCGGATACATTTTCATTTGGCAAGTCTGCGGAGGCTACTCGGGAGGAGTTAATGCAATGACGTTCTTGAGGTTTTTTATAGTCAATCCCACCTAATCTTGCCAATAAATAAAATCTCAAATCTGAACTAACGACTTTACTCAGCTGTGAGACAGCAACCTTTTTCGATGCAACTGCTCAATGGAAAACTTCTACGGATCTGTAATTTTGAAAATGTTTGTCCTTACATTTTGCGAATCAGTATCGAAAATTCAGGTTTCTTAAAGCAACATGCCAGACAATGCAAGTTTGCCTCCACCTCAGTTCAACAATACTGAACATGCGGTGTTTTGCATATGAGCTGACGGATTCTCCCAATTTGTCGTAGTGAACCGGAAGTCGGATAAGCGTGAAGATAAACACCTGTCACACGGAATGCCCCCATCTGTCAACCGCTGATGGGACGACGACGATAGCGAGAGGGTAATTAGCCCCAGGAACACGCGATCGCAGGGAGGCTATCAAGGGGTTGATAAGATACTAGGCGTTTTGTTAACAAAGAATTTGAATTGAGCTGAACTAAGTCCTTTATGAGCCGATGACGGCGTAGCGCGGAAGGTGCAGACTCAAGCTACTTGACGCGATTTCACTGGTGATTTTCTAAGCACTTTTTTTGTTACAGGTATACCCAACTGCATTCTAGTACCAAGTTGAAGGCTTCACCAACAGCCCATTTGGTCAGTCGTCACATCGGCGTGCAAGTTCTTCTGTCAAACAAGATCCCAAATATACGGTAACGACCCTTTCAGGGTTCTGCAGTAAAAATCTAAAATAGACCATATGTGTAAATAAATATAATGTTGAAGACAAAATACGTTTTAGTTTATGTTTAAAACGCAATGCACACTAGTTACACCCAGAAAAAATCATTCCTTCAAATTATTTTGACAACGTTTTATCTTTGTTTCTCTTCACGTTTGTTAAGATGTTATCTCTTAGTTTTTGTGACGAAAGCAGTTCCTGAGAGATGAGTAGTACAGACCTTGCTAATGACCTTGACTACGACCTTCAATATCCGTTTAGGATCAAGTGAATATTTTCAAAGGGAAACCTTTTTCACATCTTAATTGAAAAGAGAAGCACATTTTATGTTCAAAGGTCACCTTGGCCATGACCTTGTCATTGCTTTCAAGGCTATTCCAATATCAAATCAAGACATTTGTAAAATATTTGTCAGCACAGTTGCGAGGTTTGTGGTCATCACCCATAGGTGACCTCAAGCATGACATTGACGCAAACTCCAAGGTCAAGTCAAACTGTCCAATGAAAACGTCTCATTTGTATACTGGAAATGTAAAAAGCAAAAATTGTACGTCCGAATAACATTCAAGCTTGGCACGACCTTGACATTGAGGTCAAGGTCACATTTAGGCGTAAAGCTTCCCGTTTTTTTCCATTTCAATTATAAAAATGATGTTTCCTTTGAAAATTTCCACTTGACCTTGAATGACAAGGTAATCGCCAAGATCACCTATATGTGAATCTCACAGCTACGCTGTGTAACTTATTTACTAGAGCAAATTGTTTTCGATATCTTGATTTGACCTAGAAATGGCCTTGAAGGCAATGTTCAAGGTCATGATCAAGGTGATGTTCGGACGTAAAATTTTCAACTCCGATAAGAAAGAGGGGGGGATTCCATTTGAAAATATTGACCATGAAATGACCTTGAAAGTCATTCTCAAGGTCACCATCATTTTGCTTCCTTGAAACCCATCACTTTCTTGTTGAACTTTTTCTACAATATAGCGGTATTAAAATGGGGCACCGTGTGTAACACCCTTCTCATGAACGATTTTTTCTTACTATACTTTCTTTTTGCGTGCTTGTTTGGCTTTACCTTTTTAGGTAAGGTCCGTCGATAATTATTAATATTTATAAATCTATACTTACTACTTGTACCATGAAACATTTGTTATTTTTTTACCATTCAAGAAGGTATTGTTTGTGAGCCAAACCTAGACGCCATTGCTTTATTTATAAAAAACCTCGCTGGCGTCGTTAGTAAATAGCGGATCAATATCAAAGTTTAATTTCCTAATTTTCCGCCCTATTTTCCAGACACCTCCTCATTTTTCCCGATGAAAGCGCCTTTTGAAACTGCTGCAAAGCAAATCTGCATCTTTTCAGGAAAATCTACGGAGAATTTCCAACTGGAATGGGCTGGAATAATCCAAGGTTATTCAGCAACCAGCGATCTGCGGAACTTTAACGTAATTTTCGGCTGAATCGGTCATAATGGAGTAGTGAAATTTCTCGTTTCGAAGAGCTGCTTAGTAAGAGAACCAACGGTCGGGCCAAAAACGATATTCACCCTTGTTTTAAAATCCATGCGATTGGTATAAAAATCTAGTCGTTTGGAATATGGAGGCTCCACTTGCACCTACTGCCGAATACAGATTTCGTAGCGTGAAAATAAACATCTTAAATAGGCGTCGGCTTCCTAATCGTGTAGTAAACTTTGTGCATTCAGAACGTACCAGTACGACCGCTCCTTTGTCCCTAAGGAGTCGAAATTGTGGAGTGGTCTGCCTGAGGAGGCTTTTTCCAGTTCTAAGGCAAATTAAAGGTATCTTTAAGCTCCCTACAGGATTCATGTGGTCCCGGTAATCAGTCTCAAAGTAAGACATGACTTCAAAAACAAAATTCATTGCTTAATCTAGTCACATGAATTGAAGTACTTACAGGTACATGGAATCTGAAAATTAGTGTTGTTTCTTAATCGGTAAACTATCATCTTGTGACAGTGAGAAGCATTGCTAGTGCAGGTTTAAATGAAGTAGTCGTTATTACTGGCTAAATTTTCTTATGATACTTAGGAATTTAGGTCACATTTGGCCCCAGAATTTTCTACCATAGTGAGAATCAATTATGAGAGCTCAACATCGCATCTATCTGAAATCGGGCCACGATTCTTTTTTAAAACACCTTGAAACGAAACGTAATCCTCGGTGATGAATCGATCGTAGATTTTGTCAAAGCGACAGATCAATCATCCATTGGAAGCTTCTGCTGTCACGTGGAGTTTTTCACGGTGCATTTGGTAATTGATTATACGGGGTGTCGCACAATGTTTCTTATTGATGGTTAGTCCCTTAATATTTACTTATAGTGCAGTCCTTCTGTAAGTAATGTGACACAGTTGTTTTCACAACGGACCCAAGAAGAAGTTATATTTAATTCTCAGCAGCCGGCCAACCATAACGGCTTGTTGAAATACGAAATAGCAAATCGTCGGGAAGTTTTTATTAATTGGTATTTGCATGTTTCGCGACAATTTATTAATAAGTCATGTCGCAAAGTGGGAGTTTCATCGACTTGAAAATGTTATCCAAGTACAAAATTAGATTATAATACAAAATTGATCCGTAACAGGTTGAATTTAATTCTCTACAAAATTGATTCTGTTACGTTTTTATTTGTGTCAATACAGTATTTCAAATAACTTTTCTTTTCATTATACCTGTATATGACATATATACAGGGTGGCGCATCGAAAACGAAACAGACGCATTTACTGGCAGCTCAGTTTTTTTTCGGAAAAACGCTCAGACCCGTCGATCTTGTTTTCGAGGGGGACACAAGTTTGGCAAAAAATCACGTTAACAAGCGCAGCCCCCTGGGCGGGGGTGACACCAACCCTAAAATCTTAAATGGAAAGGGGGGTCGAGTGATACCTTATTTTAAAGGTCTTTCAATTCCATTTATAATGATGTAAAATACATGAGCTTCAGTTCAGCAGTTTTGAATAAGTAAATGCTTTTCTTCACTACGCCCATGGTTTGTTTATCATTTTGTTGTTAAAAATAGCCATTGTAGCGTTTTTTTTTGTGGCAAAAAAGTTATTTCTTGAAGAAAGAGAAGGAAATATCTCGTACTTATTTTAAATAGGAATTTTGTACATAGTTTTCAATTGATTTGACCAAACTTTGTTGCTAAAATAACTTGTAACGCTTTATTACATAAATTAACCATGGTATATTCCACAGCAGAAGGAGTTGAAATTATCGAAATATTTGTCGGAAATAATCAGTGCTCCAATAGAACAGCAGAAATATTTAATGAGCGACATGAGAACATCGAAAATATGCTCTAGAACTTGTAGCTAAATTTCGGGAAACTGGGTCAGTCGCCAATAAAAAACGCAACATTGAAAATCCCATAAGGAACGAAGCAATAGAAGTTGGGGTTTTAGGGCAAGTTATTGTAGATCCTACGTTAAGTACCCGCAAATTTGAGACTGTTTGTGGTGTTAGTCGACGTGCTGTCCAACGGATTCTAAAGGCCCATAGTTTTCATCCGTATAAAATTCACCCGGCACAAGAACCTAATGAAGACGATTTTGATCGGCGATTACAATTTTGTGAAGATATGAGTGAACGAATTATAAACGATGAACATTTTCTATTCAACACTTGCTTTTCTGGCGAATGTTCCTTTTTCTTAAATGGCGTAGTAAATCGTCATAACCGCCGATATTGGTCCGATTATAATCCCAGAATTTATCATGAGGTTCATACACAGCAGTCACAAAAATTAAATGTTTGGGCTGGTATTTTTGGCGATCATTTAGTTGGTCCTTTTCTCTTACCTGGAAATTTGACCGGTGAAATTTATTTGGAAATACTGGAAGACGCCATAGATCCTGCATTAACAGCCATAATTGAAAATGAGAATGTTCGGCGGTACATTGCGAATAGGTTGATGTTCCAACAGGATGGTGCCCCACCACATTACGCATTACGTGTTCGACAATAATTTAGATCAAACATTTCCAGATCGATGGATTGGTAGAAGAGGTGCCATTGACTGGCCCCCAAGATCGACAGATTTATCACCATTGGATTTCTTTATGTAGGGTCATTTAAAAAGCAAAATCTATGCTACTCAGCCAACATCATTAGAAGACCTGCGACAAAGAATTGTGAATGAGTGCTTTCAAATTACTCCTAAAATATTGCAAAATGTGCGGCAACGTTTTGACCAAAATCTTTATTATTGCATGTAGACTCATGGTGGCCATTTTCAACATTTAGTTGCCTATCGGGTCAGTTCATTCTTCATTTTTAAATTACTTTACTGCCAAATGTATTGATCTCCACTAATGATGATGTATTAGTTCTATTTAAACTTTAAATCAATAAATCTTCAAAACTACTGAACTGAAGTACATTAATTTTATATCATCATAAAGGGAACTAAAATACGGTATCACTCGACCCCTCTTCCATTTAAGATTTTGGGGGTGGCGTCACCTCCGCTTAGGGGGCTGCATGTACTAACGTGATTTTTTGCCAAACTTGTGTCTGAGCGTTTTTCAAAAATAAAACTGAGCTGCCAGTAAATGCGTCTGTTTCGTCTTCGATGCGCCACCCTGTATATATATATATACAGGGTGTCCCAGAAGTCGACGTCAAGCCGAAACCGGGTGATAGGCAAAGTCATAACAGCTATCAGAAAAATATTTAAAAAAATTTTTTGTATGTGTTTTGAAAATTATAGGTCTTTGAAAAAGATATAGAAATTTCACACCCTACGGCAGTCTGTCAACTCCTGTTACTACAAATATTAACTTTTTTTGGATTTTATTTCTACAATGTAATGATGAATAATGCATCTTCAAACTGGTGTCTCAACCTTACTGCCAACTTTTCTCGTTCAGGAAAAATTGCCACTTATTTCCCAACCAAGTATTCCAAAGTAAAACTTTGCTCAACTTTAACTGGCTGTACTGGAAAAAAATGTACTACGAGAGTTTGGCAAGTAACCTTAAAAGTTGGCGCATTTAATAACGATTCCAAAATGGTATAACACTTAGAAGATTACTCGTTAACTTATGCACAATTTTTATTTGAAAAAAAACTGATGAAAATTTTTCAAAATTTCCTAATTAAACAGCGATTATGAAAACGCACAAGGACCCTTAAGGATAACTGTTTGCACAACAGTGGGCGTCAAAATGCTGCTGATGATGATTTACCTTTACAGCAAATGCTCAAACTGTTTTCCTTCAGCCGCAATACACGCTCGGCATCTTCTTAAAAAAGATCGGGTTATTAAACGAGCGAATCCACGTTTATTAACAAACTCAGCTGCTTCCAATAGTCTTTGCCGTAGCTCAGCTACATTTTGAATCGGCTTGAAATACACTTTCTCTTTTACAGTTCCCCAGTAAAAAAATCTAAAGGATTCAAATCAGGTGATCGGGCTGGCCACGGTATTGTACCAGACCGCCTTATCCATCTGCCTGGAAAGTTTTGATCGAGATACTCTCTCACTGAGAGTGCATAGTGCGCTGGGCAGCCATCATGCTGAAACCACATGTCCCTGTAAATACTCAGTGGCACGTCCACCAATAAATTTTGTACATGATTTTTCAAAAAATCCAAACAAACTTCAGCAGTCAAAGTCTCTGGGAACTCAAACGGACCGATTATTTTACCATTTAAAATTCCTGTCCAATGGTTTATCTTGAAGCGATATTGAGATTTATCTTCTCTCATCAAATGTGGGTTTGCTACGTGCCACTCGTGTAAGTTATGCAGGTTCATGTACCCATCTTTCTTAAATGTGGTCTCATCCGACCATAAAATTTTTTCAAAGAACTGTGGATCTTTCCTGTGTCTTTCTAACATTGTGCGACAAAAAGCAACTCGGGGCTCATAATCCCGGGCTAGGAGAAGTTGAACACGCTGTATGTGGTATGGATGAAGCACATCACTACTTGCTATTGCACACATTGATACCGATCAGTACTCCTTCGTTTACTGCGCATCTTTACATGTTTGTGCTTGTTGATTTCGTACTGTTACTAATTTTGGATTCGTGAACTGGACTGTTGATCGCTTGTGATTTGGATTTGGACTGTTTAATTGCTCTTCAAAACAACATTTGCTTTCCTTAGACTATCTTTGATAGTGTGATTGTGCAGTGCCGCTATGTCCGTGTACACCGTACAAGAATATGCTAACATGCACCTCATTTATGGGGAATGCAGATGCAACGCTAGTGCTGCAGCGAGACTTTACTGTGAGAGGTACCCGAATGCAGCTCGTCATCCAGATCATCGAGTGTTCACCAATGTGCACCGCTTACTGTTCTCAGAGGGCCAACTACCAAACCAATCACACGGTGAGGGAAGATCTTTCCTTCCTTACGAAGACGTGGTGCTAGGAGCTGTCGAAGAAGACCCGAGTACTTCAGTGCGTGCAATAGAACTAAAAACAGGTGTGCCCAAAAGTACAGCCCATAGAATCTTGCAAAAAAAAACGTGCTCCATCCATACCACGTACAGCGTGTTCAAGCTCTTCTGCCCCGGGATTATGAGCTCCGAGTTGCTTTTTGTCGCACAATGTTAGAAAGACACAGGGAAGATCCACGGTTCTTTGAAAAAATGTTATGGTCAGATGAGACCACATTTAAGAAAGATGGGTACATGAACCTGCATAACTTACACGAGTGGCACGTAGCAAACCCACATGTGATGAGAGAAGATAAATCTCAATATCGCTTCAAGATAAACCAATGGACAGGAATTTTAAATGGTAAAATAATCGGTCCGTTTGAGTTCCCAGAGACTTTGACTGCTGAGGTTTATTTAGGTTTTTTGTAAAATCATTTAGAAAATTTATTGGAGGACGTGCCACTGAGTATTTACAGGGACATGTGGTTTCAGCATGATGGCTGCCCAGCGCACTATGCACTCTCAGTGAGAGAGTATCTCGATCAAAACTTTCCAGGCAGATGGATAGGGCGGTCTGGTACAATACCGTGGCCAGCCCGGTCACCAGATTTGAATCCGTTAGATTTTTTTACTGGGGAACTGTAAAAGAAAAAGTGCATTTCAAGCCGATTCAAAATGTAGCTGAGCTACGGCAAAGGCTATTGGAAGCAGCTGAGTTTGTTAATAACCGTGAATTCGCTGGTTTTGATAACCCGATCTTTTTTAAGAAGATGTCGAGCGTGTATTGCGGCTGAAGGAAAACAGTTTGAGCATTTGCTGTAAAGGTAAATCATCATCAGCAACATTTTGACGCCCACTGTTGTGCAAACAGTTATCCTTAAGGGTCCTTGTGCGTTTTCATAATCGCTGTTTAATTAGGAAATTTTGAAAAATTTTCATCAGTTTTTTTTCAAATATAAATTGTGCATAAGTTAAGGAGTAATCTTCTAAGTGTTATACCATTTTGGAATCGTTATTAAATGCGCCAACTTTTAAAGTTACTTGCCAAACTCTCGTAGTACATTTTTTCCAGTACAGCCAGTTAAAGTTGAGCAAAGTTTTACTTTGGAATACTTGTTGGGAAATAAGTGGCAGTTTTTCCTGAACGAGAAAAGTTGGCAGTAAGGTTGAGACACCAGTTTGAAGATACATTATTCATCTTTACATTGTAAAAATAAAATCCAAAAAAGTTAATATTTGTAGTAACAGGAGTTGACAGACTGCCGTAGGGTGTGAAATTTCTATATTTTTTTCAAAGACCTATAATTTTCAAAACACATACATAAATTTTTTTAAATATTTTTCTGATAGCTGTTATGACTTTGCCTATCACCCGGTTTCGACTTGACGTCGACTTCTGGCCTGTATATATGTTATATATAATTGGAACAAAAATGTAGCAGCTTGACCACAACATCGACACCATAATGGAACTAGTTATAGCCAATCTTGGCGAAGAAAGCGATAGCGACAGATTATTACTTTCAGATGGAAGCGGAAGCGACGACGAACGAAGAAAGGTAGACTCAATTAGCTCATGGATAATCAGAAACAAAACTGACAAAGGTAATCTCCAAATTTCTGATCTATAATGTCTTTCAAGCCATTTCCTTTTTTATTAAACATATAAAAGAAATCAAGCTCACCTACATTAAAAATTCATACCCCGCCACTGACAACCCGACTACCGGTGGTTGGGTGATGTTCGCGTGAACATTGATGAGTCATTACAGTTTTAGATAGTTATGGTATAACTAAGATGGATGGCTTTCGAGATTTTCCATCAAACGCGTTTATTAAGAATGGTATTAATTAGCAATGATCTACTAATACCGCCTAAAAATTTACTGTTGCAGAAATTGTAGGATGTCCTTATACAAAGTATCCCTATTTCATGGTCTACAACCAGCAAGCACTACAAGCAATAACCTGCGGTAGCTGGCGTGCGGAGCAGACAGCATGCAACCATCAAAACATAATAAATTCTGCCATTTCGCGACGACCGCTTTCAATTACCGACGCCGTAAACTGCGTCGTATTATTGCAGTTTTCGCTCGCCGGGCGGTTATTGCCTTTGTGCAGATACAACCACGGTAAATAACTCGGCGGAATACGGCCAGATGGCTGCGAGTTGTTGGGTAGATTTTGCGAGTTGTAAGTAAAAAATAAAGCAAAGTAAGTTGAACGAGCATTTCCCACGTACTGATCGTTTAGACTGTTGGAACTATCACGGTCGTGCGAAAAAGAGTTCCAAACCGCATCGACAAAACTGTCTAAGCTGTATACAGAGAAATCCAAGTTTCAGCGACGTGGTATTTTGTACGAGTGAAAGCCGCGAGAAGCGTGCAATTCGTATGTTGAAAAGAGCGCTCCGACAAGCGGTTGCTGGACAACGTGGTGCTTAACGGCGCTCTCACAGTCAAGCAGAGTTTCTGAGGGGTATCGGGGGGGTGATAGAGAAACGCTAGTAGGACGGCGTTGTGACAAGGCAAGCGCTCTACGTTAGAAAAGGGTAGTAATACGCAGAGGTGTGTTGTTCGCGTGCCTGGTTGAATTTGCATATTGCACAGTGTCGGATTTGATTTGGATATACGATCTAGCGTACGACTGTTTCCCTATTTTGGCGCATAGTATACTCATCCCTTATTACTCTTATTACCGTTATTGTATCGTTGTATTATCGTGTTGTTATTGTTGTGTTGTTATTGTTGTGTTGTTATTGTTGAGTGTCTTTCTTATCAAGGTATCAAAAATGAACAATAAGAGAAATAAACGTGGCGTCTCGAAGAAGCCGCATTTAAATACGCACAGGAAAAAAAAAACGTTTTCCAGATAGAAAGGTAGGTACCAAAACAATTATGAATTTTAGCATTCATTTTACCAATAAATTAGACTATACGTAGTTACTATTATAACTATATTTTATATGTTATTTTAGCTTAAAAATGACAGCAAGGTTCCGCATATGCATTCTCTGACAGAGACAGATGGCAAGGATCTTCAAATTCAGGTGTGTATACCCTTTTTTTTAGATTTGCACCAGAGGCTGATATCATTTCTGGCAATTCTGATTAAAAATGCAGTAAGTTTACTTCATGACGTCGATAATAGTATTGTAGAGCAGTTTAACTCAATCATAGCTAAATTCATTGGGGGTAAACGGATTAATTATTGCAAGAAGAGATCCTACCAAGGAAGATGTGCTGCAGCCGTAGTGAGCCACAATACACAGCGGCCTGTTTGTGTGATCCAAAAGCGGCTACTCCCTAGTTTCAGTCCAACCTCTTTGATTGCTAATGTTGAAGAAAGGAGAGCACACAAAAATCTGAAAAGGAAGCTGAAGCCAAGGAAAATTAAAATCAGAGATAGTGATACTAAAGAGAACGCATCCTATGGGGAATTCTGTGAGAAGCCTGACATGAGCAACGAAGATATAGAGGCTGCCAAGGTAGAATTCTTGAAAAAACTTGCAAAAACCGACTCCAAAATTTCCCAGATCGAGCAAGCCACAAAATCTCAGGATTGCAATTTGTGGCGTCTTCATCGAAGAATGAGGTTGACTGCGTCTCGGTTTGGTGAGGTTTGTAGAAGAAGAGATACAACAAGTTGCAGAGCTCTAGTAAACGCCATAATATACCCAACCGAATTCTTTAGCAATACATGTGACTATGGAAAAAAGCATGAAAGCGTGGCAAAAGCAGAAATAGAGAAATCATATTCACAATCAGAAGTATAATCTTGCGGGTTGTTTATTGATAGGACCCATCCATTTCTGGCAGCATCGCCAGATGGTTTGATAGGCGAAAAAGGTCTGCAAGAAATTAAATGTCCATGGTCGGCTAGAGAAATGACCCCTGAAGAGGGCATTCTGAACAAAAAAATTACGTTTTGGATAAACGATGAAATAAATAAAAAACATAAGTGGTATTACCAAATTCAAGGGCAGCTACACGTTGCACAAAGAGAGTACTGTGTGCTTGGTGTTTGGATCCCGTATGGATTGAAAATAGACGTCATTCAAAAGGATGACGCTTTCTGGAAAACTGAAATGGAAGAGAAATTGAAATTCTTCTACAAGAAATGCTCGCTCCCAGAACCCCTTCGTGTCAGCAAATGCGGTGTGCAGATCTCGCTTTAGCAGCGATGTGCGAGATGTTATGCTAATCTCTTCCATTTTGGTACTAGTACCAGATGTTCACTATTTATTGCATATTATGTATGTATTGTTTATTTAAATAAAAGTCAATCGTCAGGCCCAATAGCACGTAGCATCGGCTAGCTTTATCTAGTCTGTTAGATGGCGAATATTGAAATGTACATTGACACGTTAAGCGCCACAGTAGAATCTAAAAATCCAGTCTACTGGGCCAAACTGTTATTGTTGTCAAATTAGCTTGTTTTAAGTTTCGGTTTAATATTTTTACTTGACTTTTTTCTCAAATCCTATGATTTTTCCCCTTTTTTGATTTTTTTTTCTGAGGTACTAGTTGTATGTCGCGTGGCCCACAGACCAGTCGGGTCGCGTGGCACATAAGTCTCGTCGCGTTTTTTGCAAGTCAAGACTTGCATCATGTCGCGCGTTGAGCACTGTTTCGTGTCATTTATTACTGAAGCGTTGTTGGTATTGTACGTCATCTTGTCCAAATTGCTTTACTGTTTATAAATTATTGAATACCAAATTTGTGATGTCGCATTACGAAGCGGAGCAAAAAAGGCTTGAACAATTGTGTAATGAAATACTATCGGATGAAGAGAGTGGCAGTACTGAGTTATGTGGGGATGTATACTTATCTGGTGCGTATTCTCCAAGTGGTAGTGAATCAGATAGTAGTTGTAGTAATTCCATATTTATCTGTATTACTGTTTATTTATACCGGTATTTAGTTTATTCCTGCGTAAGACTTTGTCAATCTGTTTAGTTTATAAGAGTTCCTCCATATTTGTGTTCGATAGAATATCGACATATACCATAACTTACTGATTTGCTGTGAAATTACTTTGTTCATTTTTGAATGAGAATGTCTGATTATTTTATAAGATTTGCTTTTTGTTTTAGATTTGTAGAATATCCTCTTTTTGTAAAACTCTATAAACAACGTGTTTTTTAATGTTTTCATTTCCAATTCAGTATAATTTGGTCCCTCAGGCCACGGACTCTTGGTTCTCGTAAGAAAATCACATCAGCATGGCACACGTCTTACGTTACGCGGCCAAATATAACTGCCATCAGTGAAGACATATCATGTGTGTCACGAGGCCCAAAGCGCCAAATGAGGTGCGACATACGCATTATATCTCATGACGCTTATCATGTTAAGTTTATTTTACGATACTCCATAAGGTTAAAGCTAAACAGCAAGTGACATTTTATTTGTGTTAAATGCGTTCACTATAATTATTATTTTTAACTAAAAAGATTACCGCCTCCAATGACCCTGGAACCACCTGGAAACTTTTGGTCACAAAGTTCTGTATTTTACCACACATGTCAAGTCTTTTCATTTGATATGTAAATTGGGGGTTTTGTACAAAAATATGTAACTCGCAATTTCGAAACGGCGGCAATCTTGGAATCAAATTTTTAGTGAAGTACTGTATTCTACAAGGCGACGACTCTTATTTGAGATATTAGCAAGTATGTGATCCGCCATTTTGTAACGGCCGCCTTCTTGATTTGAAACTGTTTTCGTATTACTGTTTTGTACAAGTGCTTCCATTTGATATCCATATTGGGGTGATTGAACAAAAATGATTTTTTGTGGTATCACCTCTGAAGCATGGCCTATTGTATAAAAAGAAATGATCAAAATCGATTAAAAATTTCCCCTCTTTCATTGAAGTCTATTAAAAATGTCACTTACTGGTCCAATGTTTATCTCGAGCGACCGACGTCAAAACTGCTACTGTTTAACTTGGGACAACAAATTATCTGAATACGTCCCTTCTTAGTCCGTACATACCGCCGCGTTGCTTCGACTGGCAGCACGAGATAGTGGATAAAATTCGTGTAAAAGCCTATTTGCAGAGGTTTTCGCGCTTCAAAATTGACGCTTCATTTTTGAATATTTTTCAATGAAATTTCCACAGTGCACTAAAAACAAGACTCCACAGGGTGCTATGGAGCCACCAAAATATGTGTGTAAAAATAAAAAAAATTAAAAAAAAAATGTTACCTTGTTTTATAAAATATCCTCCCGACAAGTATTTCAGTGCGGACCTGTATTTGATCGTGCGGTCTTGGAGCACCGGCATGCCCTCCCCTGTGAGGTCTTAAGTCACCTGATTCACGAGCCCTTTGTACTACATTAAGGCACGAGGGGTTGGTTGCACTCGATTGGGAAACCGATTCGCATAAATCCGTGATGCCGCGTAAATAAGAATCATGTCCACAAGTTCAGCATTTTCGTAAACATGTGCCATTTTTGATTTCGTTTGAGCCACGCAACAGACACCACTATTCACTCACGCGTTACCGTCTGACACTGACTGTATACAACTGTATAAAATAATTGTAAAAACATCGTTCCAAATTCTTTCGCTTTTTTGTTTCCGATCCGATGAACCTTATCGGATTATATCCGTTGTTGCCAAACACGAGCACATAATATTATTATTGAGACAGGGCGGTACTCAAACTTCCAAAGGGCTATAACTTTGTTACTTTAATTTTACCAGAAAAATGGTAAAGGAAAAAAACATTTCTTTTGATCAGATCTACTCACTGTTAAAATAAATGACTCAACTTCGAAGTCACCCTGTATAATCTTACCATTGGATATGTAATTTGTCGGATTACATGGTACTCTTTTGTAAAAAATTCTGGACTATAGGGGGTCTTAGGCAGTGCTCTATAATCCGACAAATTCGATAGTCCGACACTGCCCTGCATAATGTCTGTCGGATTACCGGAGGTCCACTGTACTTGGTAACGCTATGCTATAGAAAGATAAATGTCGCACAGCTACACTTGCTTAAAGCATGTTGTTGGTACTCTCTGGACTCCTTTACATGATATGACAATTTAAAGGTCGGTGTAAGGGTTAAATATGTAGAACTTATCGAAATAACGTATTTGTTTGCGGAGAGGATTTTCGTGCATGATTGTTGTTCGACATTTGATATTAGTTTTGAATTGTCGGTATGGATGTTAGAATCTTTTTTTTGTGGAAATACCAGTAGAATTAACTGCCCTCAAACATAAATGATTCGCACTGTGCATAGATACGAGGGACTAACCGCAACTCTCTTGTCACTAATAAAATTCATACAACATGGTGACATTTGCTCGATACGCAGACGGTTATCACCGGCGACCCCGCATTTAACCTACAAACTCCGTCATAACAGCGTGAAAGCAACCCGTGATTCCCATGAGACAAGGTCGCGACTTCTAATTAGAATGGGTAATTGCCTTAGAAACTGCCTTGGTGAGAATTCAATTGCTAACCCTTAGGCATCATTTCGGTTTAATGAGCCTAAAAGGATGGGGAATTTGAACTCTTGCTGGATCAATTTAGCATCACCCCGGAGGTGTTTTTTGCTATGGAACGTTCCACATTCTTGATACTACTACTACAGCTTCAATAAGTTTATCCATGTCGATACTACTGTGTAAGGAAATACACATATTATCAAATCTTGAACTTGAGTCAGAGATAACAAGATTTTTTACTTGTTCCACAATAGGAGTGAGCTCAGCTAGTTGATGGTCATTGCGATTCTCTAATATACAAGTACTTAGCACAAAAATGCATGTAAGTATCAGGATTAATCTCTAGCATGTACCTCTTACCGAAATCGGCTAGATTGTAATTTACGTTAAATGATGCTTCCTCCAGATGACACAATGTTCAATACATGAATGTAAATGGAAAATATACAGGGTGGCGCATCGAAAACGAAACAGACGCATTTACTGGCAGCTCAGTTTTTTTTCGAAAAACGCTCAGAGCCGTCGATTTTGTTTTCGAGGGGGACACAAATTTAGCAAAAAATCACGTTAACACGTGCAGCCACCTGGCCGGGGGTGACACCAACCCTAAAATCTTAAACGGAAAGGGGGGTCGAGTGATACCTTGTTTTAAAGGTCTTTCAATTCCCTTTATAATGATGTAAAATACATGAGCTTCAGTTCAGTAGTTTTGAAGATTTATTGATTTGAACCTTAAAGTAGACATAGGTACATCAGATTAGGTTATACTACTTTCAGAAGAAATTTGACTAAAAGAATTTAGTTAATAAGTAAATGCTTTTCTTCACTACGCCCATGGTATGTTTATCGTTTTGTTGTTAAAAATAGCTATTGAAGCGTTTTTTTTGTGACAAAAAGATAAGGAAATATCTCGTACTTAAAAATAATAATAAATAATAATATTTAAAAAATATTAATTTACTACATAGTTTGCGATTGATTTGACCAAACTTTGTTGCTAAAATAACTTGTAACGCTTTATTACATAAATTAACCATGGTATATTCCACAGCAGAAAGAGTTGAAATTATCGAAATATTTTTCGGAAATAATCAGTGCGCTAATAGAACAGCAGAAATCTTTAATGAGCGACATGAGAACAGTAACGTGCAACGAAAATATGTTCTAGAACTTGTAGCTAAATTTCGGGTAACTGGGTCAGTCGCCAATAAAAAACGCAACATTGGAAATCCCATAAGGAACGAATCAATAGAAGTGGGGGTTTTAGGGCAAGTTTATGTAGATCCTACGTTAAGTACCCGCAAATTGGAGACTGTGTGTGGTGTTAGTCGACGTACTATCCAACGGATTCTAAAGGCCCATAGTTTTCAATCGTATAAAATTCACCTTGTACAAGAACTTAATGAAGACGATTTTGATCGGCGATTACAATTTTGTGAAGATATGAGTGAACGAATTATAAACGATGAACATTTTCTATTCAACACTTGCTTTTCCGACGAATGTTCGTTTTGTTTAAATGGCGTAGTAAATCGTCATAACTGCCGATAATGGTCCGATTCTAATCCCAGAATTTATCATGAGGTTCATACACAGCAGCTACAAAAATTAAATGTTTGGGCTAGTATTTTTGGCGATCATTTGGTTGATCCTTTTTTCTTACCTGGAAATTTGACCGGTGAAATGAATTTGGAATTACTGGAAGACGCCATAGATCCTGCATTAACAGCCATAATTGAAAATCAGAATGATCGGCGGTACATTGCGAATAGGTTGATGTTCCAACAGGATGGTGCCCCACCACATTACGCATTACGTGTTCGACAATATTCGACAATATTTAGATCAGACGTTTCCAGATCGATGGATTGGTAGAAGAGGTGCTATTCAATCGCCACATTTATTTACCTTTGGATTTCTTTATGTGGGGTCATTTAAAAAGCAAAATCTATGGTACTCAGCCAACATCATTAGAAGACCTGCGACAAAGAATTGTGAACGAGTGCCTTCAAATTACTCCAAAAATGTGCGGCAACGTTTTGACCAAAATCTTTATTATTGCATGGAGAGTCATGGTGCCCATTTTCAACATTTACTTGCCTAACGGGTCAGTTCATTCTTCATTTTTTAATTACTTTATTAGTCTTATTTAAGTTTTAAATCAATAAATCTTCAAAACTACTGAACTTAAGTACATTAATTTTATATCATTATAAAGGGAACTGAAAGACCTTTAAAATAAGGTATCACTCGACCCCCCTTTCCATTTAAGATTTTGGGGGTGGTGTCACCCCCGCTTAGGGGGCTGCACGTGCTAACGTGATTTTTTGCCAAACTTGTGTCCCCCTCGAAAACAAAATCGACGGGTCTGAGCGTTTCGTTTTCGATGCACCACCTTGTATATTAAATGCAGAAAAGGACCTAAGACAGACCCATGAGGGACTGCTGAAGAAACAGCCAAAGAGGAAGAGACGCCTCTACCTGTATATAACACAGCCGTATTGTCAATTTTTCGTAAATGATATAAATATATTTATTTCATCTTTTTACGTGCTAAGTACAAGAAGACATGCCATTAAAAACTTACACAAACGATCACAAAAAAAACGTAACGACATAGCGATAAAATAGATTTGAAAACTCTACAGTACGCATACGTCTCTGGCTAAAATTTTCAATTATGGATTGAAGACAATGTTCATGAACTTATTTAAAGTATTTTTAAACTGAATTGTGTTAACTTGACAAATACTTATGGTTGTACACCTCTAAAGGCGGGAAATCCTATTTTGACATCAAAAGTGAGAATTTTGGCGCCCTTAAGTCATCAGTCGTCATCTGATAACTGTGGGAGTTAGAATTTGCGAAGTAGTCATTTCTATGTTTATGTACAGTACCGAGCAAAAGTGGATAAACATTTAATTTTTTTAAAGATTTTATTAAACTATTAAAGTAAACAAAACAATCATGTTTTATTATAACTTAATGTAACACGTAATTCCAGGCCAACATCAAATAAAATTTCTGCTTTAGTAAAACTATGCTAATAATTATTATTAGAAAATACAGCGAGCAAAAATAGAGAAACATAATATACAAAGCAACTGTCGTATACAAAGAAGCTAATACTTCGTTGCATAACCTTAATTTTTGATAACTGCTAGACTTCTTCTTCTCATAAAACCGATTAGGCTATCTATTGCTTCTTTTGGAATAGAATTCCAGGCGATTTCGATTGTTTCAAATAGTTCGGAACTATTTTTGAACTTTTCTGGATGTTCAGTCCGAATTTTTGTATCAACTAAATCCGATAGGTTCTCTATGGAGTTAAGGTCTGGACTCTGAGCTGGCCACTTAATGACATTAATGTTGTGATCTGCAAAAAATGTTTTTATTATTTTCGCTGTATGCTTGGGGTCGTTATCGTGCTGGAAGGCATGTTTTCTTCTGCGTAAGGTAGCATGGTATCAGTTTATATCTCCAAGTATTTGTACCGGTCCATAATTCCTTCAGTTTTGACGACGGGTCCCACTTGAAGACCACAGAAGTAACCCCATACTTCCCGCCTCCGTGTTTGATTGTGCCCAAAGTTAATTTACGATCAAATCGCTTGTTTTTAGGACGTCTTACCCATAAAATGCCATCCGATGAAAATAAATTCAATTTACTTTCATCGGTAAATAATACAGAATTTCACCTTGTTTCTGATCAGTTCAAATGATCGTAAGCAAATTGAAGACGGGCGGTCCGATTTTTCTTGGAAATAAAGGGTTTTTTAGATGGTCTCCCTGCTGGTAAATCACTCTCACTTAAACGTCTCCGAACAGTGTGGACACCAATATTTACTTCTTCAAGTTGAGCTTTTATGTCGACTAAAGTAGTAAATGGATTTTTAAGAGCAAGTGTTTTAATTTTCCTATCAATCCTAGGTGTGATTTTTCGCGGTCTACCAGTCTTAGGAGAGCTTACCAACGATTTCTTGGGGTGGAACAGCTTAATAGTTTTTCAAATTACCGATCGGCTTAAATTCCGCTGTTTGGCTGTGGTTGCTTGTTTAATGCCTGAATAATCAATTATTTTATTTGCAAATTCCATGTAATTCCTCTGGCCATGTTTTTGAACTACACTTTACCAAATACACTCAAAAATAACACCTATTCTGATCCACGACTGAATATAAACTAAATATTTCCAAAACGTTTCTCTACTGTTGCTCGTTGAACAAAGAACCGGCCATATTATATTGAAAAAAAAGAATGTACACAAAGATAAGCTTTTCATTATATTGAGGTAGTCATACATAAAAAACGTTAGTGTACAGTTTTAGGTTGGAGTAGTCTTTCTGAATTTTTATTTGTAATGTGGTTTATTTCCCTACTTTTGCTCGGTACTGTATATCTATTGAAGTGTCAGATATGAATAATTTTTAAAGTGATATCTGCAAGAATCGTGATATCCTAAACCGGTCATGGTGTAAATGGATTTCTTCTGAATAATGAATACCAGTGCATACATCATATAAACTAGCAAACTTTTAATACCTGTAGGTTGACCTGTGATTCCGATTTCCGCTAAATAAAAAGGAATTTGCTTAATTTCACAGCGATTCATTGTGATGCTCCCAACTTAATGAGTCATCTAAAACTATTCCAAGGACTCTAGTATTTCTACGCATCGTTGCGGAGCTATTAGTGTATAGGATAATATTTTCATTCTTGTCATCGTTTAGCTTTAGATAATTAGCAGAGAACCATTTGTTTGCTTTTACTAAACTGTCAGCAGCTCTTTTTTTGCTAGGTCACGGTGATATGTCATGAGCACATGCTACACAAAGGCCTGGTATGATCGAATAAGTCGTTTAGGAATATTAAAAAAGGGCAAGGGACCAAGATTGCACCCTGGGGCACCCCAAAATAAATATCATCTTAATTGGATACAGCCCTCTCTACCACAGCCCACTGCTGTCTTCCGAATAAACAAGCTTGGAATGACACATTAAAGTAAATGTTATCATCAAATGGAAACAAGCAACTTCCATTCCATTTGAGATGTTCTCGTTTTTCTACTAGGCTACGTTGTGCGGACAAAAACTGAACATTTTCTGTGTAACATATACGCATTTTTATAAATGAAATTCCCGTTTCGTGATCTAGCGCCATTCCATTTCCCCGATTCGTTTGCTTTCGCGTAAAAGGAAGAGCAAACAGACACAAGAAAAGGCCAGCTGTTCACTACTACATCACGGCGAATTTTCCGTGAAAACAGCACGAACTGCGATGCAACTTGTTTAATAGTCTTACGTGCAACGGCTTCCTTGCATCTTAACTTGGGTTTCAGGATAACCTAGTGTCTTTTACTGCTAGCCTAAGCCATTACTCAATTTGTTTTTCTCCTTAATATTCGTGTATCTTTCAGAGATTATGGCTAATCATCTATAACTGGTAGACCATACATATGATTCTGACCGAATATTTGTCACGTCACTTGGTTCTGATTAGGAGAAATATTTAAACGTCGAACGTTCTAAAACGAAACTAAAGTTATGTAACCCTTGCGTAGGGGCTGAAAAATAATTTGCTAGAGTTTGGGTTAAGAAATGTTAACTTTAGTGTTCATCAAATTGGTTAAGGCTTTCGCGGCCAGTTGATAAACTGCTGTTCCGCTAGCACGAATGGCAAGCTTCTTCAGTCTACATCCAGCATCGCAAATGGAAGGACCTCTGAAGAAGCTTGCCACTCGTGCTAGCGAAACGTTAGGAAGAAATTCCAACCGACGACCGCCTTTAGACCCGAATCAAGATAGCAGTTTTAGTGTTCATCGTTAAGAATGATTGTTTTAACATGTCTACATGCCCTACGACATAAGATGGCGGCAAAAGTTGGTAACCTAAGCTGACAGAAACCAAAGGAATGGGCACTTAATCAAGGTTTTGAAGCTGATGTTCTAAAGCCTTTTATTTGAAGAAACCGTACTATGTTTTTCCAATTATGTCTTTTTTGCCTATCCTTTATCATATCTTTATCTATTTCACGCCAACATCGTCAGAAGATTTAGTTTTATCCTGAGTATATTCGCAAATATAGTAAGAAAAGCTTTTTTACTACTAGATTGTATAGATTCTACGCTAAATAGAATGCCTAGAAGGTCATTCAACTGTATGTATCTATTACTTTTTTTTCTATTTGAAAAATCAACACGCTTTTTACGAGGTTAAATCGATTTTTTTATTGATCAATGAAGGTTGGTTTATGCCATTTATGCATGAAAAATAACATCAGTCATGTGACTACCGCGGCTTCGTTTACGGGCCAACATCCGAACATCAATGACTTTTCCCAGAATAATCGGGTTTATGGCCGCAACTTGAGTCTGAATAGCGCGCTTTAGGTCTTGAATTATCTAGGGAGCATTCGCATACACTTTTCCTTTCAAAAATCCGAAAGTAATAGTCAAGAGGTGTTAAATCTCGGAGGCCAACTGACATCTGAATCTCGTGAAATTATGCGGTCTTGAAATTTCGTGTGCAATAAGGCGATTGTTTGGCGAGATGCGTGAGCCGTTGCTCCGTCTTGATGAAACCAAAGATCGTGGGCACCAATACGATCCAATTGTAGCCACAAAAAGTCTGTTAACATGACACGATAACGTTCCCCGTTGACGGTAATGGCCTTTTCTTCGGCATTTTCAAAGAAGAATCCTCCAACGATGCCACCAGCCCATAATCCGCACCAAACAGTCACTTTTTCAGGATGGAGAGGTTGTTCATGATATTGGTGTGGATTTTCAGCCTCCCAGAATCTGCAATTGTGCTTATTTACGTACCCATTGAGGTGAAAATGAGCCTCATCAGAAAAGAGCACTTTGGCCGAAAATCCGCCTTCTCCTTCCAGCATCCAACTAACAAAAACACGCCGCTGTTGATCGTCTGCCGGCTTCAATTCTTGTGTTAGTTGGATTTTTAATTCTCAATTGTTGCGAACGGTGCCTAGTCGAGGTGGTTGGATCTTCTCGCACACTTTCACTAACTGCGGCTATGTTTTCACGAGTACGAGCTGGACGAGCATGTTGGTACCAGTTTACGTTTAACAATCCAACGAATTCCAGGCTCTGTAGAGCGGCCATGTAAGTAACGTAGTGCGCAGTTTGCGAAAAGTATTTTTTATGTTTCGACCGTTTTCGTAATAAGTTTGGATAACCAAAACGCGTTGTTGTGTTATAAACGAATCCATGACTATAAATGGCATATCTTTGACAGTTCATTTATGCTACCACATGACTTTTGACTCACATGGTAATACATAAACTTATAGGTAATGATCCGTATTTCAGTGCATACTTGAATTAGGCTCCTCCAGGAAAAGAAGATTAACGTCTATTTAAATGAGGCAGCACAAAGTGTCATCTATTACCTGAATCAACGGCTGCGGACGTGAAAACAGCAAGCTCACAACTGGCAGACAGTTCCAATTGAGAACTTGTGTTTTCACTTTTATAGTAGGTGACTCTGGTAATAGATGACACTTTGTTCTGTCTTATTTCGATAACAATTATCCAGCTTTCGTTCGTTGTCCAGGCCTACACCATGCTGATGAGTTACCAAATAGCACGGAACAGCGTCTAATTCTGATTAATATAAATTTATTTAACAGTTTGATGATTGGTTGCTAAACTATAAGCTACTCAATGTACAAAAACGCTCCACTTTGACAGCCTGTCAGACCGCCATTTTGAAAGATAATGATCGTAATCCTACTATTATGAGATCACAGGAGCCCTCATTCCATTGGAGAAAATGTTTCGTTCACCTAAATTTCAATTTTCTAACTTGACCCGTTCAAAAAATAAATGCTGTATAACCATGTCCTGTGTACTTCATGATGAATTACATGAAAACGGGGGTCTTGTGGCACATGATTTTGAAGCTCCTGACGAGTACTTTATAACCCTAGAATATAAAGTCAATACCTTTACCAGCTACAAAATGGTGGTACATTTACATTTACATTAACATGCATATCTCTACAAATAATTGTAATTCCCTGCCGTATACACAGCAACAGCGATAAAAACTTGTTTTGTTATTTTTTGTTGGCAGTGACAAGAATTAGAAGAAAAAATCGAAGCGATTTTTATTTATGGTGCGACGCGTTACTTGCACGAGACCGAAAGAATTTTTAATGATCGTTTCTCGAATCGTCCTATCTGTAGAAAATATTTAAGGAAACTTGTGTCTTAATTTACAGCTACTGGTAGTGTAAACAACAAAAAGCCCCAAGGTCATCCGATCATATAAAGCACTCCTCAATAGCTTCAAAATGATGTGCCACAAATGCCCCGTTTTCATATAATTTTTTTCCAAGATGGCGCCCAGCGACCATCTTGACATTTTCATCTGTCAATTTTACTCTAAAATATGGTATCCAATTTTATTACCTCAAGTGTTCATTTCTTGAATTGATCCATTTAAAGAAAAGCACAGCATATAACTTTTCTTGCAAAATATATATTTTTATGTGCCTGTCTTGTCGAACATCATTATCTCTCCTGATTCGGATTCCACTAAAACTCGATCCTATTACGTGAGCAGAGGTTTCAGATTTTTCGGCTTTGCTGGCAAAAACAGCAGATTTATGCCCCGAGCCCAGTTAGAGGTTTTCAAAAATTCGGTTTCGGCGTTGTCCTGGTTCGTACACTTTATTTGCAGATCGCACATAAATTACCTCGGTGGACATTTGCCAATGGCAAACATTAATCACAGGTGGCGTGCCTGACGTACGTCGGTCACCAGAAAAAATATCGAACTTGGGCTCTGCAGGACTATGCGACACGATTCCAATTCCAATAATTGTCGTAACATCTGAAACCTATCCTGCGGCGTTCGTGCTAATAAAACTCCATGGTTTCTAGCTGCTAAATAAAAGCACATATATGGGGTCAGCATCTTCTCTCCCCATAGATGTCTAGCCACCTTAAAGCGATAATTACACTGGACAACAAATTTTAGTTTTTTAATTGTATCTTGTTGCGGTTTAGAAAAAAAACTTTTTATTTTTAAGGATATATTAAAAAAAGTAACAAGAGTCATATACTTATAAGAATCACTATATGCGCTGTCTTTTTGCTGTTCTTTTATGGATCGTTTCTGGAGCATCTCTACCAAGAGTCCAACAGTAGTCTGCAAGCATGGAAGGATTCCACTTTCCCTGGTACCTTTTTTCCATTGTTGAAATATCCTGATGAAAACGTTCGCCGTGCTCATCACTTACGGCTCCGCAATTGTCAGGAAAAAAGTCCAGGTGTGAGTGTAGAAAATGTGTCTTAAGAGACATATTACAGCCCATCTTTTGATACGATGACAGCATATTTTTGACAAGGGTTTTATAGTTGTCAGCTTTTCTACTTCCCAAGAAATTAGTGACCACCAGACGGAAATCATTCCAAGCAGTTTTTTCAATACCTGTTAAAGTGTTTTCAAACTGTGTATCTTTCAAAATATTTCGAATCTGTGGCCCAACAAAAATACCTTCTTTAACCTTTGCCTCACTTAGTTTTGGAAATTTCTGACGCAGGTATTGAAAAGCTGACCCATCTCTATCTAATGCCTTGACAAAGTTTTTCATTAGGCCCAACTTGATATGCAGTGGTGGTAATAAAATTTTTTTCGAATCTACTAATGGCATATGCTGTACATTTTTTTGACCTGGCTCTAGGAATTGACGAACAGGTCAGTTTTGTCTGGTGTAATGAAGTGCCTTTGCCCGACTGTCCCATTCACACAAAAAACAGCAAAACTTTGTGTAGCCTAGCTGCAGCCCAAGTAAAAGTGCAACAACTTTCAAATCGCCACAAATATGCCATTGGTGCTCATCGTATTTTATGCATGTCAATAGGTACTTCATATTGTCATATGATCCTTTCATGTGAACTGCATACCCTACAGGAAGAGATGGTAAAATATTTCCAATATGCAATAACACTGCCTTTAAACTCAATGTTGAACTGTCTATAAACAATCTCCATTCTTCTGGGTTATAGTTTATATTTAAAGCCGCCAGTAAGCCGTTAATGTTACTGCAGAAAACCAAGTTATTCTCCATATTGAAAAATGGTTCTGTCTTTGTGGCGTTTACGAAAAACACATACCAAAACATCGCCTTCTAACAAGTTCCACTGCTGCAGTCTTGATCCAAGTAACTCTGCCTTACATTTTGGAAGTTCTAAATCTCTTACAAGATATTTAATTCTGACTGTGTTATTTTGTGCGGTTGGTGGCATGATGTGCTCGGTATAAAATCAGGATCTCTTCACGTTGATGGCATATCTTCTTCCTGACGAATCACTCGATCGCCATGATCTGATTCGTTTTCTGATTCGCAAGTGTAGGATTCTGGGGGTTTTGGAATAGGATTTTCGTCACTGTGAGGCACAGGTCTCATCGCAGATGGTATGTTTGGGTAGTTTTTTTTTCTTGGACATACCTGTGGCTTGTACAACACAAGGTACCATGCAAAAGTAACAATCATTAATATGATTTGTAGGCTCTCTCCAAACCATTGGGACAGCAAAGCGCATAGACCGTTTTTTGCCATTTAACCAGCTCCTCAGACTTGAAGTACATGTATTACAGCAGATGTGGGGTGCCCACTGTTTGTCTTAATCACCTAGTTTACAACCGAAATAAAGCTGATATGCCTTTGTTATTAGTGGAGTAATAGACCGTCTCTGAGACGCAAAAGTCACATCACCACACACGTAACAAAACTGATCTGGATTGTTTACACACTTTCGAGACGTCTTGCATGAACGCTGTCAGCCAACTGAGGAAAAAATGGATAATATAAAACAATATAATGTACACGTATGTATAACGTAACACAATCATGCCGATTACATCATCTTTCCTTGCCGAATATAAAAATGTAGCACGTGCATTCTTGTGAATTACAGTATATTAACACTGTCACAGCAGGAACACATATAATTACCGTATCTCTAAAACTTGAACTAATATTGAAAAAATAAGTTTCATTCCGGTTTTAGCACATTAAAAATAGTAATATTTTGTTGATTTTATGTAGGATATTTTTTGGCTGTTGATCAGTGTTATGTACGTCTTTTGTTTTGGATGTACCAGACCTCGCTCATCATCCCGAAAACGCCAAACGATACAAAGAGCGCGGTAATTGCTTCACTGAGAAAATAATATGACACTGCAGTTTGAGCTTAAGAGAAATAGAACAAGATATTAAATGAATCACAATATATTGATTTATAAAAAAAACGCACATGTGCTCCACCACTGGAGTGCGAGTAATAGAAAAAAGGAATGATGTTATAAATCTGAAATACATCCTGACAAAATTATGTATCGTAAAACACGTAACGTTCTAGAAGAAGGTATCTTGAGTGGCCTTGAAGGAGATATGTTTTATAGGAAACCAACTAACGGAGAAAACTACAGAGTTTTTTGCTGATCGTCAACACCATACTGAATCGCTGAGAAAGAAAGATATAATACGAGTTAAATTATACAATCAATAAACTATTAAATTTGCCAAAAGAAAATTATTGAAAAGTGTTTGGCCTAGGAATGGGCACTCTATTATCAATGAAGAGAAATTCAAATTAAGGATAAGTGATAAATAGAAAAAAAGGGTTACGTGATTTTGGCACATGACAATGCGTCTAGTACATCCAAAGCAGCAGATAACTTCGTTCTCTCTTGTCGCTTCAAGGGCGTCTTCTGGGAACGGAAATGCCTTCTCCAGGCGGTCTTGGTTTTGGTTTTACATGGTGGTATTTCAAAATTGTAATAAAGGCTTCCGATATCTCGGCATGATACCGATCCGTTCAGGATGTTTTTGGAACACAATGTATGGTAGCGAAGAATATAAAATATACTGTCATGGTCATTGATCAGTAGTTTGAAAAAGGCCACCGCGGTGACTGAAACAACGTAACCTCTTCCTTGTAGCGGCCAGAAAAAAGCTTTGCAATACAGCTTCATGTATTGACTTCGTTCAAAGTAATTTTCACCACATACAATACACTTGTCCATCCGCCAAAACCAGTACATCAATCAGTTGTCCCAAGTTTCACCCGGGAGTGGGGCACACTCGTTGACCCAAGCGCTCAGATGTCCTCATCGCTAGAAAACCGTTTTCCTTGAGTGCAAAACCGCAGGAAGCAAGATCTGGACTGTAAGCAGTGTGCTGAATAGGTTTTATTCCATTTCGTGACCACAATTCCATAGTCCGCACTTTGCACTGTCAACACGAATGAACAACTATACCAGTAGACGTGCTGCTGGTGGCTACTATGCACTCATGGACATGTTTCAACATGCAGCCACCTGCGTCGGTTTGTTAAGTCGTATTGCAAAACGTTTATATTTGTATATCCAATAAAGGGGCAGACTATGAAGATACAAAAATAGCACTTGTGGAAGACATGAGAATGAAAAGAGAGCCACTGCAATGTTTTTATTCGATTTAGTATTTTTTCAATTATTGAACAAGGAAATGGGTGGGGTCTATAGACTAGATGTATGGGCCCATTAGCTGACATGATCCATTGTGAACTGATGACGGCGTTGCATAGATAGTGCAGAGTCGACCTACTTGACGCCATTTTTGAATGTAAACATTCGGTGCCAGCCCTACCCTAACAAATGCACTCAAGCACTCAACGATTGTGGCAAACTTGGAACAACAACTGTGCCTAGCGCAAGTAGTGCCATTAATATTATGAATGGACATATCACCCCTTCATTATGGCTATACATTGTTTTGCTACTGCTGAGCCTTGTAGGTTGTTTCCTTTTGCCCGAAATCCCCAGAATCTGGATGATTGATTACAAGGAAGCACAATCAGGGCCGTTCTGAGAAGAGATGCAGGCAAATAATGGCAAGCGTCTAGGTCGTTGAATATTGCTGACGTCACTTGTGCTTTGAATGGAAAAATGGCGTCGAGTAGGTTGAGTCTTCAACCAAAAAGTCAGAGCTTAGGAGTTTAATACTCCGTTAGGCTCTGGTATCCATACTTGAGTGTTGCCTTGATATCGAAATTGGAACTAGGAAAAATAAGTTACAGAAGATTTTGATACATACTGTTAAGCTATGTAAAAAAAAGTTTCAACTTGTAATGTAAAAGTACGTTTTCTTTCATAATTGGGAGTTATGTATTGTAATGACAGATGCTGTAGTGAAGTTCTTCATTTACAGGAGTTCTCACAGTGAACTTTACATTTTAGCGTCTTATTACGAATTCATAGAAAAAAGCGTTGTCTTCAACTTGTAATGTAAAAGTACGTTTTCTTTCGTAATTGGGAGTTATGTATTGTAATGACAGATGCTGTAGTAAAGTTCTTCATTTACAGGAGTTCTCACAGTGAACTTTACATTTTAGCGTCTTATTACGAATTCATAGAAAAAAGCGTTGCCTTAGGACTAAAAGAAAACCCACTGCCCAGTTTTTGAAATATACGGCTCGAAACTTAATGAAGTGGTTTCCGTCGTATTATTTTTTCATGTCATTTCTTTTTATGTACAGAAACTAGTCGTAGAAGTATTTTTAAGTGATCGTATCAAACTTGAACAGCATTAACAGTTTTGTTTACTTTGGAAAGCTAACAAATATTCATATAGCATGGAAAGACAATACGAAATTCTCACAAAAACTCTATTATGTTCCGTCCTCGTCGAAGTAAATATTTAGAATACATATCGTAGTACCCTCATAGTAGTACCCAACCGCCGCGATTCCAAAGTGCACATGCAGAGAAGGAAAGCGGCACCGCGCCCCTTCCCCCCTACCTTTCTTCCCTCTGGCCACCTATCAACCGTCATTTACTTCAAAGCCAAGTTGTTGCAACAATTGGGTGATACATAGGGAGAGAGGGAGGTATTTACTTCGACGAGAACTTCACATAATTAAGATCGAACATCACTTATAGGTAAGTTCGTTCGATCATGTAATTATGTTCCTATTTGTAGACCTAACCAAAGCATTCGATAGTATATTACACATCAAAAATTACCTTGCAAAATTTAGGATTTCGTGTAGTCACTTATCAACTCATGAAAAGTTATTTGGAAAACGGGACACAATGTGTGAATATCAACAGTACACTGAGTGAAAATATGATTGATAGGTGCGGATTTCCACAAGGAACCGTATTAGGACCAATGCTGTTTAATTTATATATTAATGACCTTTTTAAATTAAAAAACGATGGAGAAATTATTGGTTTCGCAGACGATACAGCAGTTATCTACTCAGACAAAGATTGGACTTATTTAAAAAACAAAATTGTATTAGATTTTCAAAAGGTTACAAATTTTTTCACAGAAAGGATTTTAACAGTCAATTTCAGCAAAAACAAACAAACAAAACTTTATTACATTTTTCATCTTCCCCAAATTTTAATCAACTCCAAATTAATACGTTGAATAGCTGTAGAAACATACAATCGGTTGATAACATCAAATAGCTAGGGATATTCATAGATAACCATCTAAGATGGAATAAACATATTGAAAATTTAGTAAGTAAATTAAGATACCTTATTCCGAAAGTCAAATATTTCAGCAGTTTTTTAAGCGAAAAATATCTACACATGATGTGTCATGCCCTTGTTCAATCATTACTATCCTACAGAATCTTAGCATGGAGGGGAGATGAATAATTATTATAAAGAGATTGAAATTACGCAGAAGTGGATTTTGAAAGTTATGTTGAACAAAAATAAATGTTATCCCTCAGAAATTCTTTACAATGAATCTCAGCTTTTCGACTGCCGGCAAATTTATTTTTATCATACAATAATATATTTAACAAAGAATCCAAAATTGTTAGTTTCTATCAGCCACAACCATCAAACGCGATTCAAGGTTTCCTTGCATTAATTCCTAGACTTAATAAAACTATCAGCCAAAGATCATTCTATTTTCAATGCTCAAAATTTTATAATGTTGTTCCTGTAAACCTTAAACATATAAAATATAAAGAACGTTTAAAAATTGAATTAAAATCATGGATCCTAAATCAACCAAGGCTACAAATCCATAAGTTTGTTGACACTAAAAACCTATATGTTATTTGATCATAAAATGATGCAAATTTATACATTTGACTAGCATACTTAAAGAAAATTCGTTGTATTAATATAACTCAACTTCGGTTAAAACCAAAGCACAAAAGGTACACTTTTTGGGTATATTATGTGTATTGGACATTGCCGTTGTTATTTATACGGAAACTTTGTAATTGGACCAATAAACATTTTTATTATTATCTCTTATCACCTGTAAATTTCAAGGTAGGAAACGAGACATGTATTTCTTTCCGACATAGATCCTACCGTAATCTAAGCCCCAATACATGATGGATTATCGATGTTGACTGGAATAACAGCTTTCCAGTGACGATAACCAGGGTAAGCTTCAGAATTAGTGGCAGCGGCATCCTGGGTCGCTCCATCAGATCCTAGCGTTACTTCTAGAAGTAGAATTTCAAAAACACCGAATACTTGAACCAAAATCAGGACGGTGACAGGTGCAGCTCCCACTCCGTTTTCACGATATGTATTCTAAATATTTACTTCGACGAGGACTTCGCATAATTAAGATCGAACATCACTCACAGGTAAGTTCGTTTGATCATGTAAAACCTTCCGATTGTCGATTGTCGAGCTGTCTCTACAGTATTTTCATTACGTTTGTTAATGAGATATAGAGTCAATTTTCTTAGTTAATAGGTAAATGCGCATAGCTGCGTACAAAAAAATAGCATCAAGTAGGTTGACTCTGGACTTTGAAAAAAGTTGCTACGGACACGTGCTAATTAAATGTCAAACAAGCTCATACAATCCCCGCAGGTTTGACAAGATTAGATTTAGCTTACAGCCCTATAGATTGACATTCATACTGAAAGAGACGCTACTGTGTCGTCGAATTCCCAAGGCCGCCTCGTCTTGGTTTTTTCCAGACTGACCTAACCCAATTAGGGTTTCTTGAGTGCTCAGGCCGCGTCTTGTGAAAAAAAGCCGTGAATGATTAACGCCGAGAAGAGATTTTTCCGATCAACCGCCCCGGATATTTAATAAGGCTAATGGATGCCTTTCACGCTGTTTTCCTAATCACTTCCACGGAGGATACCGATGTAATCCTTCGGGTTGATCAAAGGAAATCTGGAAATCCCGGATGACTTTGTGGGAAGTGAAAAACGCTGAAGAAGGTTTTCCGGTGTCATTATCGTATCGGGGTCTGATGTTGGGTCTGTTCTTCTTATGTGTGTCACGTAACTTACAACAAATTCATCTCTCTATTGGTGCTTAATATACTTGCGAGCTTACACAGGTCAAAGAAGAAGATTACAAAAAGTCACAAAATATAAAATTTGTCATCAACAGAAAACTGTTAGAAACAACATCAACAGAAAAACTCTAAAATTATATTACACCTTCCTTATATAAAATTAAAAACCTTAAGCACTACCTAACACTACAACAACATGAAAATATATTATGCATTAATCGAAACCAACATCAATTACGATATAGTTGTTTTGGGATCTGCTAACAAGACTCATATAGATCAGCTAATGCAAAAATTAATATTGAAAATAATACATAATCGGCCAATGACTTACCCTAGCGATATGACGTATCTAGAAACTAAAATACTTGACATTCCACAAGCATTCTTCTTCCAGATCGCCACAGAACAACACAAAAACAAAGTGGCAGTAGATTACACCACATAGAATTACGACACAAGAAACAAAGACAACCTACGAGTAGCATTACCAGAAAGAAAGATATTACAAAGATCATAGATCTTATAATTTACTTCCACCAAAAACAAAGAAGAACAGTAATATAAAAGGATTCAAAACTGGCGTCATTCTTTCATCGTGTAAATGATATAAAGAACATAAAATAACAAAATACATAATTATGTCAAATCTAATCCCTGAATGAGACATTAAAAGATGAAGTCGATGATGTGAAATAGACAAGATGAGACCTAAATATTCTTTCCAGCCCATAATCCCGTAATATCAATAACTGTATCGTTCCTTTGTGTATGATAATCATTAAAACCTACTTTCTATATATGTTATGTATTGCTTAATAGCTAGTTAGCAATAACCACCCACGCACCAGGAATGTATGATCCTTTCTGTAGGTACTTTATTCATTGGAATATTTTATGTTTCATGCCCATGAAATTGTAATAATGAATACAGAATAAATTAATATTATTATTATACTGTAAATTAAATACAAAACTACGAGCCCCATCCCACTTCAGTTGGCCCACTTCAAGAGTTGTACCAAAATATGCTTTTATAAACTAAACATGACGAAACTATTTACTTCTAAAACAATTCATTTTCTCAAAAACATTTTATATACACTCTAGTCGTAAAAGATACATATTTGAAATCACGTAGACCTATAACTAAAAGAACATCTGAACAAATAAACAATGTGCGAATAAATGTGCGAAGTTAACAAAGCAACAATTAAAAGATTACCATTGGGTAACATCACCTTTATTTTTTATTACGGCTGAAATTCTTTGGAGCATAGTGTTAACCAAGTTTTGGCAAAAATTTGCTGTAAAACAATCCCATATTTCTTGAAACTTTTGTCTCAGTTCGGTGATTGTACGAGCAGGATGTTGTCGTAGAACCTTTTTCATCTCGTGCCACAAAGTTTCAATAGATGACAGATCTGGACTACTCGAAACCCATTTCAAAAGTGGTACATTATTTTCTTCCATCCATTTTATAGCCTTTTTTGAGGTATGGCACGCTGCACCATCTTGCTGAAACACAAAATCTTGGCCGGATGTCAAACATTCTTCCATCACTGGTAAAAGCGATTCTTCTAAAATTGCCAAATATTTGTTTGTATCCACATTTCCATCAATAAAGTTTCCCTACTCCTTTTGATGACATACTGCCCCAGACCATAATGGATGCTGGAAATTTCACTTTTCTCTTCAGACAGTCAACATGGAATGCTTAATTTTTTTTGCGAATAACTCTACTGCGACTGTCCCCAACACAAACTTCGAATCGGGCCTCATCACTCCATTGTATTGCACACCATTGTTGATGTGTCCATTGTCTATGTTCTTTAGCCCATCTAAGCCGATTTTTCTTTTGCAGTGGAGTTAATAGTGGCTTTTCTTTGGCCTATAAACAAGTTGAGCATCTTTAGGGTTTTTACTTCACTTTTTTCATAAGAAAACTTACCTTGCAAGTGCTAAATCCCAGTTTGTGGGCCTCTCTATGAGTTGTAGACCTCGGATTTCTCCTTCCAACAGCGTCTCTCCACAGAGCATTAAATTGTAAATAATTGGCACGCCTGTTTTTTTATGATTACTCTTCTTAATCTCTTCGGTCGGCATTTGTGATATTACTTTTTTCACATATCGTGTCTGAACCAGTTACGTTATATCTTCTAACAATATTTTTCACATTGTCCCGCGATAAGTCTAACAAAGTTGCAATTTCTGAGTTTGATTTCCCAGAATTAAAAAAATTAATTATCAGTAACCGAATTTTCTCACTAATAACCTTTCCTCTACCCATTTTGAAAACCTTAACTACCCAAAACTATTTTAAACGTATTCTGACAGCTGTGATTAATAAAAACAATTGTCATGGCTTTTATTTTTCACAGCCACCTACGCGTTATAGACTTATTTTGCATTGAAATGAAAATAGCTGTAATTGTAACATGTGTTATTTTTATGCTGCAAATTTGATTAGGGAGTGATAAAGTTGGTGTTATCTACTATATATTATCAAAATATTCATTGTTAATATTTTAAACCTATAACACCCTGCCACATTTTTATTATTTGTGTTTGATTAGAAAAAAACTAAGATTTCAATAGTTGGGCCAACTGAAGTGGCAAGGGGCTCGTATATATAGAACAAGCACATCTGAACAAATTAATAAATAGGGCGAAAGTAAACAAGCACTCTCCAACACCATAATGAGATCCGAAAGGTTAAGTTTTATTGATAAGGCGATTAGAACCGTTCCTGGTTCTTTGTAAACGATGTGGGGGATATCTAACATGCATGTTACGTGTATTACAACTATTTACATCATTTTACATTTTGTATAGATCCAAATTGTTAAGTACATAACATAGGTAGATAAATGTACAGGTATAGAGATGGAAGAGTAAGGAACCTTGGGTTGATGAATGCGTCCGTACATAGCTGCATATAACTCAAACCTGCAGTGACCTTGATGCAGCGCCTTTGTAGTGCAAGTATTTTAGGCATGTACACAGAGTAACCTCAGATCAAAAGTACATATGACATTCTTGAGTGGAAGTATCCATTATATGTGGTTAACAAAGTTCCAGCTTTTCAGATTCCTAACTAAAAATATGACCTAGTATAGTTCGCCGAGAACATTGTTTACATGTTCCTCCCAAGACTGTATCTGCGTTTCAGTTTATTTGCTAATAACCACAGTAGTAATATGTATAGATGAGACCGTGAACATCATGTTCAGATAGAAAACATATGGGAAAACGTTTGAGTCCCGAACTTACTGAGCCAGGGCGCAATAATTCAACCAATAAGGAGGCGTCTTTGAAGTAATGTATCTAATGAATATGGTTGATTTCTTGTAACATTTCTCTCAAACTTTAGAGCAAGTATTCGGTTTGTGCAAGATGGGTTCGTAATTCCCATACAAAACTACAAAAACTCAATTTCTCATTTGCGTCCCAGCACTAAATTATGAGAGCGATATACCTTGTATTTGATATAGATTTTAATTTATTATTTAATATTTTATCTACAGCATTAATATGTTTGGCGTGACTACTACCTTAAATCAAAGCTGTATAGAGATATTTTCCTGATCAGCGAATTTTGATAAGAGTTGAAAAGGAAGCTATACATTTCATATAGGATTGTGAGCTTCCATAGAGCGGTAAATTAGATTTGGCATTTCTGCTAGATTGTCCGATAAAATCGCTTCTTCCTACATTTTATGATACCACGACGCTCCGTGTTGCATGATATTATCTTTAGATACATATACAGGGTAGCGCATCGAAAACGAAGCAGACGCATTTACTGGCAGCTCAATTTTTTTTTTGAAAAACGCTCAGACCCGCCGGTTTTGTTTTCGAGGGGGACAAAAATCACGTTTGCACGTGCAGCCCCCTAAGCGGAGGTGACACCACCCCCAAAATCTTAACGGAAAGGGGGGTCGAGTGATACCTTATTTTAAAGATCTTTCAATTCCCTTTATAATGATATAAAATTAATGTACTTCAGTTCTGTAGTTTTGACGATTTATTGATTTAAAGCTTAAATAAAGCTAATACATCATCATTAGTGGAGATCAATACATTTGGCCGCAAAGTAATTTAAAAAGGAAGAATGAACTGACCCGTTAGACAAGTAAATGTTGAAACTGGCCACCATGACTCTCCATGCAATAATAAAGATTTTGCTCAAAACGTTGCCGCACATTTTTCAGTATTTGAGGAGTAATTTGAAGGCACTCATTCACAATTCTTTGTCGCAGGTCTTTTAATGATGTTGGCTGAGTAGCATAGATTTTGCTTTTTAAATGACCCCACATAAAGAAATCCAAAGATGATAAATCTGGCGATCTTGGGGGCCATTCAATGGCACCTCTTCTACCAATCGATCGATCTGAATATTGTCGAACACGTAATGCGTAATGTGGTGGGGCACCATCCTGTTGCATGTACCGCCGATCATTCTGATTTTCAATTATGGCTGTTAATGCAGGATCTATGGCGTCTTCCAGTAATTCCAAATACATTTTACCGGTCAAATTTCCAGGTAAGAAAAAAGGACATCATTTATCTTATCTGTCAAGAAATGAACGTTATAAAATGGCCATTCAGAATTGTTTGTACGTTCGAATGTTTCTTATAAACGCGAGAAAAAATGGTTAAGGAATTTCAAGAAGACTGAAAAATCACAACACAATACCTCTACACAGCTCAAAAAGTAAATATCATCATTTACGTATATATTTTTAACTGTTATTTTAGTTAATAAGCTAATGTGTAAAAACACGGTTGATTTTGAACCTGTTTTTGCAAAAAAAACAACGATTTTTCACAGTTTCACATCTATTTTCCATCGTACTATACAGTGTATGTTATATTCTTATAATTTAGAGCATCATTTTGTGCATAAAGCAAAAAAACGTATAAAACAGTATTCCCTTCTAGAGTATTACCACCAAAAATGCAACTTTGAAGTTCTATAAAATAGCAAGCAGAGGGTTCCTTAAAGCAAAAATGATATTTTCGTGCAAGTTACATCCTAGTCTTTCATTTTAAAGTAAGAAAAAATGAAGTATTTGCGATATGCGCTAAAGTATAGTCTTACCTAGTTTTATATATATAATATAATATATCTGTGAATACGTTGAGCATGGAAGGGTTCCCTTCTGTCAAAATAATACCAACTTAAAAAAACTGATGGCCCACCCTTCAGTATGATTATCACATTTAATAGCTTTTCAGCGCCAAAATGTTACAATAGTGTGCCTATATATCTAGACATAATAAGATTCAAAACTCCAGTTTGTTCACAAAAAATTAAGTGTGGCTAAAAACGTTAATATAAAAAGTTACCTAGTTTAAACATGCTTTTTAGGATTAAACTTTCAAGCTTTCGAAGATCTATGTCGGAATTATTTTATTATTAAATGGCGTCCTAATCGAACCTCATCAGTCCAGTTTTTTATTCGTCGACTATGTGTTCCCTTCACTGTTATTTTAAAAACAATTTCATCAACAATCTCGCCGACTAGTAGTAGTAAATATTTCTCTCCTAATTGCTATTTGTTGCTATTGTTAATAATTGTTTCCAGCTCCAGACGATGAAGACATAGATCTTCGAAAGCTTGAGAGTTTAAGTTATAAGAGTGTACTTTTGCAATACTTTGTCTTTTACCCAAAGAAATTAAAGGATATCTTCTCCTAACAGTTAAGGCAATTAAATATAAAATATATATATATATATATATATATATATATATTACTGTATGTGATATTTTTTATATAATGATGAATAAATATTTGAAAAATGAAAAACTGAATTTGGAAAGATCACCATGGAGGTCGAAACGTCGTATAATAAGCAGCAATGTAAACATACAGAAAAATCCATACGCCACTGACGATAGAAGCACCGCGTTGTCCAGCAACCGGAGCGATGAGGGCATTAGCGCACTCTTTCTAACATACGTATTACCCACTTCTCGCGTTTCTCTCTCGTACACATTACCTCGTCAGCGACATTTAGGCTTCTCTGTATATGTATGGTTCGGCGAGACAATAATAACTTTCATCGCCTTTTCTAGTTTCTCGACTCTCTCTGACGAAAGCACCCGTGCACATCCCGCCCAAAGTTTCCTGCCGGAATTATTTATTTGCATACTCACTCGTGTCTTCTCCATTTCTACGCTCTGTCGTCGACGATGCCAAGACGGCGTTCCACGTTTTCGTCGCTAGTTCCAGGAAGCGTCTGCTGAACGTATACGTAGATTTAAGTGTGGCCACAATGCATGCCCGTAACGAGATTTCATGCGACGACATACTGTTAGTGCAGGTGCACCTGCCCTGCTTAGTTATTTATTCAATACCTCACGTTCAGGTTAAGACGAGTGAAAGGGTGGACGTTTCAATTGCAGGTGCTTCATATGAGCATCTATAGAGTAGTTTGGCGGGATTAGTACGTAAAAGGCCTACATAATTTAAAAAAAACGATTAAATTGTCAACTTGTTGACTAAGTAGGCTGGTATGCGAATACCAAAAATAACAAACTCCATCTTTATTTACATTGCGTTCCGTCGTAATTTGCATCTGGCATTGCGGCGTTGCCAGATCTTATTTTATTTAAAGTCGCTTTTCTCTAAAAAAATGCCGCTTTGACCCCCATGTTGTATGAAACTTTTTGCTTCTTTTAATCCCCTCTATCACCCATTTAAATAATGACTATCATAACGTTTACACACTGTATACCATAACTGATAAGTTATTTTTTGTTTTTATCATGATTCAGAAGATAAGCCAGACAGTCGAAATTAACGACAGACCATTTTTTATACCGAAACAACCTGATTACCGGGGCATCGCGACTGATATAAGGGGCTTAAAGTCAACTTGTTAATCAGATTTTTGAACTGCCTAAGGTTTTAATAACTGAAAAAACCTCCTCAGGTAGATTGTAACAAAGGAGCGGTCGTATCGGCCAGTTCTCTATGTACGGAGCTCGACATGGTTAGGATGGGAAGCCGAAGTCAGGCGGGCAAGCTCATCTCGCGACGATATCGTAGCAAAGTTTGTTAACACAGCTGTAAAAGAAAGCTACATCGCCGACGGCTCGTCAGTGCGAAAAGGACCCATACCTGTCGTTACATAAGAATAAGCGATAAGAATATAGTCAGGGCGGTAGCACCCCAAATATGTGAGCAGTACTCGCGGCTAGATATGTTCTTAACATTGTACATAATGCGGAGGTCATTTCCAAACGGTACTACTCTGCCATGAACAAAGCATTTTCTCAGCAGCTGCCACGACTGACGACATGTGTTTGAGTCAGATCGGGTCCTTGGTGATCTGGTCTCCGATCAGCTGAAATGAACGAATCTTTGGTAGGACTCAGCCATCTATACTAAGTGACATATAAATCCGAACACCCAGTTTAAATGGTTTTATTTTAATAAAATTTTGTATAAGTACTTAATGAAGCATAATAAGTAAATGATAAAAATTTCAAAATGATTGCACTGCTTTAAAGCCCTTTGACCTTTAATAATGTGTGGATGCACCCTGATATGCTACGCATTCTCCAACGCGCCTAGGCATGCTTCTGATCAGGTGGTCAATGTCCTCCTGTGGTATCTCATTCCAGGCAACCACCAACTCCTCTCGAAGTGCTTCTAGAGTCTGAGGAGGACGTTGCAAATTGAGCAATCTCCTACCCATCATATCCCAGACGTGCTCAATTGGGGATAAGTCGGGAGATCTTGGTGGCCATGGTAACAGTGTGACATCATTATGTTGGAAGAAGTCTATTGTGACTCTTGCAACATGTGGTCGGGCATTACCTTGTTGGAAAGTTGGATCTGCTAGGGTGTCAAGATAGGGTAAAAAATGGGGTTCTAGAACTTCGTGGATATAACGCTGCGCGTTCGTGTTACCTCTGATGAAGATTAAATGTGACCTGGAACCATAAGCTATAGCACCCCAAACCATAACTCCAACAGTGTGATGAACATGTCTTTCAACAAAAAACTGTGGATTCCTCCTTTCACCACGTCGCCTTCTAACCCTAGCACGACCATCGTGCCTGCCTAAATAAAATCGAGACTCGTCACTAAAGACAATACTGTTCCATTCCTGATCCCAGAGTGACCGTTGTCTGCACCACTCAAGGCGATTACGTCGGTGTTCTCGAGTTAAAGGGAGGACCCAGTGTGGCCGGTATGAAAACAAGCCAAAAGTTCTCATTCGTCGGTAAACACTTCGCATGCCAATAGGTCTTCCGTGTTCTGCAAACCATTCATTTGCAATGGACCTGTTAGTGGAGAAACGGTCCCTTAAGGCCAATAATCTTAGGCGGCGATCTTCACGGTCTGTTGTTCTACGGCGGCGTCCAGTGCCCCTTGCTCTTTTCGTACGGCCTTCTCGAAGCCATGCCTGACAACACCTAACCACAGTGTCTACACTTCTTTGCACTCTAACTGCAATTGCCCGAAAAGAAATTCCATCTTCCCGAAGTCCCACTATACGGCCCCTATCAAACTCACTAAGTTGACGAAATCGTACAGGTCTCCGTACTCTAGGCATCGTAACCGATCGTAAATGATGTCAAGAACCAAAATCCGCCAACGTTGATTCTTTACTGCGGCTGAAATATTCATTTTTAAAGCGTTAGTGAATTAAAAAAAAGCAGTATAAAAACCGGAATGTCCAACTGATAAGGCTGAAAATTTTTTCACTTGTTATTTACAGTAAGATAAATACATTCACCAACTTTTATTAAAATAAAACCATTTAAACTGGGTGTTCGGATTTATATGTCAGTTAGTATAGTTTATATGATCTGTACTTACTTAATTCGTCCAACATGAGGAAATATTGCTGCAAGAGAATTATAAAAGTAGGTTAAATAAGCACCAGCTCCGTCACACAATAGCAATGGCAGGGGCGAGAACTGAATTCCTCAGAGGCGGATTTCAATTGAACGCTCGAAGCGTCAATTCTATTTATCCTTTGCCGATCTCCCTTCTTATTAAGAATTTAATTAGTACTCAGCGAGAATCTGGCGGGTTTACTTTTCACGCAGTGAAAAATCGATGCTTTGATTGAGGCCTGGGTGAAAAAACCTTCGTTGTGATTTACAAGCTATCCCTCTTGGTATTGTACAGAAATAATGCGAATTTTAGTACTTTGATGCTAACACTTTACTGAGTACAAGAGTTTTAAACCATTGACAGATTCGACATAACTGTGAAAAGTTAAACAAAAATGAAGTTTAATAGATCAGTTCAGTACTTTTTTCACAAGTTGTACTATCAGTTATTTAATTAGGAGGGCTAGGTGACGATAATGTTGCCACAGTAAACACCTTCATGGCGGGGCACCACCACACATTTTTAGAGGCGTCATTCAATATTTGACTGAACATTATCCAAATCGCTGGATCGGTCGAAAAGCTCCTGATCCTCGAAAATGGCCAGCAAGATCTGCTGACCTCAATCCGATGGATTTCTGGTATTGGTGAGAGCTTAAAGGGGTGGTTTATGGGCCTGGTCCAATAACAACTGAATCACAACTTCGCGAACAAAATTTTAGTGCGGATAAAATAATAAATGGACAACTTCGAGGACCTAGAGTAAGAAGAAACTGGGTTCGTCGTAATGAAGCTTGTGTGGAAAGTGGAGGAGGACATTTTGAACACCTTCTTTAAATACAAAGAAAATGCAGTATGGGTTTAAACAAAACAATGTATATATCAAAATTGTGTTAAATGGATTTTTTAATACGTTCAATAAACTTTCACACACCAGGTCCAGCGCTGAGCCAGTTAGTGGTAAGTCCGTTTTTTTAATTGTTTGCATTTTACGAGTACATTATCAAATAATGAAATAATACCTAAGATCCAAAAATAACAAACTCCATCTTTATTTATACTGCGTTCCGACGTAATTTGCGTCTGGCATTGCGGCGTTGTCAGATTTTATTTTACTTTATAGTCGCTTTTCTCTAGAAAAATGCCGTTTTGACCCCCATGTTATATGAAACCTTTTGCCTCTTTTAACCCTCTCTATCATCCATTTAAATAATGACTATCATAACGTTTACACCCTGTATAGCATATTTGAGAATTTTTTGAACGTCTGGCAACACTGTTCCAATAAAGCACCTGCATATAATTCGTTTCCCGCTCACTTCCAACTAGTCCAATTTATCAAGTAGCATGGGCCTTTTAAGCTGTCAAAATACAGGGACAATAATTTCAGTTATAAAATAGATTCTACTTACTTGTGGTAAACAATAACTATTATTATTATCCAAAAATAGGTAAAGGATTTCATAGCCGTAACAGAGTCCAAAAAGGCCAAGAATGCTCACATTCATTATTTAAATAATGCTAATTTCTCATGTAAGTAGTGGAGAAAGATTTTTAAGAATCTCTTTAAGCCATATAGTGCTGCAAATAAGACAGATTCCTATAGCAAAACCAGAGAAATACAAAAAAAATCATCAATTTTCATTAAAAACCGAATTGAAAGCCATAAAAATACTAAGTAGAATTCGATATTTTTCACCAAGGATACGCAGAAAGTAACCGAAGAAAAAATGTATTTCGCCAATTTTTGAGCAACAAATTGGCAACCCCACACCGGATACCAAAACTCTTTTAGCTCCTAATAGAAAGTGCTACCAAAGCTAAGGCTCTCTGGCTATATTCCAATAAAATTGCTTCAAGATGGTCCATTTGCTCTGGGCAGTCCCGTTGAGCTAGTCTGTTATCACAGTGAACACTGTCGCAGGTTCTTCAGACAGAATGTTCGGCTTCTTCCTGATCCATTCTCACCATTAAATTTCCTTGGTTGACTGTTTACTGTTTCACCTGTAAATATTTTACCTTACTTTTAAAATGTCGTATATAAAAACCAAGAATGAGCCGGTATCGTTATATAATAGCAATAGTCGGAATTAGACGTTGGACCCGCACATTGGAAGAAACTGGATCCACTGCAAGGCCTAGGGCAACTGGAAGACCCAGATCTAACACAAATGTGATGGCGAGGGCTCTTTAAGGAGAATTCTCCATGAAGAACTATCATTCCATCATAGCTGTTCAAGAACTGTTGCCTGATGATTACATCAACCGTGTAAATCGTTATCAAGAAATGGTTGAACGAAACCCCGAAACATCCACTTTTTTCAGCAGAGACGTGGCCCACTTTCTCTTTTCTGGTGCTGTCAATAAGCAGAATTTTGGGTACTGGGCTGATAGTAACCCAAGGCAACTTCATGAGAGACTTTTCATTCACCTGAAGTGACTGTGTGGTGTGCAATATCACAATTTGGGATCATTGGACCTTATTTTTTGAGGACAGTGGTCGAACAGTAACTGTCACAGCTGTTCGTTATGTTTCAGTGCTGCAAAACTTTTGCAATTGCAACAATTTAGTGACAAAACTAATTTAGTAGATCTGTGGTTCGAGCAAGATGGGGCTACAGTACACACAGCTCGGATTTCTATAGCGAAATTGAGACAAATGTTTCCTGGCCGACTCGTGTCTTTGAGAGGTGACTTGGGATGGCCAGCACGCTCGCCAGATTTGAGCATGTGCGACTTTTTTCTGCTGGGTTATTTGAAGGAGAAAACATCGCCCCCACACTTTAGATGAGCTAATGACCCGAATCGTTGAGGAACCATCCACCATACCTCCAGCAATGTGTAGAAAAGTAGCTCAAAACTTCAACAATAGACTACATCAGTGTATTGCTGCTGAAGGTCACCAAAACTAAATAAAATGGCATTGCGTACAAATTATAATAAAAAAGTTTTAAGCCTGTAAGTTATTTAGGTTTTTTTTATACTTCCTCTAAACTGGGTCGTCACTTCTGCCCCACCCTGTACTAAGCAGCGAAAATACTGCTGAAAGAAGCCTACTGGTAATTCACTTCCTGAGTATCTTCTGAAGAGTTTCAACTCCATGGTACGGAAAACAGATAGCTCGTCTATCTATCCATAATGACCGACGTTGGCATTTTCTATGAAAATCATCTATGTTTATTTCAGTTATATCAGCAACTATTTCATTAAATTTCCCAAACTCCAAAAGTTAAAGCTAAACTAAATTACACATCATATAGCTCATGCTGTAATCCCAGAGCAGCTTCCCATCCCCAAGTAGACACATAAAGGAGGCAAGACTAGAAAGTGTGAAGCAGCAGAAGCAGCGAAACGAAATTATGCAATTTTGCAAGTAGCTCACGGAAAAGTCATAAGTTAGGGGTGGTAATTTTTCCAGCTTCCAGCACCATGTCGCTGCTGCTCGAGGTACTCCACGTTCAACAAATCTTCCGCGCCAATAGCGCGACTTTACGACCCTCACGAAGGCAACGCCTCAGCCAGAATTTTTAGTTTGCTTGTGTACAAGGTGAACATCGAATGCAACGTTTCTGCAGTCTTATTACGTAACGTGCAACTCGTAATTTGGGTAATTGTTACCGCAATATCAACTTATAAATACTATTGTCAAACTTTTTTTTCGTCTTCGTTTCTTCAGCTCACCGGCAGATATCGGCTTGTAAAGTGCTGTTATGAATTGTTGCTTCATTGCGATCATTCGAAAAATGCATGGTGTAATAAAAATATGACTCTTCATCCAAAAGCCACTACGAGCATTTTTTCGCAGCAACAAAAATTATAGGAAAGCTTTGCTTGGAGCAGCCGCTTTGCGAAGGCTGTTCGTCACTAAAGAAAGTAACGTCAAGAAGGGGAGACCGGGGATGGTTGACTAGTTTTTTACAACATCATACATATTTTTTGTGCTTTTATACAAACACACAATAAAACTGCATCATTGGATAGAAGAACTATTGAACTTATAAAAAAATATAAAAACTAGTCCATTATTCAATATAATGATCATAATTTAACGCATTTTACAGAACACCAATTCTAAGTCAATTTACCCCGGCTCCGGGGTAGATTGACTATATGCCCGGGGTAAGTAGACTTACGTTATGAAACTTTTTTCATAATTTAACAAAACTTTTTATTCAAAAACAATTTTAATCAGTTACAGACATTATCTTACAACAAGTCTTTAAAAAAACTATTAACTCCTTGTTGTTATTTAAACATTTATTAGTTTCAATAATAATTAAACGTTTCCTTTATATCTTATAATATAAGTCTTCAATATCAGAAGCGCAATGTTTGCGTTCAAAAAACATTAGATCACCTCTTACACATGAGCCCATAACTTATAAGTTATGCACTGAATCCATTGTTCGCCTGGAACACTATCGACGTAGGATTCCAAAAAACATATCTTATTTTCGAAAATTTTCGCGATTACAATACTTCTTCGCCAGCGGCGTGGGAACTAAGTTCATCTGCTTTCTGGAAATTGGGAAAATCTAAGAATTTTCTGTGAGCAAGTTGCCTCGTCTACTCCGTATACCTTGGCAGAAAGCAGTTGTTTATTTTAGATAAAGCAGCACAGGTGCAAAGCTAGAAAAACGTTTCGCATGCTTTTCACAACTTTCTAGAATTAAATTTCTTGTATTCATTCTCCTTTGTACTCTAGACTTCTGATTGCAAGACAGCGATAAATATGCTCGCGAGGAGGGAAATTTCATTTGGAAATCTGGAATTAACACTTAAACTTTTCATGTTCCAAAAAAATCAATCGGTGCCAGCTGGCGTCTGCAAAAGTGGAACAGCGCAATTCAACGGTTTCGAGGCTTAGATAGTAATAAGAACGCGTTGCACCTACTAAAATTTGATCTCCAATCTGGAAGAAAATTTTATAGATCAGGAAAATTTATAAAAATTTAGTTTTTATACAGCGTGGGACTAGATTCATTGATGATAATAGAATTTGTATAGAAAATGCCCTCCTTAAGCAGCAAACCCAGAAAGTCAGTCCTGAGATTTCGCGGTGATCAGACAGGTCGAAGTGCAATAATGAAATAGATCATCGTAAAAACCTTAATTGAAATCAATCGATAATACTCGCCAACAAAGGATATACAGGGTGTTAATTAAGTATGTACTATAAATTTATATAATAAAGAAATAATAATTTTCAAAGTAAACTTTTCACCATATTCATTGTGTTCCAGGGTTATGCATGTTCTCGAAAGCTGATCAAGATATGAAAGAAATTCAACAGACAGTTAAGTTGTGCTTCTATTCGCTTAATCCAAAGAATGTAATAAGAATTGCACAATGGTGTATATTTTTTTGTTACTAATATTCGTTCAGATCCCACTCAAGACGATACTGGAATAAATCCAATCAAGCTAGGGCTAGATTAGCTCCTTAATGTTATAAATACCTCTTCCAAATTACAACAAAAGTAGATTATAGTTAATAAATTCACGAAAAACCATTTTTTCTTAATTTCAACACCCTGTATCTTGAAAACCAAAAATTTGAGAAATTGAGAACTTTTTGTGTCAAAATTACCCAAAGAGTCGTCTTTCAAATGTATACATATAGCCACTTTGTATAAAAGCATTTGAACGAAAATTCACTTACTCCGTTAAGCCTGAAACAACCTAATGTTCTTAGAACTTCCACAGCATGTGTTTTGTACCATATTTGCCGCATGAACCCAGTAGGAAATGCAACACAACACTTGGAGGAGAGTGTAACCTCAAGAATTTCTAAGTAACTGTAGAGCAGCATCCCAATTTTGTTATTTCTAAGGTGACATGCTGTACATATTCTTCCTGAAAGCTGATCCTGCCATTTCCGTATTCAGCTAACGATGGAAAGTTTCCCGTGTGAGTACTTCCTTGCATATCTAGGAGCGCACTTAGGGTTTTACATTATTATATACATACGTACACACGCAAAACCGAAATAATTGGTTGCTGCGTACAGTATAATTATGTTTGACTGCTATCCTGCACAATATTCTAAGAAACTAGCGAGCACTGATGATATACCGATTTGAACGTTTTTTTTTTATTATTTTAGGGCGTAGCTCAAAAACTTTTTGAGTTTGTTTCTGATATCCAGTCATGTAGCCAGGCTTAGTATTCGAATATTCGTTATTTTGAATCCTATTCAGATTACGTTCGGCTGGTTTTCGAATACTATCCGAATATATTGGTTTGGTATATGGTCTTCGATTGAATACCTTCTCAGGCAGTATTCAGTATTCTACATTCTGAATACCGCATCTGAATACCGGTATTTGAATACAAAGTGGGTATTCGAATATTCGGATCCTGTATTGAAACAATGTTTTCAAATACTGTATATTCGGTATTTTGAATCCTATTCAGATTATCGGCTGGTATTCGAATACTATACGAATATATTGGTTTGGTATATGGTCTTCGATTGAACACCTCTTCGGGCAGTATTCAGTATTCTAGATACTGAATACCGTGTATGAATGCCAATATTCGAATACCCACTTTGTATTCAAATACCGGTATTCGGATCCTGTATTGAAACAATGTTTTCGAATACTGTATATTCGGTATTTTGAATCCTATTCAGATTACATTCGGCTGATAGTCGAATACTATACGAATATATTGGTTTAGTATATAGTCTTCGATTGAATACCTTCTCAGGCAGTATTCAGTATTCTACATTCTGAATACCGCATCTGAATACCGGTATTTGAATACAAAGTGGGTATTCGAATATTCGGATCCTGTATTGAAACAATGTTTTCGAATACTGTATATTCGGTATTTTGAATCCTATTCAGATTACATTCGGCTGGTATTCGAATACTATACGAATATATTGGTTTGGTATATGGTCTTCGATTGAATACCTTTTCGGGCAGTATTCAGTATTCTAGATTCCGAATACCGTATCTGAATGCCAATATTCGAATACCCACTTTGTATTCAAATACCGGTATTCGGATCCTGTATTGAAACAATATTTTCGAATACTGTATATTCGGTATTTTGAATCCTATTCAGATTACATTCGGCTGGTATTCGAATACTATACGAATATATTGGTCGGGTATATGGTCTTCGATTGAATACCTTTTCGGGCAGTATTCAGTATTCTAGATTCCGAATACCGTATCTGAATGCCAATATTCGAATACCCACTTTAAATTCAAATACCGGTATTCGGATCCTGTATTGAAACAATGTTTTCGAATACTGTATATTCGGTATTTTGAATCCTGTTCTTATTACATTCGGCTGGTATTCGAATACTATACGAATATATTTGTTTGGTATATGGTCTTCGATTGAACACCTCTTTGGATAGTATTCAGTATTCTAGATTCTGAATACCGTATCTGAATGCCAATATTCGGATACCCACTTTGTATTCAAATACCGGTATTCAGATCCTATGCTGAAACAATGTTTTCGAATACTGTCTTGAGTATTCGAATACAATTTGAAACACAGTATTCAGGATTTGTATTCGAATACCAGATTTCAGTATTCGAACCCCGGTGTGAGTTGCAGTCGCTAACTCGACTCAGCTTCATGTATTTCCTTATTAAGTTTTATTCTACTAATTTTTTATAAAAATCTAATTAAAATCAGAGAATAACTTGTGATAATGTGTTTCAATATGTTATTTTAAATTTTAATTAATATAGTCTCGTATTTTTTGTTTTTATATAGTTTTTTATAACTCAAATACATAAATAAAAATCAGTTTGAAAGTGGACACATATTTCGAATAGTATTTTCGTTTGATTTGAAACTGAGTATTCAGGAATTGTATTCGAATAACGGATTTCAGTATTCGAGTCGTCTGCGTGGCAATCACAAACCTGATAAGTATTCACAAACTTTTAAGCAGTTTTCCGTAGCAGTTTCCAAATAGTCTTACTTTGATCTGCACTACAACTGAAATATCAAAAATACCTTCGATTTTTTATCTTGAAAACGCAATATTTTTCTTCATAACTCACACACGTGTATAAGTACATAACTCGTGAGACTTCCTGATTCTGTCACTGATACCTACGTAACATATTTTTTCTACCAGCGTGCGGAAAGTGGCACGTAACTTTTCCGCAATAACTGTTTCGCGATAACTTGTTCTCTCCATACCTGTTGGGCGCTCCAAAAAATCCTTCAAGGTCATAGTCAAGGTCATGAACCAAGATTAAGTAGAACGTAAAATTGCTTGTGGCAAAAATAGGCATTTCCGGTATTCGAATTCCGGATCTCAGTATTCGACCCAAGTCTGCTTGTAGCGTACATGTGTTGCCTTGTTTTTCCTGTTCCTGCATGCATCCCAGCACACTATTCTGTGCTCTGCGGCCAATATGATGCTGTGTGTCGCGTATGTATGGAAAATGTGCTTCGCTCTCGGCGGTTCACCGATAAACGTTATTTTCGGGAAATCTTGCTGCGGCTACGGTTTGCATTTATGTGTTGCAGTTATAAAGAGCTTATCCTTACCATCTAACCCAGTCGCAGACGGTTAGTGCCTTGGATAGCGGCACAGTTTAACGAGAACTGAACGAGGTCAGTCGACTGAAGTTAGGGCAATTTCGGCAGGGCTGCAGAATATAGATAACGGTCGAATATAGTCATTATCACAAAGGTCATAAGCTAGGACATAACAAATATCGCTGCATGGATGATAATCGCTAAAGTAGCATTGCCAACTAAATACAGTGCTCAACTTGAATACCAGATCCACAGCTTTGCCGATGACAGCACTTTACATGCAGGAATTCAGGATGAAACCTGGAAGTTGTCACTGTCTGGAGTCGCAACAATCTTGAACAGTTTAATGTTTCCAAAACACAGTACTGCAACGTAACGAACAAGGAGTTTCAATGGATGGCCGAGTTTCACCAGACAGCCGTTCATTTCAGCTGGTCGGAGTGCAGAAGACCGAGGACTTGATCTCGCACGAGCATCACGTCACTAGCGGCAGCTGCTGGGAAAACCCTAGTCTATTTCTTTAGGGCTTTCCTCCACATGACCTTAAATTCGAGATGGTGGAATTGAACATATCGAACGAATTATGATCATCTCCAAATAAGTGTATCAATACAATTAACGAAACAGCAAAAATTGGTCGAGTAAAAACTATCGCCCTTGGCATGGTAGCAGCTTTGTTTTAAAATTTCATGCTCTGGGCGACAGCACTTTCTGGGTAACAATAGACCAACGATTACGGAAAAGACAATACAAGAATACACCAATTGGCATGGAATATAAAAATGCTGAAGATTAACATTTATTTTGAGAAACATCCCCCAGTTCCTTCAACCCTGTTAACGAGGTTATTTGTATACGTATCTTGCCTGCGCTGTATAAAATTTATACAAGGTGTCTAAAAAGTCTAGAAACAAGTATCTTGAAAATATGTTTCCTAAAGAAAAGTGTTGCATAACTATGACTATTACCTTCAAGGTCATTTGAAGGTCAAGAAGATTTCCTTAGATGAAAACCTCCATTTATAGCTCCGGAAAAATAAAAAGCGGCTATTTTGTGTCCTTTTCCATGGCCTTCACCTTTAGGAAACATTTTTCAAGATATTTTGCTTTTCCATACCTTCTGGATGTCCTCTCATGGTCTTGAATGTCATAATCATGGTGATTTTCAAGGACATACTTGAAGTTAAAATTGTCTGCTCTTTACATTTTCGCTGTCAAAACTTGTTTGCATCTAAGAAAACTTCAATTGACCTACAAATGACCTTGAAAATCTGACCAAGAACATGTTCAGGGTTACAATTAGATGACCCTTTACAACTTTGTTCCACACCATTTTTCTCTAGGAAAAGTTATTATCGATATATTTTGGTGTTATACTATTTGGTCATTCCGTATACGTTTCCATGGGATGATAGGGATTACAAGTTAAAAAATAGCTTGATTACAAACAACACGGATGTGGCTATTTCATGACAACTGCAATGGAAGCTACTCCAACAAAAAGGTTATGCTTTGATGAAATCACAATTAAACCATGAATAATAATGAATTTATTACCTTTTGGATATATTGGCAATATTTATAGTTAAATTACAATGATGTTTGATCTGTTTGAAATATCTGTCATATTATAATAATGATTACACGCTATATCCCGCAAACAATCGAAAAAGCACAATGAAGGATTTACCTACTGCATTTGGTTCGAACGCGTTTTCCTTTGTTAGCATTGCAAAAAATTATTCCAATATACAAATAATAAAATAATACATAATAGAAATGACGCAATAACTTTCCTTTTGCTTTTTACACAGGTTCCAATTTAGAATGCACTATAGTATATAGAAAAATTGGCATCAAGTAAGTTGACTCTGTAGTTCCCACGTAGAACTGACATTAGTTCGTAAAGGATTGACACAAGTTAGCTCTCCCGAGAAAAAAAAAGTTAGATACGAATATGTATAACAAAAACTTAAACGACTTCCCCTTACCGGCTTAGAGAAATTTCTGCGAGCTGTAATAAATTTGTAAGCTTTTACTCCCATTAGTAAAACACAAATTATTTATTGCCAGCTTCATTCTATCTATAATCCTTGTCGCTAGGTGTTGCGAGGTGATGGCTCTGCTAACCGCAGCATTACCGGCGATCTATACTAAGTGACATATAAATCCGAACACCCAGTTTAAATTGTTTTATTTTAATAAAAGTTGGTGAATGTATTTATCTTACTGTAAATAACAAGTGAAAAAATGTTCAGCCTTATCAGTTGGACATTCCGGTTTTTATACTGCTTTCTTTTAATTCACTAACGCTCTAAAAATGAATATTTCAGCCGCAGTAAAGAATCAACGTTGGCGGATTTTGGTTCTTGACATCCTTTACGATCGGTTACGATGCCTAGAGTACGGATACCTGTACGATTTCGTCAACTTAGTGAGTTTGATAGAGGCCGTATAGTGGGACTTCGGGAAGCTGGACTTTCTTTTCGGGCAATTGCAGTTAGAGTGCAAAGAAGTGTAGACACTGTGGTTAGGTGTTGTCAGGCATGGCTTCGAGAAGGCCGTACGCAAAGAGCAAGGGGCACTGGACGCCGCCGTAGAACAACAGACCGTGAAGATCGCCGCCTAAGATTATTGGCCTTAAGGGACCGTTTCTCCACTACCAGGTCCACTGCAAATGAATGGTTTGCAGAACACGGAAGACCTATTGGCATGCGAAGTGTTTACCGACGAATGAGAAGTTTTGGCTCGTTTTCATACCGGCCACACTGGGTCCTCCCTTTAACTCGAGAACACCGACGTAATCGCCTTGAGTGGTGCAGACAACGGTCACTCTGGGATCAGGAATGGAACAGTATTGTCTTTAGTGACGAGGCTCGATTTTGTTTAGGCATGCACGATGGTCGTGCCAGGGTTAGAAGGCGACGTGGTGAAAGGAGAAATCCACAGTTTTTTGTTGAAAGACATGTTCATCACACTGTTGGAGTTACGGTTTGGGGTGCTGTAGCTTATGGTTCCAGGTCACCTTTAATCTTCATCGGAGGTAACATGAACGCGCAGCGTTATATCCACGAAGTTCTAGAACCCCATCTTTTACCCTATCTTGACACCCTGGCAGATCCAACTTTCCAACAAGATAATGCCCGACCACATGTTGCAAGAGTCACAATAGACTTCTTTCAACATAATGATGTCACGTTGTTACCATGGCCACCAAGATCTCCCGACTTATCCCCAATTGAGCACGTGTGGGATATGATGGGTACGAGATTGGTCAATTTGCAACGTCCTCCTCAGACTCTAGAAGCACTTCGAGAGGAGTTGGTGGTTGCCTGGAATGAGATACCACAGGAGGACATTCACCACCTGATCAGAAGCATGATTAGGCGCGTTAGAGAATGCGTAGCACATCAGGGTGCATCCACACATTATTGAAGGTCAAAGGGCTTTAAAGCAGTGCAATCATTTTGAAATTTTTATCATTTACTTATTATGCTTCATTAAGTACTCATACAAATTTTTTTTAAAATAAAACCATTTAAACTGAGTGTTCGGATTTATATGTCACTTAGTATATATTATTTGCAGAACCGTTTTCCAACAGTTTACAATAACAATATTTCTACAGTATGGTTTGTATCATACTACAGGGCGCACATGATCGTTGCTATGACTAATCCCGCGTGGATGACGATATGGACTTCTACAGCATCGACAGATGGAAATCTTTAAGTCTTAAGAGTAACTATATGAGGACATCTGGTTTGGATAACATATGTCTAATAAGCAGTGTCCCATGATAAATGCAAGATTTGAATTTGCAGCTATGCTTGCAGTAAATTATAGGCAGCCTTTGACAGCTGAGAGGTCAGGGTTAGTAAAAGTGCAGCGTTATACGATACAATAACGTGTTTTCATTATTGTTGAACAATATTTCAAAAATTATGAAAGTTTACCTCATCAACTGTAAAAAGATTAATTGAAAAATTCAACTTAAAACTCAATTCGAAACTTGCGCTTATTTTGGGACAACCTTCAGATGCGTAGCATTACTGGCCTTCCAAATTTGATATTTTGCCTGTTGCGTCTATTTTGAGCCTAAAGGTCGTATCGTCAGTGGTCCCTACAATTGTAGGACACCTTTATGGCCTCCTTGATTTTTATAGTATTTTCTCTCCTACAGAAAGGCTGGGGTATTTCTAGATTTCTACTGTTCCGTGTCAGCATCAGCGCTCTCGTATTCTTTTTAAATTGCACGAAATTTCAGGCTGATATAACAGATGATATGAATCAAAAGCATAAACAATTTAATTCAAATAGTTATAGCAAAATTTGATAAAAATCCGAAAAGTTTCAAGTTAAACTTAGTGACACGATTTTTCGTGATGTACGTGATGTAAAATCGAAAAAACATAACTTTTCGCAATTACTAAACTTCCAAGTCCATGCGCGTGGTAAGTAAAATCAGTAGAATTATCTATAATGCTGAAAAATGTGTCGCCTGCACATCAGTCGCAGATCTTCTTGGATTTTCCCTGACTTTCTTGAATTTTTCCTTGAGATAGAAACTCGCTACCAATATTCTACCATTCAATCCATTCATAGAAAATATGTCTAAAGAGATTTGGTTAATGCCTTCAGGCTACTTCAATGTGCAGACAAATCCTCAGGATTACTCTCCCACATTTTTTTAATATGCTTTTAATCTCTTCGGATCCAGGCATTTTATAAGGAGTATATACACAACTTTTTACTCGGAAGTTTGAAAGCACTTAAGCTCAGTCAAAGCGTTCGTGCGGAAATTTTCTCGTCAGGAGGGGCGATCTACATGGAATTCTTCAACACTTTTTCATGCAGGCATCGCACATAAAACCACAAAGGAATGTTCTCTGGGAATGGATTATATGGGAAACATCAAAATTCACGGGTTGTAAAATCTAGAAGCGACTTTTCATGTTTTACTTCTCATTCATAAGCAAGGTTTTTGAGGATTAAAATCTGTTTGCTTTCCGCCTCTGCAACCGTAATCAACCGCTTGTAATGCCGTTTCGGGCTTTTCAGCAATCACACCGATCAACAGCGAAAAAATATCCTAAATAAAATCAACAAAATATTACTATTTTTAATGTGCTAAAACCGGAATGAAACTTATTTTTTCAATATTAGTTCAAGTTTTAGAGATACGGTAATTATATGTGTTCCTGCTGTGACAGTGTTAATATACTGTAATTCACAAGAATGCACGAGCTACATTTTTATATTCGGCAAGGAAAGATGATGTAATCGGCATGATTGTGTTACGTTATACATACGTGTACATTATATTGTTTTATATTAGCCATTTTTTCCTCAGTTGGCTGACAGCGTTCATGCAAGATGTCTCGAAAGTGTGTAAACAATCCAGATCAGTTTTGTTACGTGTGTGGTGATGTGACTTTTGCGTCTCAGACACGGTCTATTACTCCACTAATAACAAAGGCATATCAGCTTTATTTCGGTTGTAAACTAGGTGATCAAGACAAACAGTGGGCATCCCACATCTGCTGTAATACATGTGCTTCAAGTCTGAGGAGCTGGTTAAATGGCAAAAAAACGGTCTATGCGCTTTGCTGTCCCAATGGTTTGGAGAGAGCCTACAAATCATATTAATGATTATTACTTTTGCATGGTACCTTGTGTTGGACAAGCCACAGGTATGTCCATGAAAAAAAAATCGGTTATTAACTACCCAAACATACCATCTGCGATGAGACCTGTGCCTCTCAGTGACGAACATCCTATTCCAAAACCCCCAGAATCCTACACTTGCGAATCAGAACACGAATCAGATCATGGCGATCGAGTGATTCGTCAGGAAGAAGATATGCCATCAACGTCAGGAGATTCTGATTTTATACCGAGCACGTCATGCCACAAACCGCACAAAATAACACAGTCAGAATTAAATGATCTTGTAAGAGATTTAGAACTTCCAAAATGTAAGGCAGAGTAACTTGGATCAAGGCTGCAGCAGTGGAACTTGTTAGAAGACGATGTTTCGGTATGTGTTTTTCGTAAACGCCACAAAGACTTAGAACCATTTTTCAATATGGAGAATAACTTGGTTTTCTGCAGTAACATTAACGGCTTACTGGCGGCTTTAAATATAAACTATAACCCAGAAGAATGGAGATTGTTTATAGACAGTTCAACATTGAGTTTAAAGGCAGTGTTATTGCATATTGGAAATAGTTTACCATCTCTTCCTGTAGGGTATGCAGTTCACATGAAAGAATCATATGACAATATGAAGTACCTATTGACATGCATAAAATACGATGAGCACCAATGGCATATTTGTGGCGATTTGAAAGTTGTTGCACTTTTACTTGGGCTGCAGCTAGGCTACACAAGTTTTGCTGTTTTTTGTGTGAATGGGACAGTCGGGCAAAGGCACTTCATTACACCAGACAAAACTGGCCTGTTCGTCAATTCCTAGAGCCAGGTCAAAAAAATGTACAGCATATGCCATTAGTAGATTCGAAAAAAATTTTATTACCACCACGGCATATCAAGTAGGGCCTAATGAAAAACTTTGTCAAGGCATTAGATAGAGATGGGTCAGCTTTTCAATACCTGCGTCAGAAATTTCCAAGACTAAGTGAGGCAAAGGTTAAAGAAGGTATTTTTGTTGGGCCACAGATTTGAAATATTTTGAAAGATACACAGTTTGAAAACACTTTAACAGGTATTGAAAAAACTGCTTGGAATGATTTCCGTCTGGTGGTCACTAATTTCTTGGGAAATAGAAAAGCTGACAACTATAAAACCCTTGTACAAAAATATCCTGTCAACGTATCAAAAGATGGGCTGTAATATGTCTCTTAAGATACATTTCCTACACTCACACCTGGACTTTTTTCCTGACAATTGCGGAGCCGTAAGTGATGAGCACGGCGAACGTTTTCATCAGGATATTTCAACAATGGAAACAAGGTACCAAGGAATGTGGAATCCTTCCATGCTTGCAGACTACTGTTGGACTCTTGATAGAAATGCTCCAGAAACGATCCATAAAATAACAGCAAAAAGACAGCGCATATAGTGATTCTTATAAGTATATGAAATCTTGTTACTTTTTTTAATATATCCTTAAAAATAAAAAGTTTCTTTCTAAACCGCAACTAATTTTTTTATTTCATTGTCATTTTTGGATTCAGCGCCCCAAAATTAACAAAGCAGTGCACTTTTCCCACAAGATACAATTAAAAAACTAAAATTTGTTGTCCAGTGTCATCTGTACGGTATAGGTCTAGTCATTTCGAGACAAATGAAAGCAAACAAGCGAATATGAGTCTATATAAAAATTCTGTATTATGAAGTTTGAAAAATCACTAGATCTACGAGCCCCTTCCCACTTCAGTTGGCCCACATCAAGATTTGTACCAAAATATGCATTTATAAACTAAACATGACGGAACTATTTACCTCTAAAACAATTTATTTTCTCAAAAACATTTTAGATACACTCTAGTCGTAAAAAATACATATTTATACATACTTAGACCTATAACTAATAGAACATCTGAACAAATAAACAATGTGCGAATAAAAGCGCGCAGTTAATAAAGCAACAATTGAAAGATTACCATTGGGTAACGTCACCTTTATTCTTTATTACGGCTGAAATTCTTTGGGGCTTAGTGTTAACCAGGTTTTGGCAAAAATTTGGTGTAAAACAATCCCATATTTCTTGAAGCTTTTGTCTCAGTTCGGTGATTGTACGAGCAGGATGTTGTCGTAGAACCTTTTTCATCTCGTGCCACAAAGTTTCAATAGGTGATAGATCTGGACTGCTAGAAACCCATTTCAAAAGTGGTACATTATTTTTTTCCATCCATTTTATAGCCTTTTTTGAGGTATGGCACGCTGCACCATCTTAATGAAACACAAAATCTTGGCCGGATGTCAAACATTCTTCCATCACTGTTAAAAGCGATTCTTCTAAAACTGCCAAATATTTATTTGTATCCACATCTCCATCAATAAAATGAAGTTTTCCTACTTCTTTTGACGACATACTTTTCTCTTCAGACAGTCAACATGGAATGCATCATTTTTTTGCGAATAACTCTACTTAGTTCTTCATGCCATAATCTGCCCAATGCCTGGGAGTCATCCAGACAGCTTTATATCAATGTGTAGGAGGTATGAATTTTGTTATATTCTTTAATTTAGCTGCAATATCGAGAACAAAAAAGCAGAGCGAAACCTTGAAATAAATTTTCCATTGATATAAAAAGATTAAAAGTCCGCATCAATGTTCAGCTATTTATTTATTCCGCCATGCTCCGCAAATTCGCAGAATTTGAGTTAATATAATACTGGAACGGGAAATAAGAGAGAACAGCAGCAAATTTTTTATCTGGAAAATAAATACAGCAATCAATTTTCCGATTACCCGACGACCTGATTACGTGTTGGAAAAAAAATCACGCTCGACGCGATCATGGCCGTCCTCGAATATATTGGAGGGAATAATAGAGTTACAAAATGTAAGCAAAAAATGTTCGCGTCGTCTGGAAAGTTAAATCATCGGTTCTAAAGGAAAGGAACTTCTGGACAGTTGCTTTGGCACATAGAAAATTTTACCCAAACTCAAATCTCGATATTTTCTGAACGGAAAGAGATATCGAGTTGCAATATTCGGAAGGTTCTTGACCAACTATTTAAGCACACGTACAGGTATCGATCGGTATGTTTCTTTGATTTATCTTCCTCTACAAGGTGAGCAAAGGAAGTCATGTTTTTTAGCAAAGTTTGGGGCTATGTCAGATTCTCAGTTTTTGATCTTGGAAATTTTTCTGGGCATGTTTTTGAAAGAAAAATTCTCAAATTTTAAGATAGTTGCCTATGCCATCTTGGAGAAACAGTTATATGAAAACGGGGGTCTTGTGGCACATTATTTTGAAGCTACTGACGAGTACTTTATAACCCTGGAATATAAAGTCAAAACCTTCACCTACTACAAAATGGTGGTACATTTAATAATTAATTGAACACAAATCCACTAACATGCATATCTCTACATTTAATTGTAATTCCCTATTGTATCCACAGCAACAGCGGTAAAAACTTGTGTTATTTTTTGTTGAAAGTGACAAGAATATGAGTACGAAAACAAACATCATTGTACAGTTAAAATATTCTTATTTAGTTTTCGGTTTTAGTGCTAGACTGCGGCCATCTTGACATTTTCATCTGTCAATTTTAATCTAAAATATGGCATCCACGCGTCAATTTCATTACCACAAGTTTTAATTTCTTGAATTGATCCGTTCAAAGAATTAAAGGGGAGGGTGACATTAAAGAAAAGCACTGTATATTAACAAAGCTAATTTCACTTTGAATAGTAATATATACTAAGTGACATATAAATCCGAACACCCAGTTTAAATGGTTTTATTTTAATAAAATTTTGTATAAGTACTTAATGAAGCATAATAAGTAAATGATAAAAATTTTAAAATGATTGCACTGCTTTAAAGCCCTTTGACCTTTAATAATGTGTGGATGCACCCTGATGTGCTACGTATTCTCCAACGCGCCTAGGCATGCTTCTGATCAGGTGGTCAATGTCCTCCTGTGGTATCTCATTCCAGGCGACCACCAACTCCTCTCGAAGTGCTTCTAGAGTCAGGCTGACGTTGCTAATTGAGCAATCTCCTACCCATCATATCCCACACGTGCTCAATTGGGGACAAGTCGGGAGATCTTGGTGGTCAGGGTAACATGATGACATCATTTTGTTGAAAGAAGTCTATTGTGACTCTTGCAACATGTGGTCGGGCATTATCTTGTTGGAAAGTTGGATCTGCCAGGGTGTCAAGATAGGGTAAAAGATGGGGTTCTAGAACTTCGTGGATATAACGCTGCGCGTTCATGTTACCTCTGATGAAGATTAAAGGTGACCTAGAACCATAAGCTATAGCACCCCAAACCATAACTCCAACAGTGTGATGAACATGTCTTTCAACAAAAAACTGTGGATTCCTCCTTTCACCACGTCGCCTTCTAACCCTTACACCGACGTAATCGCCTTGAGTGGTGCAGACAACGGTCACTCTGGGATCAGGAATGGAACAGTATTGTCTTTAGTGACGAGTCTCGATTTTGTTTAGGCATGCACGATGGTCGTGCCAGGGTTAGAAGGAGACGTGGTGAAAGAAGGAATCCACAGTTTTTTGTTGAAAGACATGTTCATCACACTGTTGGAGTTATGGTTTGGGGTGCTATAGCTTATGGTTCCAGGTCACCTTTAATCTTCATCAGAGGTAACATGAACGCGCAGCGTTATATCCACGAAGTTCTAGAACCCCATCTTTTACCCTATCTTGACACCCTGGCAGATCCAACTTTCCAACAAGATAATGCCCGACCAAATGTTGCATGAGTCACAATAGACTTCTTTCAACATAATGATGTCACATTGTTACCATGGCCACCAAGATCACCCGACTTATCCCCAATTGAGCACGTGTGGGATATGATGGGTAGGAGATTGCTCAATTTGCAACGTCCTCCTCAGGCTCTAGAAGCACTTCGAGAGGAGTTGGTGGTTGCCTGGAATGAGATACCACAGGAGGACATTGACCACCTGATCAGAAGCATACCTAGGCGCGTTGGAGAATGCGTAACGTATCAGGGTGCATCCACACATTATTAAAGGTCAAAGGGCTTTAAAGCAGTGCAATCATTTTAAAATTTTTATCATTTACTTATTATGCTTCATTAAGTACTTATACAAAATTTTATTAAAATAAAACCATTTAAACTGTTCGGATTTATATGTCACTTAGTATACATTCATCTACCCCTGCGTCGGTATAAGATAGTAGTAGATCCCTCTCCGTTTTAGGTCCAAAAGGATTACAATTAGCTCCTCGAATAGTTTTGAAGCTGAGTTGAAAACACATCATATTGCTATGCCAACAGTGACTTTGCCGATATTTAGAAGTTTGTTTGTTCTTTTATGTGCTTTTGTATTATATTTTTGATAATTCATTAATTTTAACTGCTGGAAAGCTAATCTATTGTGTTATATGCCTGGTTTGCCTTTGCTGACATTGTCCAATTTTGGATTTTTAGTTGCTTGTTATTTTGTTGTTTTTTATGTATGTATATACTGCAAATTAGGCTTCCTGACGAAACCTACATATGTTTTATACGTGTCCAATGAAAATTGAATATTACTATTTTTCATGTCCCTGTCTTCCACATTGACTAAATAGGGAAGGAGTTCACCTTATCCTATTACCAGAAATTTCCTTACTAGGCGGCAAGTGACAAGAATATTATTATTATTTCCTAAGTTGTTTTGTATAACTCTACATTCAAAACTACGACTCGAAATAATTGAAATAAACGTTTATCTCTAATTCAAAGTAGCACCTAGCTCTTAATACGTAATACGTTATTTTGATTGCTTATAGAAAGACCAAGCCCCAGAGATTCTTGTTGCAAATGTAACTTGAATATGTAAATAACGAGTGCATGTTGGTAACGAACAAGTTCTGAAAAATAAAGAAATACTTAAACATTTTTTGCCGTTCATGCCGCGCGCAGATACAAAGGATTATTACGAAGTCCGAAGTGAACCTGCAGCGTGGAGTTTTTAGTTTTAGTATGCCAGCAGACCTCCTGTGAGTTTTAATTAGGCTATACGGGAACACGAAAGGTATTGTTCTAATTTCAATATTACCCCAGTGCATGTAGTTCTTTCAAAATTCACAAAGCTACTAAAATTTTCAGTTTTCAGTTTTTCAGGGATTTAAATTATGAGAATTGTGGGATGTTTGGAAATCAAAAATTTTTAAAATAAAACGCTTGAGGAATTCCAAAAAAAATTTCTAATTTGAAAATTACGAATAGACGTTCTGTAATTTAATGTACAGGTATGTATTCCGAGAAATAATTAAGTAGAATTTTATACTACAATGTCAAGAATCAACGAGCTAATTTGACTGACTTGCTACAACCCTAGAAAGAGGAAAAGACGTTTATCATAATGGGTGATTTTTTTGCTAGTATCTTTTTGGCAACACTGTTTTTGACAGATGACGCGTGAATCGTGCCTTGTGTCATTGTCAAACTTGTTCAGTTTGGTCTATAATTTAACCATGAATCGACTTACGAACGAACAACGCTTGCAAATTATTGAATTTTACTATCAAAATTCATGCTCGGTTAAGAGAGTGCATCGAGCACTGCTTCCAATTTATGGGCAATTTGGTCGGCCTACTGAGGAGCTATTCCGAAGCTTGTGACTAAATTTCGAACCCAGTTTACATTATTGGACATTAAACCACCAACACGCAGACGTAGAGTGAGGACTGAAGAAAATATTGCGGCTGTATCCGCCAGTGTTAGTTAACAAGCAATATTGCCGCATCTGGAGTGAAGACCAGCCAGAAGCATTGCAAGAGCTACCAATGCATCCCGAAAAAATCACTGTTTGGTGTGCGATGATAACAAACTTTTTTTTGCCCAAAATGGAAGAGGTGGACTTGGCTGACATGTGGTTTCAACAAGACGGTGCCACATGCCACACCGTACACGAAACAATGGCCCTATTGAGAGGCGAGTTCGGTGAACAGTTTATCTCACGTTTGGGGCCCGTCAATTGGCCGCCTAGATCGTGTGATTTAACGCCGTTGGACTATTTCTTTCTTGTGGGGCCATGTTGAGGCTAATTTCTACAGGGATAAACCAGCAACGATTGACGCACTGGAAGCCAATATTGAAGCATTTATTCGTGAGACACCGGCCGATATGTTGGAGAGAGTGTGCCAAAATTGGACCTTGCGCATGGGCCATCTAAAGCGAAGCCGCGGCCAACATTTACATGAAATAATCTTTAAACATTAAATTATATCGACCGTTCTATCGACTCAAATAAAGATCTAATCGTTTTTTCAAATTTTTTGTGTTTTTTTTTGAAAATCAAATCCTATACCTCTTAAAAAATCACCCGTTAGAAGTTGATTTATGAACTGTTGAAATCTCTTAACAACCGGTGAGGAAATTTTTGTCCTGGGATCAAATGGAAAAATAGGTTTTATCACTGAAACCAGGTAATTGATGAGGAATTTCTCGATTTAATATGGGGATCAGAGGCTATTATTAAAACCGATGTATCCATTTCATCCTGGTTTTGAATTTTCAGGTATTTATGCTTCTTTTAAATTTGATTCTATTGTGTACAACGTGTTTCTGACTGGACAAATTTGCACCCTGGCAACAATGGAAAAATAGATTATCATAAATAAGTCATGTGATTTCTGAAGAATTTTTTGATTTAATGTAGGGATTAGTAGCTAACCTCACATAAATAATATAATACATGCATATAATGTTTCGCTAGATTAGGAGAAATCAACTATATTCCTTAGATCCACTACTACAAAAACATTTTCCGTTTGATCAAACTTAACCTGAGGCCAAATCTAGAACCTCGTGAGTCAATGGTAAAATCGGGTCACAGTGCTTCGAAAATCAGTCCAGTGTCCGTGGAAATAAGATCAAAGAACACAAAATATCAAGAGCGTAAACATTTTCTTTGAAGTTTTTCGAATTTTTCTGGTCAAAAAAATCTGTAAAGCTGGATATTTTAAAAAAGTTCCAATCCTCGTTTGTCCATTTCTTGGCAGGGGGTAAAAAATTTTAAAACCATAACTGAAATTTCAAAAAGTACCGACTTGATCTGCCTTATTGAATTTTTTCGACATTGACGCAATTCTCAACCCTTCTCACCGGAGTATGCTCCGGTGCACATCGGTGCATGCAAATGACTGGCACACATATAAATCAAGCCACCTTCGGAATTGTTTGTTTAGTTACTGGCGAATTAAATTAGCTCCCTCCTAATTAAGAACCTTCCAGGATAGGGACAATCTCAGTCGTATTGGACGATGGTACGGTGACTGCAATTCCTCTGCGGTTTTTATTGCCGATGGTTAATTAGTACTTACAGGGCTAGATAATTGTTAGAGCAAACATTGCCGCCGTTCTTGATCTGTTCTGTATATCGGGGTTCAAGAAAGTCGATTTATTCAATGTTTTATTTGTGAGACCTTAATAATACGATTTGTATCACTTGAAGTTGTTTGCTAAATGTGATATTCTTCTTTTTTGCATTGCGTCAGCACCACCAGTTAACCATAACACATAAATGACCAAGGTCCGCGAAATTTGTCCAATTCCAGCCCGGTCATTCGTCATCCCGGAATCAGAACGAAAATTTACGTAAACACTATATATTTATCACCTATCGATATTAGCTATTAGGCGTGATTACGATATTCGTGAACGCGTTTCCGGAACACCAGGCGATATTAACGTTGAAATAAATATTACAGTGCAATTTATGCATCGCAATAAAACATGAGTGAACATGTCCACGTCGGATTCGAATTAATTACGTACTCGTGATTGTTTCAATCACGATGACTCGATGTGGCGCGAGTTGGCATGGATTTCTATTTATTGTTCGGTTCTACGTTGTGCACAACGACGTAAGCTAGATAAATGCTGTTCATTGATAACGAGAACGATAGTGCTAAATGCCCTTTAATACCGCATAGAGATTGCAAAGATACGTCGATGTATTGAAAACATCAATACATCGAACGTAAAACATCGATGTTTTGGCATAGGTGACATAGGAGTCCTATTTTAATCGCCCCACAAAATTATTTCGGTAAATGTGAAACAGAGGTTGCAGGGCGTCAAGGAGAGAATCATAGTGACCTTGACCACGACCAATTCATGGTCAAACGAATATTTTTTTATGTATCTCACTTCTTTTACACCGGAATTGAAAAGAGGAGGGAGGTTTTGTTTTAAGTCATATAGATAAAGCAAAGGTACATCGATATATCGGAAACATCAATAAATGGAACATAGAACATCGATGTTTGGCATCTATGGTTGTCTGTCGGTATTATGGTGACCTTGATCATGACTTTAACCACCACTATCAAGGCCAATTCATGGTCAAGCGGATATTTTTAAATGTATCTCACTTTTCTTGAACCTAAATTGGAAATAGGAGGAAATCCTTCGGCCGAATATGACCTTGATAATGACCCTAACCATGACCTTTAAGGGCATTTCAAGCTCAAGCAGACACTGAAATGAGGTTTTGATTCATACCACATTGAGATGGCAAAGGTACATCGATATATCGAAAACATCAATACATCGAACGTAGAACATCGATGTTTTGGCATCTGTGGTCGTATGTCGATATACACAAAATTATTTTGGCAAATGTGAAATAGCAGTTGTAGGGTGTCAGGGAGAGAATTATAGTGACCTTGATCATGACCTTCACCACCACCATCAAGGCCAATTCATGGTCAATCGGATACTTCTAAATGTATCTCACCTTTTTCACACCCGAATTGGAAAGAGGAGGAAATCCTGCAGCCGAATATGACCTTGACCATGACCCTGACCTTTAAGAGAATTACAAGCTAGTCGAGTAGACACTGAAATGAGGTTTGTAGGACTCACTAAAAAGTGGCATTGACCTTGACCATGACCATGACCTTAACCGTTACCCGGACCCCGACATTGGTCAGAACCTTGACGTTGACCTTGATCATTTCCTTCAAGATCAAGTCCAAATGTTCATCCTGGAATTGGAAAAGCAGGAAATGTTACGTCAGAATGTGAATTTGATCTCAGTCAAGGTGATGTCATTCTTGAATGTTATTTACCTAAGCAACCCAACATGTGAGATTTTGACATGACTTCAAAGATGACGCCCAAGGTCATGTTCAAGGTCAATGTCACCTTTGGATATCCCGTACAAAGCTCACAACTGCACTGTCGAACATTTTGAACGTCTTTTCTTGAAGCGACATTTATTGATTTTTAATGTATACATTCGTTTTATACAAAGATAGCTCAAGTCATCTGGGGGGCATAATTACCCACTTCACATCCCCCAAATGGTGAATGTGCTATGTACTTTATAACTAAAGATAATTCAGCTTCAACCTGTTTGATGTCACAATCCTTAGGGTTTAGGAGATTGTGCCCTCTGAGATATTTGTTAAAGACGGTGAGATATGCAACATATCAGAAATTCAACCAATTTAACGGGAATCAGATTTACATAAGGAAATTGCGTGGTTCTTTCATCCATAACCGTAATATTAATAAGAAGTAGGATGCGTAGAAAGCATTGCTGGTTTGCTTTGTGAATACTTTGTATTCCGACTACTCGACGGGTCAACAGTGATGTTTGGCGACATCTGTCTGCATATAATGTAAACGTAGACCAATGCACTCAGGCAATGGCGCTTCTTCTACCCCTATTGCCCCAAGCTCCCAAGCTGAGACAATGGAGTTATTTAGACGTTCCCACAATATCATTCTGAGGGGCATAGCTGAAGGGAACGGTGACATAAACATAGTATCAGAGATAATTAGGCATATTGAACCATCTGCCGAAAATCACCGACTCAGCATCACTCGCCTTGGCAGAACAACTTCAAGCAATCGTTTAATTAGAGTTGTGTTTTCCTCACCTATTATCGTCAGCAATATTTTGCGGAAGAAAAACTCCATCCTTAGCCACCCCACGCTTCGTCACGTAAAACTCTCTGACGACAAAACCAGAGGTCAAATGCAAGAACTACAACACCTTCGCGAAGAGCTAAGACGTCGTCAAACAACAGGCGAAAGTAATATTACTATAAAATACGTTCGTGGTAAACATTCTATAGTACACACAGCTACCCAGGAGATCACACCTTCAAAAAACTGATAAATTCTTTGGCAAACTGGACGGTTTGTTACACTAATATACAATCTCTCTTTTCTAAGCTACTTGAACTCCAAGCATTTGTTCGAGACAATAATCCAACGTTCGTTTGCCTTACTGAAACATGGCTTCATTCCAACGTGTCCGACTCTTCCATCAATTTTCCTGGATACTATTTATACAGAATGGATTCACCACGCACTCCTGGTTTTGGTGGAGTATGCATTTATGTTCGCACGGAAATCGCGTCGGCTTTCTCGGTATATCCCTCTTTCAGTCCTTTCGATGGCATTGACAATCTATTTTTGGAATTGAGGTGCCCAAATTTCAGCTTCACGATAGGCTGCATATATCGGCCACGGCCCTGTTTGGGAGACACACACCTGTGCAGTCTCATTTCAGATCTCTTAAATAAAAACACCAACCTTTTCATAGCTGGTGACTTCAATCTACGTGACATTAGCTGGCCTATGTCAACCATTCCTGAATGCAACTCTTTTGCTGCTGCTTACATCGACTTGCTACGCAACTCTAGCATATCTCAACTTGTTGATCGTCCAACGAGATTCAGGGAAGGACAGACGCCTAGGGCTCTGGATTTGATATTCGTTAACGACGCCGACTTTGTTTCTAATTTAGATTATTTGCCACCTTTTGGCAAGTCTGACCACTGTTCACTTTTATCTTCTCTCCAGTTCAATATAAATAGTCGTTCTACAACCGATAAGTTTAAAACCATCAAAATTGTAAACCACGATGCTCTTAACCAAGCCCTGTCTGAAGTCAACTGGCCTGATTTGCTTAACAACCGTAGCACCCAAGATATGTGGGACACTTTCGCTCAACGAGTCCTAAGCGAAACGTCTGACAATACTGTTGAAAAGAAGGTATACTGTGACCGATCAAAGCCCTGGATCAACACTAACATATCGAGGATGCTTCGTCACAAGAAATCTTTGTGGCAACGGTTTAGGAGGAGTGGCCATTCACAAGATTACGTGTCTCATCTATCCTTTTCTAACCTCCTATCTAGAACGTTACATAATGCCAAACATGCTTATGAACGAAAACTCGTTACCTCCAAAAATAAGAAGAAGCTGTTTCGGTATCTAAGAACAAACCTGAATTCCAAAGTTTCATCACCTCAGATCCGCGACGCTGACGGTCATCTCCACATGGATGCCACCGAATCTGCCAACTTACTGGCAGAGTCCTTTAGTGATGACTTCGTCGATGAGCCTAATGGAGACCTTCTACCGACCACTATCTGCCATAGGTGTCCCAACAGCCTTTGCGAAGTTGAGTTCCTGCCTGAAGATGTATTAATGCACCTGCGAAATCTGAAGACCTCTTCCTCCCCTGGTAAAGATGGGATGACGGCTACTGTACTTAAAAACTGCGCTTCAGCACTGGCCCTACCATTAAGCTTGATATTCACATCGTCTTTCAGATCTCATACCCTACCCTCATGCTGGCTTAATGCTTCTGTTACCCCTGTATTCAAAAAGGGCGACAAATCCTCCGCTAAAAATTATCGACCAATAAGTCTCGTTCCTATCGCCGCCAAAATAGCTGAAAGAATCATATTAGATAAGCTCCTGTCATTTGCTTTCGAAAATGACCTTATCCCTAAGAATCAGCATGGATTTCTCCCTGGTCGATCAATAGTGACCAACCTTCTCCACTCTCTCAACGATTGGACTCAGTATCTGGACACAAAGACTCCTGTTGATATAATCTACTCAGATTTTCCTAGGGCTTTCGATCGCGTACCACATAGAAGGCTTCTGTTTAAGTTTGAATGTATGGGAATAAGAGGCGAGTTGTTACTGTGGATTAAGGCTTATCTCACCGGGAGGACTTTCTCTGTGCGCGTCAGTGATAGCCAGTCTCACCTTCATCATGTAGCAAGTGGAGTTCCTCAAGGCTCTGTTTTGGGGCCAGTGCTGTTCCTTCTGTATACAAGTGACCTGCCCGCATTGATTTCCTCCACATGTTCAGCTTATGCCGACGACACCAAGATTTACAATACTGTCGTAAATTCTGCTATGCTTCAACGAGATTTTGATATTGTTTGTCAATGGTCAGTCAGTTGGCTTTTACCCTTAAATCTAACTAAGTGTTGTGTTCTTCACCTCGGGAAGACAGATCCGCGATTTACATACAAATCTCTGACCACAACATCGAAGCAGTTTCCAGCCACACTGATCTGGACGTTGTAGTCAACGATCGTCTTTCCTGGTCAGAGCATATTCACCACGTTACATCAAAAGCCAAGAAACTTCGATACATGCTGGAGAGGTCTTTCAAAGGATCCGATGTCAACACTTGCGCCTACATTTACAAGGCATTCGTGAGGCCAATTCTTGAATTCGCTGGCCCGGTATGGGACACTGTGCTTCTGCGCGATAGAAATCTCGTCGAATCAGTACAGCGTCGGGCTACTCGTATCCCTTTTGGAGCACGAAGACCAAGCTATGAAGATCGCCTTGAATTATTCAACCTGACCTAATTCTCTGAGCGAAGACTTCGTGGCGATCTTATAGTTACGTTCAGGATACTTCATGGTTTGATGGGCACCAACCTCATGCATCTATACCGTCTGTCGCGCGGCAATCTACGCGGACACAGCCTCAAACTGCATAAGGAGCTATTTAAAACAACAGTCCGACAGTGGTTTCTTCCCAACCGCATATTCAACACCTGGAATAGTTTACCTGAAAGTGTGATTGGTGCTACTTCAGCTAATAGCTTCAAAGTGCAGTATGATAGCTGGAGGAGTGTACAAACTTTATAGCTATGAACTGTCTTTTTTTATTTTTTTCTATTTGATGTATTTGTGTTACGTGTCCGTACACTATATTTACTGCATGAGCTTATAGTACTGTGTACTCTGCTCATCTCAATTATCATAATAATAATAATAATAATAATTTCTAAGCCCAAAGACGTTCAAGATGAAGTTAGCTTGGTGAACCATTTGGCGATCGTTAGTATTTTCATCTTCTTAAGCATAACAAAAGTCGAACTTTTTATTTTCGCAGACTGTGCTCTCTAACAACTTGCTATGGAATACTTGAAAGTTTCTAGCAGGATCGTCTGCATCAGATACCTACCCTTTCCGTAATAATATTATTACTGACGGAGTGTAATCAACCGCTAGAAGTTTCCCATCATGCATGAATTATTCGAAACTTTTCTAATTTCATGAGCTAATAAAAAATTCCGAGCTGTGATGAAGTTTCGGCTCGCTTCGGATCGGATGAGACTAACGGAAGCTGGGTATTCTCTGTGAAACTCCTTGCCACAGAACCGCTGTAATAATGCCGCTTTATCTTTTGATATGTACAGAATATTATGTAATACGTTTATTTGACTTCGCGGGACACGAAGTCGATTGAATGGGGAAAAAGTTGCCCATTCTGGTAACTAATAGACAAAAAAAACGAATTTTCCCTTAAATGTTTATATTTTTTCTCAAGTGTTGGGATTAATTTATTTATTGGTCATATTCTATAATGATATGTGAATATTTAAGGGTGTGAATCTATATGAAAATATAATGTTAGTTTGCTTTATAAACTATTGTGAATGTTAATAAAGTTGCATATTTTTCAATGCAAAAATAATTTTTTGTTTTTTGCCAAATAAAAATTATTTTTGAGTAAAAAAATAAAAACCGTTCTATAGTCTAATTTACAAAATTATTATTAATTTTTAATAAAATTAAACACATTAGGGCTAATGAACAACAACAACAACTGACAACATAAACATAACATTAAAACTAACGAAATGATTACAAAAATTGTTGGCCCCTTCACTTAATATATTTCCGCCTTCTTTCTCATGGAATTGCGCACTCGTTGAAATACCCCTGGAGTGTTTTTTATTATATCACAAGCTGCAGCTATTCTTTCTCTTAGTTCCTCTACAGTGTTAATGGGACTTGTGTACACTAGTGTCTTAAGATAGCCCCACAAAAAGAAATCTAAACTGTTGAGGTCTGGGGACTTTGGTGGCCATTCTTCGGGCCCACCACGACCAATCCAACGATTTGGATAAACAGTTTGTAAATAATTACGAACCGCTACACTGAAATGCGCTGGTGCACCATCATGCATGTACCACATTTTGTTTCTTATTACTAAAGGAACATCATCAAGTAGCAAAGGCAACTGTTGTTGAAAAAAATTGAGGTAAGTTATCCCGGCAAGAAGAATGGGCCAATAAGGTGGTTGCCAATAATTTCTGCCCATACGTTAACCGAAAATTGGTGTTGGAAATGGGTTTCGGTTACGGCATCGGGATTTTCTTGATTCAAATTCCCGATTTTGTGTAATTTTTTTGAAGATACCACTGCCAAAAGATCACACTCCTTGGAAAATCAATGGAAAGTAATGCCTGTACTCTTAAAATATGGTAAGGATATAAAAAAAAACCATTAAAATTCTCCAAACAAATTGATGACAAATAAATCATATAAGTAAGTGTCTAGCGATCTTCCTCGTACTCGTTTCAGGATGTTTTTCGACTTCGTGCAGCACTGCTTCCTCAATTTCAGGTGTTCTCACACTTCGAGGTCTACCTTCAGATGTTCCTTTTCGAACAGAACCAGTTTCAACAAGACGACGATAAGTATCGATGCATTTTTGCCAAAGCAACGTAAGTGACATTTTTGGTGAAAATCATGTTTTTCCATTAACGTAAGGCTTTTATTGTTGAGAAGGTACTGCCAAAGTGTAGGAAGCCTAGATTTTACTTTAAACCTTTGTTTTTAACTTTTTTTTAAAACGTATGTCCCGAATTTTTTAAATCATATCCATAAAAGAAACGTAACTTTAACACTATTTCCATCATAGTAACGCAAGCTAACGTTTTTTACCGCCATAATAACGTAAGTCCCGGTCGGTTTCTGCGACTTACGTCAGATTTTCGCAGTCAGTGTTTGGCTTACGACAGTGCTAGGTTCGTGCTACCATCGACTAATTATTGATTTTAGGTAAGTAAATAATAACGACATTTTTTTATAGTTAGAATTAGAAGTATTTTCGAATTTTTATTCTGTCAATATTTTTAATGCCATTAGCAATCAACAATCAGCATATCCTACTATTTTTTTAGACAAAAACTTGTAGTTAAGACAAATCATATTTTTCATTCAATATTACTTAGTACTAATATGGTTTTTGTTTTTTGTTTAAACAAAGGAACGGTTGATTTTTCCAAAAGTTTGACACAGTACTCTTTTTTCTAAATAAAGTGAGCAATAATAATGAATTATTAAAATTGTAAAAAATGCATTGGCGAAAGAATTAGGCTATTTTACTTTTCAGCGTATTAAGTAACTACGCCACTGGTTAGATAATTAAGATTTTTCCTTCTCATAATGGGTACCACCGAAATAAGAGAAACGACAAAGTTTAAAAATGTTCGAATGCATTTTGTCTGAATTATAAGAAAAAAGCTGATTTTTAACGTATTTTCAACACAATGTATCTCGGAAATGAAACGTTTCCGGACCCAAGCTTATCGCAAATTTTTCATCTCTATATTTTTTAATGTTCTGTTTGTGGTTGAAGTTTTGAATACTAATTTAGTGACACCCTGTATAGGGAATTCCCGTGTTATTAAGACTTTATTAAATACAGAAAACTGTTAATGAACTACAAATATAAAACATGAATACATATTTGCAAGTTATCCTCAAGTATTTCTTTGTTTAAGGTCGAAAAAAATTTATAAACAACGGCTTCCAGTATCCAAAATGAAGAAAAGGGATTTGGAAAAACTTTGCAAAAGAATGTCATACCTGCCAGGTTTCACGATGAATTCTTTAAATTAAAATGTAAGTCTTCTCTTCCAGATGAGTTAGCAGAAACTGATGCAGAGGATGACGATGAAGATGAAAGCTCCAAAACTTAAAAAAATATATATTTTGTACTAGTAATTATTTCATATTTCCTTTTGTAACGTTATTTTGTGTTTTTTTTTTAATAATAAACGATAGTTTTTAATTCTTTCCAAAATACTTTGAGTGGTACGATTTGCCGCCAAACTGACGTATCTGTGTACTTACGTTACATTTTTTATCAAGACTTCAAGATTTTTGAACCCGTAAAGTAACGTCAGTATCAATTAACGACTAAAACTATAGAAAAACTTCAAAAATAATTTTTCTTAATTAAATATAGACCTCAGAGAAACACTCTGGTAAATTTTGCGCGATTTAAAAAAGTTTAACCAGGTTAAATTAAAAACACGTTTTTTCTCCGAAATCGTTTTTGGTGACTTACGTTACTTTGGCAAATACGTATCGATATTAGAAAAGGCTCGACTATCTGGCAAAGCACGATCGGGATATCTCTGGTGATAAATCCGTCTGGCTTGCTCACCATTACCGTCGGCAAGGCCATATACGTAATGCATTTCCGCCATTTCTGCATTTGAATAATTCACCATCATTAACAAGATTGTAAAAGCTAAATAATGAAAAAGATTTGAATAACAGAGACAGAGACTTGTCAGATGTCAAAAGCATATTCCAGAGCAACTAGATATTTATTGCTAAATTGCATTCTTCAATTACAACAATTTTCTCGGGCAATAGAACGGTTTTTATTTTTTTATTCAAAAATGGCGCATCGAAAGAAAACAATTCAGGAGAGATCATTTGTTTTAAATTGAACGGGGAATTCAAAAATAATTATTCTTTGGCAAAAAACTATTGGAGTAACATTTTTTTCTTAAAAAATATCGAAGTCAATACCCGTACGCACGCCACTGTTCAAGCCAAAAATTATGTTTGCATTGAAAAATATGCAACTTTATTAACTTTCACTACGTACTAAATATCAGTGAAATACCTGAAGCGGTTCTGAAAATATTAATTAATTAACTTCAACACCCCGAGTTTTTGTAGGGAAACATTTTTGGACCATAGTTTATAAAGCAAACTAAAATTAATTTTTCATGTAGATTCATACCCTTAAATATTCGCATGTCATTAAGGAATACCCTGTATAAATATGTATGACAAGTCATTGAATGCAGAAGCTATAGAGTAAAAGAAAGTCAAATATTTGCAATAGAAAAACGAGGGCATGTGAGACATGAATCAAACGAGACTAAAAATTATAATTTAAAAATTCCAAAGTAGAAAAATTGATCCAGTAGGATGCACTTCATCCACCTCTAAACTCAAGTTACTACTCCTAATATAGGGGTGTGAATTTCATGAAGTTGATCTTTTCGTAGAGCCTGTGGAAAGACCGGAAATAAAACCAATGCGAAATCATGGGCAAAGCACTTTTATGCCCCATTTTTTCAATACGGCAGCGCAGGCCGAAAAGATACTAGTATATAGAGACAATTAAGGAAGACCACGTCAAAAAAAAATCAACTTCTTAAATCGGAGTATACTGATATTGAAGAAGATGGTTTCTACTTCGTATACCAATTTTATCTTTTTTTTTCAGCTTCTCAAGAGACTATGAGCGTGAGTTCGAAAAAATTCCAAGACTTCCTGCAAGAGTGGCCAACACCGGACACAGGTCCCTACTTTGACACTTCTATCAACTCTAATATCACTGGTTTGGTGGGAAACACCGTGCTTTTGAACTGCAAAGTGAAAAATTTGGGAAACAGAACAGTAAGTATCAGTTCTTAATATCTGGTCCACCGATAATGTATTTATAAGTACGTTGTTAGGACACTACATCAACAAGGCTTCAAACTCTACGGCTTACACTTCCAGAACCATCAGGTTAGCCTTGAAAACAATTCCAATCGCGTAACTGCAGGGTTGCGCATCGAAAACGAAACAGACGCATTTACTGGCACCTCAGTTTTTTTTTCGGAAAAACGCTCAGACCCGTCGATTTTGTTTTCGAGGGGGACACAAGTTTGGCAAAAAATCACGTTAACACGTGCAGCCCGCTGGGCGGCGGTGACACCAACCCTAAAATCTAAAATGGAAAGGGGGGTCGAGTGATACCTTATTTTAAAAGTCTTTCAATTCCCTTTATAATGATGTAAAATACATGAGCTTCAGTTCAGTAGTTTTGAAGATTTATTGATTTAAAGCTTAAAGTAAACTTTAGTAGGTACATCAGATTAGTTTGTACTACTTTCAGAAGAAATTTGACTAAAACAATTTAATTAATAAGTAAATGCTTTTCTTCACTACGCCCATGGTTTGTTTATCATTTTGTTTTTGAAAATAGTAATTCGAGCGTTATTCCTTGAAGAAAGAAATTTAGTACATAGTTTGCGATTGATTTGACCAAACTTTGTTGCTAAAATAACTTGTCGCTTTATTACATAAATTAACCATGGTTTCCACAGCAGAAAGAGTTGAAATTATCGAAATATTTTTCTGAAATAATCAGTGCTCTAATAGATCAGCAGACATATTTAATGAGCGACATGAGAACAGTAACGTGCATCGAAAATGAGTTCTAGAACTTGTAGCTAAATTTCTTGAAATTGGGTCAGTCGCCAATAAAAAACGCAACATTGAAAATCCCATAAGGAACGAAGCAATAGAAGTGGGGGTTTTAGGGCGAGTTTATGTAGATAATACGTTAAGTACCCGCAAATTGGAGACTGTATGTGGTGTTAGTCGACGTATTGTCCAACGGATTCTAAAGGCCCATAGTTTTCATCCGTATAAAATTCACCTGGTACAAGAACTTAATGAAGACGATTTTGATTAGCGATTACAATTTTGTGAAGATATGAGTGAACGAATTATAAACGATGAACATTTTCTATTCGCCTCCATTCTTCTACTACCATTTGAATTGCTGTTTCAGTGGAATACTTTTTTCTGAATCCTGCTTGAAATTTTTCTTCGATATATTCAAAGACTTGTTCATATATGATTCCTTCTAAGAGCTTCTCGACATCTGACATTAATTAGCCGCATGTTTGTATATAACGCAGAATTTTGGACTTTTGGAACAGGAGTAATTGTAGATCATTTCAATTTTGAAGGAAATTCGCCATACACAAACAGTGATTCACTAACAATAATAACTTCTCTCCAATAATGTTGAAACATTGAAGGATGTTCACTAGAATTTCTATTCGATTTCAATCTTGTAATAGCTTTTGAAAGATGACTGACATTTATTGGTTGGAATTGTCTCATAGAAGATTTATAAGTAACTTGCTTGTCACATAGATTTGGATCCCCATCTTCGGTTGATTCCACTATCTCATTTATACTTTCTATAACATAGGCGTTCATTCGTTCTTCAATCAACTTTGAAGTTGAGTCATTAATTTTCAGATAATGATTGTAGAAGGAAGATAAACCAAAATATGTGTGTAAATATAAAAGAAAATGTTACCTTGTTTTATAAAGTATCCTCCCGACAAGTATTTCAGTGCGGACCTGTATTTGATCGTGCGGTCTTGGAGCACCGGCATGCCCTCCCCTGTGAGGTCTTAAGTCACCTGATTCACGAGCCCTTTGTACTACATTAACAAAGGCACGAGGGGTTGGTTGCACCCGATTGGGGAACCGATCCGCATAAATCCGTGATGCCGCGTAAATAAGAATCATGTCCACAAGTTCAGCATTTTCGTAAACATGTGCCATTTTTTATTTCGGTTGAGCCACGCAACAGACACCACTATTCACTCACGCGTTACCGACTGACACTGACTGTATACAACTGAATAAAATAATTGTAAAAACATCGTTCCAAATTCTTTCGCTTTTTTGTTTCCGATGCGATGAACCGGTAAGGCGGATTATATCCGTTGTTGCCAAACACGAGCACATAATATTATTATTGAGACAGGGCGGTACTCAAACTTCCAAAGGGCTATAACTTTGTTACTTTAATTTTACCAGAAAAATGGTAAAGGAAAAAAACATTTCTTTTGATCAGATCTACTCACTGTTAAAATAAATGACTCAACTTTGAAGTCACCCTGTATATTTTTTGTGCTACTGTACCATCGTCAAAGCACATTCTTGATAATTCATTCCTCCTATTGGGAGATACAATATTTTTTAGTGTCTTCCACATCATTTTACTGTCATTTTTATTGCTATCGATTTTGTTTTCATAATATTTTTTTCTTTTCGTTCCTTTGTTTAACACTTGTATCTTGATTTCTTATATTCTATCCAATCTTCCTCAGTTTGAGTGATCGTAAAATTGTCTTTCTTTCGTCAATAATTGCCGGCGACGAATCTTTGTGCCATTATTTTGAACCATCCAATTAGCTAACATCGATGCAATTAAAACTCGCCACCAAATAAATCTAAGGTTCAACCTTCTGCAGGCAAAGTCATGTCCACCCACGCAGGAATTCGAAATTTTCGCTGATTGGGGTATCCGGAATTTAGAAACGACAGCACATAACTGAGGTAGACGAGCTGATGTGACTATAACGAGGCATTCAGTTTAAACAAGACGCAAATGAAATTTTACACAATAAATTCCTGATTAATAATGTAGCAATGATATAACAGCAGCATCGAAGTAGATTTCCATGTATGAAATTTTGATGCGGTTAAATTTTGTTAATACGCGTTCGCCTACGGCCGATAGTTAATTGAGAATACCTAATTAGCTGAATTGTTATGCATGAAAAAGCGGCTAACCATGTAATTTGGGAGCGGTGTTCTATCAAATTTTAACCAATTTGTTGCTAATATTCTCATTAATTATTATTACGTTTTTGACAAATGACGTGGGCGGTTATCGACAATTAACAAACTGCGGAAACTAAATGCTGACAATTAAATAAAAATGTTGATTGTATGTACACAATGATGCACTGATTCTAATTTGGCAATGGTAATAAATAATGTGTCGAGTAGATTCACTCTGCATTTTCTACGCACAATCAAAAGAAGAAGTTGTATCTTATCCGTACAAATTTTGAATGGACGAATTGTAAGATTAATTCAAATGACGAAAGGCAAAGCTCAGTAGAACCATAACTGGGACATTTTCAAAGACTGATTCACAATTTTGGTCCAGAGTTTGCCTTACTTATCTACTATGTTTTAGTAAAACTCAGTGATGTGTGTGCGTTCCGTTAATATGGAAAGCATTTCTTATTTTATTTTTACTGAAAAATCTGCAAAATACCAACGATATGAGCTTCGATTTGGCAAGTTTAGTAGGTTTGGAAAAAGATAGCCTGTGCAAAAAGCAGTTTCGTTCTATAAAATGATTTGAAGAATACTGGAAAATTGAGGGCTAATTCACCATTTTCAAATATTAAAAAACTCCATATAACAATGGGCCCAGAAATGCTTCCTTTAAATAATACATGATGTTTAGACTCAGATTTTTTATAGTTGACCTTATATGCATAAATATATTACAAAGATCGCATTGACAACACAGAAACTACAATAGTGGTGTTCGTACCAGCAGATCTGACAAAACAATAAGATACGCCACTGGTTTGTGTAACAAATTAATATCAGTGTTTTACAGGCAGATTGATTCCAATTAACAGCAACTGTCGATTGGAATTTTCAGTCACATCGTTTTCAAAACAAAAATGATTTTGTTATATCAGTACATAGATGTATTTATGGTGAATTAAGAAATAGTGATCCAGCTGATTTTTTGTACAGAAAACTCCAAGAGATACTTTTCAAGCAGAATCCATATGGAAAGACATTTGAATCGGTATGAATTAAAGAACAATATATCTCCAAAATGACCATTTTGAGAAAAACTAAAAAAACTTTTCTGAAAGAAAACCATTGGGAAGTTATAGAACTCATGGTGACCGATAATAATACCTACATAAATTTAAAAAGAAATTACTGCAAAAAAAGGTATTTGAAGAAGAATGACTTGGAACTATGCTGTTCTTTCACTCAATTGAAGAAAAATGCTTGAAAATAATATTATTATATAATATATTAATAACTTTATTGATTGATATTTAACAAACTTATATAGTCATTTTCATTCAGAATCTTCAGGTCTTACTTCCCAAGAAACAATATGATAGTCAAAACCAACGAATTCATCAGAAAAGTAATGTAAAAGTCAGTTATCTTCCTCGAGTTAATGAAAACCGTTTCTAAGAATGCACTTCCTATACATAAATGTGAATTAGCATTAGGTTTGGTTAACTTGAAAGTAAAAGACAAAAAAGCACAAATGAAATTACTTGTCGCCACACATCCTGGAGTTTCACTAGTGTATGTACGCTCACTGTACTGTAAAATAGAGAAATTAGCTCTTTGTGCTTCAGCTGACTAAGACGTTTTCTTATGAAAATGCGGCCACCAGTTTTTGAAATCAATAATATCGTTATATCTAATGGTAGTAGGTAAAAATGGCAGCGCCTTTCGGGAACTTGGTATCATTTGCTCATATTCTTCAGAAATATATATATATACAGGGTGGCGCATCGAAAACGCAACAGACGCATTTACCGGCAGCTCAGTTTTTTTTTTAAATACGCCCAGACCCGACGACACAAGTTTAGCAAAACGTCACGTTAGAAGGTGCAGCCCCCTACGCGGTGGTGACACCACCCCCAAAATTTATAATCATATAAAATTAATGTAATTCAGTTCAGTAGTTTTGAAGATTTATTCATTTAAAGTTTAAATAAAACTAATAGATCATCATTAGTGGAGATCAATACATTTGGCAGCACCGTAATTTAAAAATGAGGAATGAACTGACCCGTTAGGCAAGTAAATGTTGAAAATGGTCACCATGACTCTCCATGCAATGATAAAGATTTTGCTCAAAACGTTGCCGTACATTTTGCAATATTTGAGGATTAATTTGAAGGCACTCATTCACAATTCTTTGTCGCAGGTCTTCTAATGATGTTGGCTGAGTAGCATAGATTTTGCTTATTAAATGACCCCACATAAAGAAATCCAAAGGTGATAAATCTGGCGATCTTGGGGGCCATTAAATGGCACCTCTTCTACCAATCCATCGATCTGGAAACGTCTGATCTAGATATTGTCGCACACGTAATGCGTAATGTGGTGGGGCACCATCCTGTTGGAACTATTAATCTATTCGGAATATATCGCCGATCATTCTGATTTAAGAAAAAAGGACCAACTAAATGATCGCCAAAAATAGCACCCCAAACATTTAATTTTTGTGTATGAACCTCATGATAAATTCTGGGATTAGAATCGGACCAATATCGGCAGTTATGACGATTTACTACGCCATTTAAGAAAAAGGAACATTCGTCGGAAAAGCAAGTGTTGAATAGAAAATATTCATCGTTTATAATTCGTTCACTCATATCTTCACAAAATTGTAATCGCCGATCAAAATCGTCTTCATTAAGTTCTTGTACCAGGTGAATTTTACACGGATGAAAACTATGGGCCTTTAGAAACCGTTGGACAGTACGTCGACTAACACCACACACAGTGTCCAATTTGCGGGTACTTAACGTAGGATCTACATAAACTTGCCCTAAAATCCCCACTTCTATTGCTTCGTTCCTTATGGGATTTTCAATGTTGCGTTTTTTATTTGCGACTGACCCAGTTTCAAGAAATTTAGCTACAAGTTCTAGAACATATTTTCGATGCACGTTACTGTTCTCATGTCGCTCATTAAATATTTCTGCTGTTCTATTAGCGCACTGATTATTTCCGAAAAATATTTCGATAATTTCAGTCTACTTTAAGCTTTAAATCAATAATTCTTCAAAACTACTGAACTGAAGCTCATGTATTTTACATCATTATAAAGGGAATTGAAATACATTCAAAATAAGATATCACTCGACCCCCCATTCCATTTAAGATTTTAGGGTTGGTGTCACCCCCGCCCAGGGGGCTGCACGTGTTAACGTGATTTTTTGCCAAGCTTGTGTCCCCCTCGAAAACAAAATCGGCGGGTCTGAGCGTTTTTCCAAAAAAAAAAAACCTGAGCTGCCAGTAAATGCGTCTGTTTCGTTTTCGATGCGCCACCCTGTATATATATATATATGCGATCAGTTCTTTCACTCACCGTGTCACTTTTTTTTGCAAAAACTACTGGCGTACAATTTTCGGTACAAAAAAAGGTTACAGAAACTGGACCAATTTTCACGTGAATCTTAGTGGAACAGATCTACGTAGCCTATCCAATTGAACAACTAAGGATCCGATACATTCATTCATTCAAGGATCCGATCCAGACATGACGAATCAAATCTACGGATTTGATCTGCAAAACTGTACCACTGTTGTATGGGCCACTATTAATATGATACGTGTTTTGTTCCCAAATATTCTCCTCGGTTATTTCAACTCCCACAACCCGGAATGAGTAGCTAATCACAATACTGATTGAATTTCCGCGTTCCCAAGTAATGATAACCTCTAGGATCACGGTTTTTTTAATGAAATAAAACCATAAAATCAGATAGTGTTATCACCGCACCACTTGTCATGAAATGTATTTTTCATTTCCACCAGGCAACCCAGCTCGGTGTATTGCGAATGAAATACATCAGAACTGTATAAAAGTCCGCCGCAACCGCGATCGGAATATAATCCCGCTGGCTGAATCCACAATATAAAACAATCCTGGATATAATATTCCCCGAAATTCACTTTTTCACCACCTGATTTGTTTTGCTGTTAGTCAGTAAATAGCTTTGGTCGGCTGTGTTTCCAGTTCCATTGCGGCGTGCACGATGATATTTCAACATTTTCATTGTTCCACACACAGAAAATACAATGTTCGACGAGTACAGGGTACTCAAACATTGTGAAATCCAGCGCACAATCGTGGAATAGTGTCGATGTCAAACAGGACAATACATTGTAGGGCTTCTTTATGGCCTCCTTGACTCTCATAGTTTTCTACTGTATTTTGAGGTTATGTTACAAATATCTATTTGCATCAAATTGTTCATGCTTCTGACTTATCTGATCTGTTGTATCAACCTGAAATTTCATAGAAGTCGAAAAGAAAACATAACCTCCCAATGAGAGCGCGCTGACGCTGACAGGGATCATGAGAAACCTGGAAGTTCTTCGACATTTTAGAAAGAGAGAAAGTACTATGAGAATCAAAGAGGATATAAAGGCGCCCTACAATTATTTACTGTAGGACGATATGGTCCTTAAACCTCTTCCTGCTGACATCCGTTGGAAAATTTCTGAAAAGAGGACTGCGATTAGGCAAGCGAAAAGATCTTGTCATCCCGCTAACATTCGTAGAGGGACGAATCTCGTCCATGAAGTAATCAATGCACTCCATGAATTCCGCAATGAGCAGTGGAGCGAGTTTCTGGCATTGAAGCTTGAAGCAAGAACAACTACCACATGTTCATCATCCTGGAGGCACAGTTTTCAGGACTGAGGATAAAGTCGAGGTTTTTGCTGACATCACGGAAAGGCAGTTCTCTCCCAATTATGATCTGGAAAATGACCTTGACGAGGAACGACAATTTGTAGGATCTGTCAGGAGATATTTCAGTGCGAATGGCGACAACAACGTCAGTGCTAACATCGGTGACTCCTTTTCAGAAGATTCTTCTACGGAAGACTCCTCAGATGTAGCTCTGCATAGCACCTTCTGAGATTCTGTTTTGCACACCGGCCGAGCTCCAAGGCCACATTAAGAACCTAAAGGTGCGTAAAGCATCTGGAGAGGATAAAATCACCAACAAAGCACTGAAGTTGCATTCGCTCAAGGCTTTGACTTATCTGGTGGCGATAATCAATGCAATGCTCATAACTCATTACTTTCCTAAGGCGTGGAAGATCGCTGAAGTCATCATGATCCCAAAGAAGGCAGGTTCGATGTTCCCCCAGGATTACCGTGCGATTAGTCTGCTGTCAGTTCCTTCTAAGCTCGCTGAAAAGGTGATTTATCGTCACCTTGAGGATTTCTCGTCAGATCACCATATGATTCCTACAGGCAGTTAGACTGGTGGAGCATCTAATCAGGGGGTTCACCCTGAAAGTGCTGGTATCTTGCTTTTAGATGTATCAAAGGCATTCGATAAGGTGTGGCACATGTACCTCTTGTATAAGCTCATCCGACAGGGTTTTCCATTTTTGCCGTTTGGAAGTTTCGGATCAAAATTAACAGAGTGTTGTCAACTACACGGCCCGTAAGAGCCGGTGGTCCTCAGGGTTCGGTCTTAGGACCAATCCTTTATTCACTTTATATACATGACGTCCCTTGTCCCAGCAACTGTGAAGTCTATCTCTCTGCTGACGACACTTCACTGCTAGCCCAGTCTTGTTCTGGTAACCTGGTTCACAACATGCTACAGAGTGCGGTGGAGGAGGTATTGGAGTGGGCGGATCGGTGGTTGATCAAAATTAATGCTTCGAAAGCTCAGGCTCAGGCTCTATTGTACTAAAAAAAAATTAACTTTCGGCAGCTTTATCCTTTGTTGTGCAGAAATTAAAAATTAAGTTTGATCAACAAGATTCGGTTGTATAACTTGGTTCATTCTCGTGGTTAATCGTCTGTTTAGCTTATTTGGTTATCAAAAACTACTCAAAATTGGCAGAATATATATTTTTCACGAGAAATAGGCTCATATCCATAGCGGTTCTTACAATAAAAGGATACTCTCAGAAAACAACAGTATTAAAGAGAAAAAGTTAATCAGACGTTCCATTACTGTGTACGGTATTACAATACCAAGCGATTTACAAACATAACCACCTGTTTTTGTCAAGAGGAGGCTGACTAAGGCCCGTATCGTCAGTCGTCCCTACAATTGTAGGGCGCCTTTATGGCCTCCTTGATTGTCATAGTTTTCTACTTCTCCGTGTCAGCGCTCTGTTTTGAGGTTATGTCACAAAATTTCCTACAATTTAAAAAGAAGACATCTCCACAATAGGAGAGCGCTGACGCTGACACGGGACAAGTGTAATCTAGACATTTTTGGAGAGAAAGGAGTATGACAATCAAGGAGGCCATAAACGCGCCCTACAATTGTAGGGACGACTGACGATAGGGGCCTAAGTGTGTGAGCGCCCCTTACAAAAACGTTTTGATAAAAACCAATTAGAAGTGATCTATTAGCGTGCTCCTAAAGTGCACGTCCGTATATGCGCTACGTATATATACCAAAAGCTAGGAAATGTATATATTTGATGGCAGTAAACATTCATAAACATGAAAGTTTCATGAAGAAGCGCCGAATGGGATACGGATGCATGCTCTATATGCAAACAAATGTGATTTTCATTCCAAAATGCGGCCCGCAGTGCGGAGCTACATAGCTACGTAGCCTCAGTTTCGGCTCTTGGAAAGAATTAATGGTTTTTGAAGGGAACGTTTGAGAGGTTTTGGTTAATGCTAACTGCGGCGTTTGCAGAGAAAACGCTCGATTTTAATTTGGATTTGGGGTGGCTATACTTGCTGCAATTGAGATTAGCTTCCATTTGTGGGGCTTTTAAGTTCAAAGATCCTCATACTGCATCCTGCCCAAATAGGGATGTGAGAAATATGGATTTAGAAATCTAGTTTGAAAAGGGGAGTATCTGATTCTGCTAGAAGATGGCGCTAGTAACTTCTTTTTTCAGCCTCTCTAATACCTGTTACAATTTGGTATTTTCAGGCGGAACGTGTTAACCATTTAATTGAGAAAGATAGAACGAGAGAGAGAGGCCTCGAAAAGTAACCGAAGACCTCAGCGCCATCTATGAAACAGTGGCAGAACCAAACAACCCAATTCGTTTCCAAATAGATTTCCAAATTTACTTTTGTGACCTGCTGTTGTCACAAAGATGGCGCTAATATCTTTCAAACTCCTTTTAACTTCCCATTCCTACTGAAAGAGCAATATTCCAATCGCGAACAATTTCGAAAATGAGATTTTTTGTACAGGGTGCGGCAGAGAGGACGGACGTTTTTAGGATGGGTAGTACTCTCCGCCTCCGTCTACGAGAGAGGTGGGGAGGGTGCCGTTTGACTCGTGAGATCCTAGCATTATTTTACCAGTTGTCGTTATGGAGCCTTGGACGGTGGAGCACCGCGTTTTCGCCTATGATTGTTTCGTTCGAAATAATGAGTCAGTCATCGTCGTACAGCGTGAGATTCGTCGCCACTTCAACATTCATCGGAATGGAGCTGTTCCCTCTCGAAACACCATCCTTTGTTGGGTTGAATCACTTTGCAGGCGTGGTGAAGTGATCAACAGAAGACCAAGAGGAGCGCCGCGAACAGTTCGAACTCCTGAAAATGTTGAACGCGTTCGACAGGTCTTTCTTCGCAGTCCGACTCGATCTGCCCGGAAACATGCGCTGCACTTCGCCTTAGTGATCGTCCGGTAAGGCGAATTTTGCATATGGATCTCCGCTTTCACCCCTACAAATTGGCCATTGTGCAACAGTTACGAAAGCGAACTTCCAAGAACGCCTCTAGCACTGCATCAACGATTTCGGCCACCACATGCCTGATGTGATTTTCCACACTTGACTGTCTCAAATGCTATTTCCTTGTGAACCTGATTCCATCAATAAATTTGTTTTCGAGTAAAAATTAACTATTTAATGATTTTTTTAAAACCGTCCATCCTCTCTGCCCACCCTGTATATGACATATATATGGAGAAAGACAATGCCTGTCCGTTCATCTGTCCGCTAATCCTCTATCGGATTTTGTTGAAATTTTCGTACCAGATAACTAGAACGAAAATGCTCTGTAGTTTCTGAAAATCGGTCCAGTGTCGTCGGCGTAAAGGGCAAAAACAAACAAAGATCGCTCAAACACCGTTTTTGGACGTTCAAAATTGGGGGATGGAGAAGGGTATATCTCTTTTTTTATATTGTAATGCCCTCGTATGACTGGAATACTATGTGTACCAGTGATACGCCCTCGTACAGAACATTCGACAGGTGTCCAGAAACATCGCTTAGGTAACCAGAGTTACGCGGTTGTGCGTGATCCAGATGAATCTACTGTCATCTTGACTTGGTCGGTAAAACGCTGGAATGTTTCTCGACTCATCGATAGGGAAGTAAATATAGAATGGATGGCGGAAGGAAGACAGTAAACTAGCAGCCACAGCCAAGAATGCAATAGCCCAGTCAACATAGTTATAAATTTGTCAAGTATCAAGTGTGACAGTAATGAATTTGGCTCTGTACAGTGAAAACGGTGTTTTCGTTACACCATTAATACACTTCTAGCCCCTGTAATTCTACGCACCTATAAGATGATATACTTCTCACATCATACATTTGGATCGTGTACCTATCGGTCGCACCTGCCGGGTGCCACGGAAGTTTCATCATAATCCGACGAATGATGATTCTTCGTAATGTACGAGTATAAAAGTAGATACTAGCGCTCCAAGTACCAGAACCAATGTAAAAATGTCTGTCATTTTAAAAAAATAATAATAATAATAATCATCTACTGCTACAATACGATATAAAGAATGAGTACATAAATATAAAGTTACGGCTCATATGAGTCATGGACCATTATCATTGCAGTTGTACATATTATTGAAATATTAATAGAGATACAACTAGTCAACGAATTATTTGATGTTTACATTTACTATTTTTTACTATTACTCAACCCCATGAAGCTAAATATTGCCCCGCGCTGTGTTTCACCTCAGTAACCATCTTCTGCCAATTACATCCAGACACCATTATTTTGAATAACTCACCCATAAATAATACTCTGCAAGTGCACTAATGTCCTCCTTTCAGAGTTTGAGGCAGCGCAGAAAGAAAAAAGAAACGTAGTCTTTAAATTGCCATAGATTCTACTTTCTACCGTATTGAAACGCGAAATGCCTTCCGCTGAAAGGTCCTGAAAAGCGCACCTGTCGTATCGATCGGAAAGTGCTTTGAAACGAAGTTGAGCGATATATCTGGACTACTGGACCACCACTATTTCGCTTTTTCGATGCATAGATAGGAACCTTTTGAAATATCTGTAGGATCGCTGCATTGTTAGCGACAAGCAGAATGTTTTTTACATCACCATTTTCAGACAAAATATCACGTAGCTCTAGAAGTAGAGGTACAAACCCTGTGGTATGGCTATATAAAACTTCCAGAACATACAGTAGGTTACAGGTTGTTTCAAATTCGACCCTCAGGATAGGGATCTCGGTAAATGTAAGAGATACGAAGACGCCAAAGTCTGGAGAAAGATGGAAAGAACCAATGCTTCTCAAAATCGTTTTAACTTTTTCCTGACTTTATTTGTGGAATCTCAAAATAAGTCGCACTTTTTTCGTCTACAAGATGGCATAATTAAAATTTCAGTATGACGTTTCGTCTCTTGTCGTCCAGCACCACCCTTATTTTTTATTATGAACGCCATATTGGATATTTGCACAGATGAATAGAGTTTTTCATTTTGATTCCAAAAGTAACATCTGTAAATCATAGCACATGTTGTGTTATTTAGTAGAAACAGCCAGAGCCTTCTTTGCACATTGTGAACTGCTTCATTTATTTCTCAGTCTTCCAAACTCTGTTACTATGTTCAATTTGAGGTCTGGTCTGGAAATCAAAACAAATGACGGTCTATTAATTTCAAGGCCTACTTAGGAACCTCTGTTTCCTTAGAATAACTAAGGTTTGATAATGTCAATGTATGACATAATAACATTTCTGAAATCAGAATTAAAAGCTCCATTCATCTGCGCAGAAAACTGATATGGCGTCCATAAGAAAAATAAGATTGATGCTGGAGAACAAGATACGAAACGTTGTATTGAATTTCTAATTATACCATCTCGTAGAGGAAAAAAATGACAATGTTATTGGACAGTTTATTTTTAAATCCCACCACAAATAAATATAGGAAAAAATGTACACGATTTCAGAACATAGGGCAGATAAGGTATCTTGATAGGATTGCATCTAACAAGTAAATATACTAAGTGACATATAAATCCGAACACCCAGTTTAAATGGTTTTATTTTAATAAAAGTTGGTAAATGTATTTATCTTACCGTAAATAACAAGTCAAAAAATTTTCAGCCTTATCAGTTGGACATTCCGGTTTTTATACTGCTTTTTTTTAATTCACTAACGCTCTAAAAATGAATATTTCAGTCGCAGTAAAGAATCAACGTTGGCGGATTTTGGTTCTTGACATCCTCTACGATCGGTTATGATGCCTAGAGTACGGAGACCTGTACGATTTCGTCAACTTAGTGAGTTTGATAAGGGCCGTATAGTGGGACTTCGGGAAGCTGGACTTTCTTTTCGGGCAATTGCAGTTAGAGTGTAAAGAAGTGTAGACACTGTGGTTAGGTGTTGTCAGGCATGGCTTCGAGAAGGTCGTACGCAAAGAGCAAGGCGCACTGGACGCCGCCGTAGAACAACAGACCGTGAAGATCGCCGCCTAAGATTATTGGCCTTAAGGGACCGTTTCTCCACTACCAGGTCCATTGCAAATGAATGGTTTGCAGAACACGGAAGACCTATGGCATGCGAAGTGTTTACCGACGAATGAGAAGTTTTGGCTTGTTTTCATACCGGCCACACTGGGTCCTCCTTTTAACTCGAGAACACCGACGTAACCACCTTGAGTGGTGCAGACAACGGTCACTCTGGGATCAGGAATGGAACAGTATTGTCTTTAGTGACGAGTCTCGATTTTTAGGCATGCACGATGGTCGTGCCAGGGTTAGAAGGCGACGTGGTGAAAGGAGGAATCCACAGTTTTTTGTTGAAAGACATTTTCATCACACTGTTGGAGTTATGGTTTGGGGTGCAATAGCTTATGGTTCCAGGTTACCTTTAATCTTCATCAGAGGTAACATGAACGCGCAGCGTTATATCCACGAAGTTCTAGAACCCCATCTTTTACCCTATCTTGACACCCTGGCAGATCCAACTTTCCAACAAGATAATGCCCGACCACATGTTGCAAGAGCCACAATAGACTTCTTTCAACATAATGATGTCACATTGTTACCATGGCCACCAAGATCTCCTGACTTATCCCCAATTGAGCACGTGTGGGATATGATGGGTAGGAGATTGTCCAATTTGCAACGTCCTCCTCAGACTCTAGAAGCACTTCGAGAGGAGTTGGTGGTTGCCTGGAATGAGATACCACAGGAGGTCATTTACCACCTGATCAGAAGCATGCCTAGGCGCGTTGGAGAATGCGTAGCACATCAGGGTGCATCCACACATTATTAAAGGTCAAAGGGCTTTAAAGCAGTGCAATCATTTTGAATTTTGATCATTTACTTATTATGCTTCATTAAGTACTTATACAAAATTTTATTAAAATAAAACCATTTAAACTGGGTGTTCGGATTTATATGTTACTACTACCTGTATCACAAATTTCTGAATAATGAAATTCCTTCCACTGATATCAAAGATGCAACATTTACAACCTACAACCAAAAAACCCTCAATTTTCAACCGCTGGAGAAAATTTCAGACAGTCACACAGACAGACCAACAAACCGACAGACCAACAAACCAACAGACCGACAAATAGACATCTAGACCGACAGACTGACAGATAGATAGACCGACGGAAATGAGCGACATGGTTTTTCTTGATGTACATGTCATATAACACACAATAAGACATATTTCATTTTCCACCAGTGGCGTAGGAAGTAAAAACGCATGTTTGTGATGTCACGTAGTTATAAATCAACCTGTAGAAATTTTGCATATTTTCCAAGTAAGGAACGCATTGTAAACTCACCCTGTATATCTCTAATTCAATTTTCCGCAATTATTGCCGCGTCAATTAGAAAAAATGCCTACGGAGTGCTGAATCGACTATCTTCAGTTCAGTTTTTTTTTTCAGAAAGACCGCAAACGCCGTTTATGGGAAAAATGAGGAAGTTACGTTATAGAAAATATGAAGCTATTTACGGGAAATTGGCTTTCCGTTGCAGCATGGCTTTTTCCTTGTTTTGTTAAATCTTTTTAAACGACTCCCGCAAGGTATTTAGGAAACTTTGCCGCTGACGGCAAAAACGACATTTCCCGTCCAACTTTTTTAACTTTGCTGAATTGCGCTAATGGCTTTTGAATTTAATAACGGCTCGTGAGCTGGAGGAACCTAAAAACAGATATACCGAGAAATAAGGAACATGCTACCATGGGACGAGAGAAAATCACGAATGATCAATTAGTTTCACGAGTTTTCATTAGGGAATTATTGAAGAGCTTGTACGGCCAGGCATCATAAACGGCACGGTTCTTCAATCGCAAGTTAACTTTCCGGTCGGTTAACTATAACCAGAGAGTTAACTTGTAGTCACCTGCAAATGCGTTCTTCAAGTATTTTGACAGCTCCAGTTTACTTACCAGAAGGTCATCATACGAAAGGTACTATAAAAGCTTTGCAATTCAGCTTTACTTATTGACCTGGTTCAAAGTAATTTCCACCACATTCAGTCCGCCAAAACCGCTCCTGAAATCAGATCTGCCAAGTTTCACCCCGGAGTGCGGTACACTTGTTGTCCCAAGCTTAAAATGTATGTCACTCATTTAAAAAAAAAATGCGGACAATTGAATGACTAGAGCGTGTTCAAACTTATACTGAAGGCGGACGACATGTTTCCCTGTCTACCCTCCGAGCCCGGCACGTCCAGTGTTGCCAGATTGAACGCTAGGTTGCCAGACTCATCACTTAATCGTGCGTTCGAGGGTTTTAGACAAAATCATGCAGAAACAATTTAACAAAACCCCGATGCAAATGCCCTATTTATACAGGGTGTAAACGTTATGATAGTCATTATTTAAATGGGTGATAGAAGGGGTTAAAAGAAGCAAAAGTCTTCATATAACATGGGGGTCAAAACGGTACTTATTTAGAGAAAAGCGACTTTAAAGTGAAATAAAATCTGACGAGCTTCACCGTAAACTAACAACAAACTCTTGATTCGAGAACATTGTAAATAAACACGACGACGTACGCGAACAAAAACAAAACAACACGCCCGATGCTCTGCTCCACAAAACGATAAAGTAATTTATCTATGCAAAACGATAACTAACCACCTTTACCGTTTGCGATTGATTGCCAGTTCGATAAGAGTGCTGAAAGACCAACGCGCAGTTGTCATGTGTGTTTTAAATATTTAATTTAATGAAACTTACTTACTGACTACAAACTTTGGCTTAACTTAGAAAAACTTATTGCCGTTTATTTGTTAATTACCCAATTTAATAACGTTTTACATTAGATTATAAAAATTAGTAATATTGTGGTGATTGTGGTCGATATAAAGCACTTAAAGATGGAAACTATAAAGCCATTTAGACAAAAATCTATTGACTTTTGGAAAATGGGTCATATGAATTTTTTGACTTGTTTTGACCCATTTCAATAATGTTTACAGCTGTATATCCTTACTCAATTCTGACGTACCAGCGACTTAGCGCTTCCACGACGGGCATCTCATGTCAAATTCCATTAAGAGGTTGTACCCAGTGAAATAGATATTTTAAAGTTATTTCCTACGATAAAAAATAGCATATGTGCTATTCCAGACTATAATTAATATCTGTACCAAATTTCAGCCAGATCCGTACAGCCCTTTTGGCGTGATTGAGGGGCAAACATCCACACTTCCTCACTTATAACATTAGTGCGGATTCCATTTGAAATTTGGTTCAAGTAAAGGGCGCGTATTTGCCTATGATTTCTGTAATTAACTTTTATAATAACGGAGCCCTCGGCTGGTTACATATACTGAGTGACTTACGTATGTTATCGTGAGCTTTCATGGATCAACATCGCATCAACCGTTTACTTCGGCCATCACGATCGCCTGACCTATTTCCAATTGAACATGTCTGGGACATGATAGATCGCAGGCTCTTGAATATGCACCCTCCACGGCCTTAAACAGCTCTTACTCACGAAGTTGCAGTAGCCTGGAACAGGATATCGACCACCTTATCAACCGTATGCCTAGACGTGACAATGAGTGTATAATAAATCGTGGATCCTCAACACATAATCGAACCAGCTTCTGCAGTCAGTTGATGAATCAAGCTGAAAATTTAATTACTTCACTAGCAAGTGACGCTGCACATATATGCCAAAAATCATAAAAATCGGATAATGTTTACCTTTTTTTTGTCACCCAGTATATGGAAGTTCACCATATATGTATGGCTAGATTCAACGACCACTTTCCGTGGTTCGCGAAAAAGTATAACGATTTTTCAAACATATCCTCGTTTATTTGATAAGAGTCCTCGCTTTACAATATCACTCATTTGCAGTAAGTGAAGAGCTGCGCTCCCCGGTTACCGCTTTGTTCGTATATCTCACGACACTTTTGCTGCGAGTCGCTCCAATTCTGGAGCGTCGAGTATAGACCGACCTCATTGATAGAAACCGAAAGGGGACTCGCTCTGCTCGAACGGTTTCACGAAAAACACGATCCGCGGATAAAAAAGGATCATCTTGGCCTTATGTACACAGACAGAGTGTCGGATCCAAGAAAAGACTATCCACTTTTTAATAATAGCATTTATCGCCCAACAGAACTTTTACAATTCCATTTACAAATCAAAGAATCGAAATCTGTTGGTTGATTTTATTTAGTGACAATTTGCAAAACTATACATTTGCCTCTTGAGCGTGTTAAAAATCAATTTCCCTTATCGGTGGCTATACAGGGTGGCACGTCGACAACGAAACAAGCATTTACTGGCAGATCAGTTTTTTTTTAAAAACGTTTACCCGTCGATTTTGTTTTCGAGGGAGACACAAGTTTGGCAACAAATCACGTTAACACGTGCAGCCCCTGTTCGGGGGTGACACCAACCCTAAAATCTTAAATGGAAAGGGGGGTCGTGTGATACCTTATTTTAAAGGTCTTTCAATTCCCTTTATAATGATGTAAAATATATGAGCTTCAGTTCAGTAGTAGCTTAAAGTAGACTTTAATAGGTACATCAGATTAGTTTGTACTACTTTCAGAAGAAATTTGACTAAAAGAATTTACTTAATAAGTAAATGCTTTTTTTCACTACGCCCATGGTTTGTTTATCATTTTGTTGTTGAAAATAGCTATTGGAGCGTTTTTTTGTGTCAAAAAAGTTATTTCTTGAAGAAAGATAAGGAAATATCTCGAATTTATTTTAAATAGGAATTTAGTACATGGTTTGCGATTGATTTGACCAAACTTTGTTGCTAAAATAACTTGTAAAGCTTTACTACGTAAATTAACCATGGTATATTCTACAGCAGAAAGAGTTGAAATTATCGAAATATTTTTCGGAAATAATCAGTGCGCCAATAGAACAGCAGAAATATTTAATGAGCGACATGAGATCAATAACGTGCATCGAAAATATGTTCTAGAACTTGTAGCTAAACTTCGGAAAACTGGGTCAGTCGCCAATAAAAAACGCAACATTGAAAATCCCATAAGGAACGAAGCAATAGAAGTGGGGGTTTTAGGGCAAGTTTATGTAGATCCTACGTTAAGTACCCGCAAATTGGAGACTGTGTTAGTCGACGTACTGTCCAACGGATTCTAAAGGCCCATAGTTTTCATCCATATAAAATTCACCTGGTACAAAAACTTTATGGAGACGATTTTGATCGGCGATTACCATTTTGTAAAGATATGAGTGAACGAATTATAAACGATTAACATTTAATTAAATGTTTGGGCTGGTATTTTTAGAGATCATTTAGTTGGTCCTTTTTTCTTACCTGTAAGCGATCATTTAGTTGGTCCTTTTTTCTTACCTGGAAATTTTACCGGTGAAATGTATTTGGAATTACTGGAAGACGCCACAGATCTTGCATTAACAGCCATCATTGAAAATCAGAATGATCGGCGGTACATTGCGAATAGGTTGATGTTCCAACAGGATGATGCCCCACCACATTACGCATTACGTATTCGACAATATTTAGATCAGACGTTTCCAGATAGATGGATTGGTAGAAGAGGTGCCATTGAATGGCCCCCAAGATCGCCAGATTTATCAACTTTGGATTTATTTATGTGGGGTCATTTAAAAAGCAAAATATATGCTACTCAGCCAACAACATTAGAAGACCTGCGACAAAGAATTGTAAATGAGTGCCTTCAAATTACTCCTCAAATATTGCAAAATGTGCGGCAACGTTTTGACCAAAATCTTTATTATTGCATGGAGAGTCATGGTGGCCATTTTCAACATTTACTTGCCTAACGGGTCAGTTCATTCTTCATTTTTAAATTACTTTGCTGCCAAATGTATTGATCTCCACTAATGATGATGTATTAGTTTTATTTAAGCTTTAAATCAATAAATCTTCAAAACTAAGGCATATTTGTAATCAATTTAGATTTTTTGTGACACAAACGATATCATAGCCGATAGTCAACCCGGTTTTAGGCAAAACTTTAGCACAAGTACATCATTAGTTAATATCTTGGATGAAATCAGACATCATCAAGAACAAAAAAAATAGTACGTGCATGGTTCTTCTCGATTTTAGTATAGCGTTCGACACTCTGAATCATGAAATGTTACTAGCCAAGTAAGGGGTTTTCGCAGAGCTCCGTAAATCTAAGAAAAACATATTTAAGCAACCGTTCAAACCGCTATTTACAAAACCGATTTTAAACCTATAAAAAGAGGACTTCCTCAAGGTTAAATTTTATTTCCCTTGCTATTTTCTAATTTGGTGACACTTAAAAATTCACTATAGTGAGAACACTGCACGTATCGTTGTGAAACTTTGAATTTAAGTTTACTAAAGAGTGAGGTTAAGATTCAGTACTGACGTTCGATCCGCGCGGCCTACTATGTTTCTATATGCAAAACTTAAAAAACATCCCTCGTATTCATGACGAAATAAATATTATGAATTTGAATTGTCTGTTGTTAACTGATTTTTTAATTGCTTCAGTTTTTCCGCTCTGGTTGCAGAACGTAATGTAAATGATTTTTCAAAATTCGAATGTATAGTTTTATAATGCAACATACATTTTTACCTTCAACTTCTGTAGAGAAATATTCTTCTTCCCATTCCGAATGGAAATGGCATGTCTTCATCTTCTTACTACTGCTCATAATGTTTTTAATTGCAAGTCAACTATAACCCACCGCGCATTGCTATTTTGCGAAATTTTGAGTTGAAATTTTAATCACTTGCTATTCATCAGTGGATCTAAAGCTTGTAATAATATGCTCAAAATTACAGCACTCCTAGTCGGTGTTGCATTTTCTGTGATGGTTACTAATAATTACACTGCTTTAAATGGGGTTCAAATTACCTCGATCGCACTCCTTTTGGGTCGCTAAGACGGAATCAGCAGTCATTCCACATGATCCTGGTTATCACGAACATTCTATACTAAGTGACATATAAATCCGAACACCCACTTTAAATGGTTTTATTTTAATAAAAGTTGGTGAATGTATTTATCTTACTGTAAATAACAAGTGAAAAAATTTTCAGCCTTATCAGTTGGACATTCCGGTTTTTATACTGCTTTTTTTTAATTCACTAACACTCTAAAAATGAATATTTCAGCCGCTGTAAAGAATCAACGTTGGCGGATTTTGGTTCTTGACATCCTTTACGATCGGTTACGATGCCTAGATTACGGAGACCTGTACGATTTCGTCAACTTAGTGAGTTTGATAGGGGCCGTATAGTGGGACTTCGGGAAGCTGGACTTTCTTTTCGGGCAATTGCAGTTAGAGTGCAAAGAAGTGTAGACACTGTGGTTAGGTGTTGTCAGGCATGGCTTCGAGAAGGCCGTACGCAAAGAGCAAGGGGCACTGGACGCCGCCGTAGAACAACAGACCGTGAAGATCGCCGCCTAAGATTATTGGCCTTATGTTAAGAGACCGTTTCTCCGCTACCAGGTCCATTGCAAATGAATGGTTTGCAGAACTCGGAAGACCTATTGGCATGCGGAGTGTTTACCGACGAATGAGAAGTTTTGGCTTGTTTTCATACCGGCCACACTGGGTCCTCCCTTTAAATCGAGAACAGCGACGTAATCGCCTTGAGTGGTGCAGACAACGGTCACTCTGGGATCAGGAATGGAACAGTATTGTCTTTAGTGACGAGTCTCGATTTTGTTTAGGCATGCACGATGGTCGTGCCAGGGCTAGAAGGCGACGTAGTGAAAGGAGGAATCCACAGTTTATTGTTGAAAGACATGTTCATCACACTGTTGGAGTTATGGTTTGGGGTGCTATAGCTTATGGATCCAGGTCACCTTTAATCTTAATCAGAGGTAACATGAACGCGCAGCGTTATATCCACGAAGTTCTAGAACCCCATCTTTTACCCTATCTTGACACCCTGGCAGATCCAACTTTCCAACAAGATAATGCCCGACCACATGTTGCAAGAGTCACAATAGACTTCTTTCAACATAATGATGTCACATTGTTACCATGGCCACCAAGATCTCCCGACTCATCCCCAATTGAGCACGTGTGGGATATGATGGGTAGGAGATTGCTCAATTTGCAACGTCCTCCTCAGACTCTAGAAGCACTTCGAGAGGAGTTGGTGGTTGCCTGGAATGAGATACCGCAGGAGGACATTGACCACCTGATCAGAAGCATGCCTAGGCGCGTTGGAGAATGCGTAGCACATCAGGGTGCATCCACACATTATTAAAGGTCAAAGGGCTTTAAAGCAGTGCAATCATTTTGAAATTTTTATCATTTACTTATTATGCTTCATTAAGTACTTATACAAAATTTTATTAAAATAAAACCATTTAAACTGGGTGTTCGGATTTATATGTCACTTAGTATATTATTTAGTATAAGAGCGGATATAGATTATAAGTAAAAAACGAATTTAGCTATAAATGAATGGTGAAAAAATTCAATTCAATTTATTCCATGTTCTCGTACGAATACCAGACGTTAAGAAAGTGGCAGAATAGGCGGAATATCGAATAGCGAACCGAATATTCGTAACATCACTAGTTAATACGGAATCTAGGGAAACAGATATCCACCGATGGCATAATAAATCAGCAGCCATCTAACAGTTCGACTCTTCCCCGCCTCGTGGGTATGCTTATTTAAATTCGCATCCCCAAGACTGCAAACACGCTGGATAAATCATGCCAAAGTGGCCTGCCTCTGAATAATGTACTTCCGTTCATGATCTATGAGAAACTCGATATGTTTTATTACCTAGAGGAGGTTTAAAGTGAGTATAATACAAGAAGCTACAAATTATTGCTCGGAAAGCACTGGTTTTCTTGACTGTAAGTTCATAACACCATATGCCTCATTAACCCTTAATAGACCATTTGTTATTAGCGGATGGAGCTTGATACATATACGAGTAGAACCTTGTTCATGGGCTAACAAAATATATGCTCATAAATTCTATAAGTGTATTATATTCACAATTATTATAAACATTTTTTCTATCTAGTAACTGATTGATTTTTGATCTGGGAGTATTAAGGCGGCTCCGACGCAGTGAGTTTCAAGCCATTTACAAGGGTTCAGCTGCTTCGAAACTGACACTCCATTTTTCAATACTTTCGAATGAAATTCATACAGTATATTCATAAGACAATTCTCCAGGGTGCCAGGAGCACTTTTTGAAATTTGTTTTTGCACAAGTTCTATGATGGGTTGAATAAAAATAAAGCGTCAATTTCGAAGCGCGCAAACCTCTACAGATCGTATTTTTGACGAATTTTGTCTGCTGTTTCGTGCTGCCAACCCAAGTACCTGTATTGCGGCACAATGTACGGACTAAGAAAGGACGTATTCAGATCACTTGGTGGTCCTATTACATATAACATCGCATAGATAAGTCGTTCTGCAAATAGGTACTCATAATCGCGATCGCTGATACTCCTCGATTTTAAAGCCAGTGGCGAGGAAGTATTGTAATCGCGAAAAATTTCTAAAATGAGATGTTATGTTTTTTTAAGTCATATGACATCTACATCACGAAAAACTATATCACTCATCATCAACTTGGAAATTACCGCTCGGATTTTTATGAAATTTCCACACGGGGTTACTAGTATGAAAAAGCTTTGTAGTTTTAGTCCAATGGCAAGGGTGCTATAGGCAAAAAATAAAAAGTAACAATTGCTGAAACTCCGTTTTTGACGTTACAGGGGTTCCTTATCATTGACATAAAAAAATTGTACTGCTTCAAAAGTGGGGATTGGGGGGAAAGTGATTCTGAATGTTGCATCTTTGATATCAGTGCAACACGTTCTATTATTAAGAAGCTTCTGGTCCCAATGATTACAGGAAATTTAAGTCACGAAAAAAAGGCACACCAACAAGAGTACACCACAACAATTCAACAACACAATATCGACGAACAGTAACAAGGGGAGAAAAATACTAAATGATCACTTGCTGAGTACCAAATTGGAAAGGATTTACAGACTGTTATTATAAAAATTTACCTTGGTATGCACCCGCAGTCATCCTTTCCTCTTTTAAAATAGCGCCGACTACCGTCTAGGGCCAGCCCACCCTCGTTTCCTTTTCACCCCCCCGTTACCTCAGCAGATGGTGCTCGTGATTGTAGGAGCCCCGTTAAGCAGCCACTTTTCAAGTTATTTTTTGAGACTTTGAGGTTTCTTTAATTTCATTCGGAAATATAAAATACATTACCAAGTTGGGTATAACTTATTTGTGTTTTGACTTTCTAAACTTGGGGTACTCGTATATTATTATTACTTCTATGCGTGGTATGATGGCGGTGTGAGATATTTGCGTTGGAATTCTGATACTCGAATTGTCTGGTGGTAACCACAATAAAAAACCACTGTCAACAACAAACCAGCTTAGGGTAGGGTATGTGTGATTTTTATCAAATATAATTTTAAGCAACCATTTTTGGGCAGTATTAAGTTTATTTTCCAAGAAGTTATTTCGCATTGTAGTTGGCTTTGGACAAGTGTGGAGTATTCAATTTTTGAATATTCGATGTCAAACAACTGTTTATATATTTCCAGTTTGCCAATTGGTGATCTAAAATGTTACAGACAATTTGTTTGTTCCATCGTAAATTTTGATCTACATATATTTCGAGATATTTCATTGCTTCTAGATTTTAAAATTATACAGTACATGTCAGCTTTAAACCGTAATGTTTCATAGTCGGGCATGGGATCAGGATGTTACTTCACGGGTTATATTAAGTTAGAATGAACTATTTACATATATAGTGAACAATAGTGGACTCACTACTGTCCTCTGAGGTACACCATAACCATATTTGATAAAACGTTTGCTGCTTCTTACATTATTAACTTTTACTTGTAATATTTTTTTTTCAGGTTTCGTGGGTGCGTCACAGAGACATCCACCTGCTGACTGTCGGCAGATATACCTACACATCCGACCAACGATTTGAAGCAGTCCATGCACCTCACACAGAAGACTGGACACTAAGGATACGCTATCCCCAGAAAAAAGACAGCGGGATCTACGAGTGCCAGATCAGCACAACGCCGCCCATTGGACATTTTGTCTTTCTCACTATTGTTGGTAAGCATGTTCTCAAATATCTTCTAACTAAGCACATCGTAACGAAGGTATCTCAATTTAACTATGATATATCATGAAACTCTATAGTTCTACATCTCAAACTACAAAAAATCATAACTAAAACGTAAGAGATCCGATAAAGAATTGCTAGGTATTGATTATAAAAATTGACGCAGATGGTTCTGAAATGATTTGGCTTGTATAAGAAATTGAGCAATGCATTCAATCTAGAGGCAGTATTTCGAACAGTGTTTACAGATCAGCTAAACATATGATTTTCACTAATAAGAAAAGTTATTTTAGACAACATTCGTTACCACGCGTCTTCAAGGCAAACTGATTTTTTATAACCAGAGCCTTACCTTTCTCAAGTTTTTTTATTAAGACTTTTTCTTTCGCACATACATAATATGCAATCGCTTTCCATGTATGGATTACGTTTATATGTTTAAGCTCACAGGTATACTTTTTATACTAAGTGACATATTAATCCGAACACCCAGTTTAAATGGTTTTATTTTAATAAAATTTTGTATAAGTACTTAATGAAGCATAATAAGTAAATGATAAAAATTTCAAAATGATTGCACTGCTTTAAAGCCCTTAGACCTTTAATAATGTGTGGATGCACCCTGATGTGCTACGCATTCTCCAACGCGCCTAGGCATGCTATCTTGGTGGCCACGGTAACAATGTGACATCATTATGTTGAAAGAAGTCTATTGTGACTATTGCAACATGTGGTCGGGCATTATCTTGTTGGAAAGTTGGATCTGCCAGGGTGTCAAGATAGGGTAAAAGATGGTGTTCTAGAACTTCGTGGATATAACGCTGCGCGTTCATGTTACCTCTGATGAAGATTAAAGGTGACCTGGAACCATAAGCTATAGCACCCCAAACCATAACTCCAACAGTGTGATGAACATGTCTTTCAACAAAAAACTGTGGATTCCTCCTTTCACCACGTCGCCTTCTAACCCTGGCACGACCATCGTGCATGCCTAAACAAAATCGAGACTCGTCACTAAAGACTAAATACTGTTCCATTCCTGATCCCAGAGTGACCGTTGTCTGCACCACTCAAGGCGATTACGTCGGTGTTCTCAAGTTGAAGGGAGGACCCAGTGTGGCCGGTATGAAAACAAGCCAAAACTTCTCATTCGTCGGTAAACACTTCGCATGCCAGTAGGTCTTCCGTATTCTGCAAACCATTCATTTGCAATGGACCTGGTAGTGGAGAAGCGGTCCCTTAAGGCCAATAACCTTAGGCGGCGATCTTCACGGTCTGTTGTTCTACGGCGGCGTCCAGTGCCCCTTGCTCTTTGCGTACGACCTTCTCGAAGCCATGCCTGACAACACCTAACCACAGTGTCTACACTTCTTTGCACTCTAACTGCAATTGCCCGAAAAGAAAGTCCAGCTTCCCGAAGTCCCCCTATACGGCCCCTATCAAACTCACTAAGTTGACGAAATCGTACAGGTCTCCGTACTCTAGGCATCGTAACCGATCGTAAAGGATGTCAAGAACCAAAATCCGCCAACGTTGATTCTTTACTGCGGCTGAAATATTCATTTTTAGAGCGTTAGTGAATTAAAAAAAGCAGTATAAAAACCGGAATGTCCAACTGATAAGGCTGAAAATTTTTTCACTTGTTATTTACAGTAAGATAAATACATTCACCAACTTTTATTATAATAAAACCATTTAAACTGGGTGTTCGGATTTATATGTCACTTAGTATATTTTGGTGTCTTCCACAATTATTGTTGTCACTGTCAGTGTAGCAGTTTGCTTGGCATGGGCACACTAATTCAGTTTACCTTCTGTTTATCTTCGATACAATGTCCAATTTTTTTAATCAAGAGGTGAATGATATCAAACCATTATTCCCGTAGCATTCAACGTATGCGTGTGTGCAACAGCGAGTATCAATTGCGGTCGCTAATGAGAAGTGTGCAATTACCCTTTTCCCTCGAGCAAATCAATTCAGTCTGAAACTGAAGACGTCTTCTATTTCAAATGTAACACAGAATATCTGTAAAGGGAGTATTGTAACCAGATAATCCATGCATTTCCTCCTTCCGTTCTCAGTTAACTGAACAACACTTAATGCAACTCGACGTACATACATGACCAACTTGATTCTGTCGACTCTTGTCTCTAACTCCTCAGCCCCGCTGGAACGGGCTCTCAAAGCCCTATTAAGTGATTAACTAGCTACTATACTAGTTAGAGTTATCGTGAGTGTTTTGGGCGACGCATTTTGCAGAAGCTGATTTTTTGCTATGACACATGTATTAGTGAGGGTCGGAACAACTTTTTTATATAGACTGAAACTATCTAAGTAGCGTTTTAAACTCAAATCATTCATTTTCCTTTAGACATTAAGATATACATATATATATATATATATATATATATATATATATATATAGGTGAAAAATTAAAGCTTCCGCCTTTTGTTGGGTACTTCGACAAAATTTAAGCAAAGAGGACTCTTTATACTTTTTTTAATTCTCTCTAGCTTTCAATGGACTTTGCCATCATCATCAGGAGCTGCAATTACAATGATAACACTAGCAACCGACCAGAGGCAGTTGAATAAACTATATTTTTATTAATGGGAATTTAAATTAACAATTATTAAATTCCCATTAATAAAAATATAGTTTATTCAACTGCCTCTGGTCGGTTTAACAAATTCTTACATAAAATTCTGAAAATCTCATCATCTGAAGTGATTTGGCAACGTTTGGCACACGCCCACAATTCGTTCCACACTGACATTGACATCCTTCGGCCTTCTGTCAAAGGGTTTCATGTCACTCATTATTCCATGACCACTAATTTGTGCAATCATCAAGTGGCTTCACGATGTAATGCTCTAATTTTTTAAATAATTTTTTAATCTGTTTTTAACTTGTTCTTGTCATATTTTATATAATTTTGACCATTGTACAATCTATCCCGCTCTCACCATGTTACTGGACGTTTCCCTCATCCTATACGTAAACAACAATTAGCAACATCCTCACATACTACTGTAAGTTGAGTCAATTTAAATTCATTTTACACCTTTGTTGCTACTGTTATCATTGTAATTGCAGCTCCTGATGATGATGGCAAAGTCCATTGAAAGCTAGAGAGAATTAAAAAAAGTATAAAGAGTAAAAATAAAGCTTCCGCCTTTGGTTGAGTACTTCGACAAAATTGAAGCAGTGAGGTCTCTTTATACTTTATTAGTCTCTAGCTTTCAATGTACTATGCCATCATCATCAGGAGCTGCAATAACATTAAGAAGAAATAGCAGCTATTATGCAAATTGATTTTAAATTACTTACAATGGTATGTGAGATTGTTGCTAAATGTTATTAGAGGTTAAGTTGAGGGAAACATTTAATCGTAAAAAAAGTATAAAAGTATAAAATACACATAGCTGTATGTCAGGAACACATCAAAACGGATTAAAATTATTTGTAACGAAAGTTAAAATTATTACATGTTACATCGTGAAACAATCTGATGCTGCACAAAATGGTGTGGCACAGGATCATAAGTAGAATGAAATACTTGACAGATGACAGAAGGCTGGTAGTGTCAGTGTCGATGGATGGAACGAAAATTTGTAAAAAGGTGTGCTATGTTTGCCAAATCACTTCAGATGGTGTGATTTATCAAGGTATGTTAAATAAAAACTTGTCAACACACCAGAGGCAGTTGAACAAATTACGAGTATATTGTTAATGAGATGGACAATTGAACTGAACAATTAATATTTTATTATGTGAAAAAACAATGATTCAAATTTGAATGGAATGGAATTTTGGAGAAATAAACCAGATTCCATTTATGGTTGTGAAAATCCAATCCAAATTTGATTCCATTCAAACTTGAATAACGAAAACAGATTTTACATATATTTTCCAGTTTGCTCGTAAAACTACTTTCCATTTTCATTGGGACGCCCTGTAGATCCAGACGCCTTTCATATAACTCTGTGTTAGTATCTAAACAATCAAAAGGTAATTAAAAGGTTAACTGTCTCGATGCCCGCGTGCGGATGTCCTCATTACTGATGAAGCGAGATACCTCGTTTCCCGATGAATTGTTAACAAAGAAACCACCTTGAGGGGAATTTTCGACTTTGCATCCCTGTTTATCTTTCCAAAATCCCCTCAGCTGGCGACACAAGCGACTCGGCAGGTAAACAACGAGACAAAGATGGGGTGAAAAGTTTTCTGTCTCCACCAGGGCGGCTTAATAATGGCTCCCACCACGACAAAAGTTCAGATAAATGAGCTGGAAGATTAGAGAAAATTTAGTGGAAAGCCTGCGGAGAACTTTTTTCCTAGTTTATTTCGGCATAAACATGCATACAGTTACCGCACAACTTTATGCAATCAACTCCGAGACTCCCTTTGTTGGAGGAGTTTAGCGGGCTTAATGGGTACTAAAGCGGTGTTGCCAGACGCAGGACGGTAATCGTTTTTGCTAGAGCAAGGAAAAAAAGACGACATGAGATGGAGCATTTTTCAAAGCTCTGCATGCAGAACAAATATAGTTATTTATTATACAAGGGAAAAAAGTACTAGATTTTAAAATCTAGTATTTTTTCTGTGACGAGAAAAACGATGATTTAATATTGAAAAATTATACTATTACAATATTTAAGTCAGAAAATTATCGATGTGAAATTTGGATTTTGAAATTAGTAGACTATGTTGTACTTATAACGACAATTAGGCATGTTTTGCTAAGGAAACTTTTAAAGTAATCAAATATAAGTAACCTTACTTTGATTTAAAAATTGTAAATTAAGTGGATGTTTAGAAAGTATTTTTAATACTATAAAGTAAAAAATGTCTAATTCCGAGTTTCTTTTGACTCCACCGGAATTATTAGAAGTAGCCAAAGTAGCGTATACTCACACGTGGGTTCTCATACCATTCGTGAAGGTCATTTCCAACAACGTTTTAAAATAAATATTTGGGCGGGTATTCTTGACGATCAGGTAATTGGCCCTTTCGAGTTACCCCCAAAAGTGTCAGGAGAAGGATACCTTATCTTTCTAGCCAATAACCTACCAGAACTTTTGGAACAGACCTTAGACAACAAGCCATTACAACGGAGATAGAATTTGTGGTGTCTTCTTCACGGGGCACCACCACACATTTTTAGAGTCGTCATTCAGTATTTGAATGAATATTATCCAAATCGCTGGATCGGTCGAAATGCTCCTGATTCTCGAAAATGGCCAGCAAGATCTCCTGACCTCAATCCGATGGATTTCTGGTATTGTAGAGAACTTAAAGGGATGGTTTATGGGGCTGGTCCAATAACAACTGAAGCATAACTTCGCGAAAAGAATTTTAATGCGGCTGAAATAATAAATGGACAACTTCGAGGACCTAGAGTAAGAAGAAACTGGGTTCTTCATAATGAAGCTTCTGTGGAAAGTGGAGGACGACATTTTGAATACCTTGTTTAAATACAAAAAAGTGCCGTGTGGGTTTTAAAAAGAAAAACAATGTATGCATCAAAATTGTGTTCCCTATTTATAAGTGGATTTTTTTAATACGTTCAATAAACTTTCACAGACCAGGTGAAGCGCTTAGACAGTTAGTGGTAAGTCCGCTTTTTTTTTAATTGTTTGCATTTTACGAGTACATTATCAAATAATGAAATAATACCTAAGAGCCAAAAATAATAAACTCCATCTTTATTTACGCTGCGTTCCGTCGTTGTCAGATTTTATTTTACTTCCAAGTCACTTTTCTCTAAAAAAATGCCGTTTTGAACCCATGTTGTATGAACTTTTTGCTTCTTTCAACCCCCTCTATCACCCATTTAAATAATTACTATCATACCGTTTACACCCTGTAAAATTTTGCAAAGCAACTGTCCACCAGTTTATATTCTTATAAGTGACCAAGCTAGTTGACAAAACTAAACTTACAACAGCCTGTCATAACTCCCAACTAAAGTTCCATTAACTCCCCGTAACTGAGAACTTAGTAACTTCTGATTAGTTGACAAGTAGTATATCATGCATAAGCGATTTTGATAAACAGACCGCTTGGCCAACTTGTAGCTTCATCACTTATTGATACGATTCGTTTCCGTTTGAAGCAAACTTCTTGACCCACTCCGATATGCAGAGGCTAGCTAGTTATAAACAGAACTCCGAATACAAAGCAAGCTATGAGAAAACTTTTAAGCCGCTTGTAGTTTAATAACAGGCTTAAGGGTCTGCCTCAGGGGTTTTTTAATATTAATTCAGACGTTTAAGGGGTGTATGGATATTACTTGAACTAATTTGCTAGAATAGCTATAAGAACTGTATTTAGTATAAAATTTATATTACTTAAGCCTGAACTAGCGCAAACGTTTTCTGTTGATTTTTACTGCGAATACAGCGGAAGAGGAAATCGTCTTTTTTATTCGAAATGTCCTAAAAACTAAGAACACTGACAGGAGCGAAAAACAAAAGAAATTCAAGCCAGAATGAAAGCTTGTTCATTAGTCGAGCCTTCAAAAATGTATATTTTCTTTATCAGGATGCACTAAGAAGATAATTGTGTGACGATTTCGATCAAAATTGAAATAATTCTTGGAACGTTGATGTTTTCTTTCAGGAAATGCAGTTAATTATTGAACAACATTAATAACCCACAGGTCGCAAATTAAAATAATGATCAATGTAAAACACTTTATAAGTATTTAGCGAGAGAAAATCTAAAAGCTAAAATGGTAGTTACAGCCACTTTAGGGGGCAAATCCGCATGTCCCAGAATCATGGCAAAATTGAAAAGAAAAATAAAAAAATAGTCATTGCATGAGTACTTTCTCCATGGTTTTTTTTTTGTTGAAGTCAGAATGGATACATTTTTGAGAAAACCCGTAAAAACCATAAAAATAATAATATCGTGATTTTTTTATATGAAAATATCCGTGAATTGTTCGTCGTTTCCGGCTACGTTTGTCTGCGGAACATGTAGCTGTACTGATTTGTGCTTCGCTGTTTGCATTCTTTGTTTGTTTCTCTTTGCATTCAGAATCCAGTCCATTGCGAAGGCTCGATTAAAAAATATACATGGTGCACCTAAACATGCTGCTTTCGTCAGTCCGACCAAACACCAACCATACACAGCTGCTTCGTGCTTTTTGGCTACTCATCGGCGTGATCCAGGCTTGGTCTCTCATATATAGAACGACGAACAAAAAAATAGCAACTAAACACTATCAAATGTACGAGATCTTCCGAAATATTCACTGTTCGCAGTGGTCGATACTAGTAGTAGATGGCGCTTGCCGCTTATTTCGATAAATGGTGAATCTGCAATGTCAATCAAATATGCGCCTCCACCAAAATCTAGGCTCGTGATTTCGGAGTTAGATATTTGTCTATCGACTCAAAATGTTGGCTTCAAGTTCGTGTTTAACGGGGAAAAAATACATGAGAAAATACAGGATGGCGCATCGAAAACGAAACAGACGCATTTACTGGCAGCTCAGTTTTTTTTTTTTTTGGAAAAACGCTCAGACCCGTCGATTTTGTTTTAGAGGGGGACACAAGTTTGGCAAAAAATCACGTTAGCACGTGCAGCCCCCAGGGCGGGGGTGACACCAACCCTAAAATCTTAAATAGAAAGGGGGATCGAGTGATACCTTATTTTAAAGGTCTTTCAATTCCCTTTATAATGGTGTAAAATACATGAGCTTGAGTTCAGTAGTTTTGAAGATTTATTGATTTAAAGCTTAAAGTAGACTTTAATAGGTACATCAGATTAGTTTGTACTACTTTCAGAAGAAATTTGACTAAAAGAATTTACTTAATAAGTAAATGCTTTTCTTCACTACGCCCATGGTTTGTTTATCGTTTTGTTGTTGAAAATAGCTATTGGAGCGTTTTTTTTTTGTGGCAAAAAAGTTATTTCTTGAAGAAAGACAAGGAATATCTCGTACTTATTTTAAATAGGAATTTGGTTCATAGTTTGCGATTGGTTTGACCAAACTTTGTTGCTAAAATAACTCGTAACGCTTTATTACATAAATTAGCCACGGTATATTCCACAGCAGAAAGAGTTGAAATTATCGAAATATTTTTCGGAAATAATCAGTGCGCTAATAGAACAGCAGAAATATTTAATGAGCGACATGAGAACAGTAACGTGATTCGAAAATATGTTCTAGAACTTGTATCTAAATTTCGGGAAACTGGGTCAGTCGCCAATAAAAAATGCAACATTGAAAATCCCATAAGAACGAAGCAATAGAATCCCAAAATTTATCATGAGGTTCATACAGAGCAGCCACAAAAATAAAATGTTTGGGCTGGTATTTTTGGCGATCATTTAGTAGGCCATTTTTTCTTACCTGAAAATTTGGCCGGTGAAATGTATTTGGAATACTGGAAGACGCCATAGATCCTACATTAACAGCCATAATTGAAAATCAGAATGATCGGCGGTACATTGCGAATAGGTTGATGTTCCAACAGGATGGTGCCCCACCACATTACGCATTACGTGTTCGACAATATTCGACAATATTTAGATCAGACGTTTCCAGATCGATGGATTGGTTGAAGTGGTGCCATTGAATGGCCCCCAAGATCGCCAGATTTATCACCTTTGGATTTCTTTATGTGGGGTCATTTAAAAAGAAAAATCTGTGCTACTCAGCCAACATCATTAGAAGACCTGCGACAAAGAATTATTGTGAATGAATGCCTTCAACTTACTCCTCAAATATTGCAAAATGTGCGGCAACGTTTTGAGCAAAATCTTTATTATTGCATGGAGAGTCATGGTGACCATTTTCAACATTTACTTGCCTAACGGGTCAGTTCATTCTTCATTTTTAAATTACTTTGCTGCCAAATGTATTGATCTCCACTAATGATGATGTATTAGTTTTAATTAAGCTTTAAATCAATAAATCTTCAAAACTACTGAACTGAAGTACATTAATTTTATATCACTATAAAGGGAATTGAAAGACCTTTAAAATAAGGTATCACTCGACCCCCCCTTCCCTTTAAGATTTTAGGGGTGGTGTCACCCCCGCTTAAGGGGCTGCACGTGCTAACGTGATTTTTTGCCAAACTTGTGTCCCCCTCGAAAACAAAATCGACGGATCTGAGCGTTTTTCAAAAAAAAACTGAGCTGCCAGTAAATGCGTCTGTTTCGTTTTCGATGCGCCACCCTGTATAGTGAGATCCACAACATTTTTTTAGGCCTATATTTTTCCAAGAGCGAAAGAGAGACAGGGGCCAAAGCTATGTCTGCCGTACATTGGAAGTGGTTTGATGTCACATTTGAAACATTGAATTAATAATAATTTTATTGGCCAAAAACACGGCTTTGCTATAATTTGTTACCAGTACAGATGCAACAACGACAATTAATCCACTGCTACGAAACAGAAACCTTGTGTGTCTGACAATAATCCTACTTTTGTCACATCATGATCATAGTTCATGCGTTGGAAGCTTTTCGATATTGCTCACTCACGCTGTATCAACTACGTCCCAATAGCCCATACATATAGATTTAAATTTTGAGTAAAGTAGGTGCTCGGCCTCGTGTAGTTTCTAGAGAGAAGGAAAATAGGGAAACCAAATCTAGAACAAACAAACTAACTGCAGGAGAATGTCCTATGACCACAATACTCCAATGGGCTGAAGACTAAGAAAATACCATCATTGTCTTTTTTGCAACGTCCGATCGTTCTCATAATTATTTCAACTTAACAACAACTTATGAGTGAGTAGTGAAATGTAAATATATATTTTAGCATATGTGCGTATTGATATATGGTAATTAAGATAAAAAAAACAAGTTTTGTGCGAGACATCCCCCATACAACAAATTAATACTGTGACCTCATAATAGCTACTGTCTTCAGAAAAAACGTTCTACCACGTTAATTTTCCTTTATGGCTCCATATAAGCTCGTAAGCGGCTTGCATTTCTTTTTGCCGACGCACTTTAACAAAATGGGTCAGGGGGAACGGAAAACGCCCCTCTGGGGGAAATAAAGCGCCTTGACGGCCCTGAAAGTCGGAGGAGTCGCTATAAAGACGAATACATCCTCTTGCTTCTACTATTATATCACACAAAGAGCTATGTCGCTCTCGATATTCTGAAACGTGATAGCGTGTTACTGTATCGACAAATGCAGTTGACCGCTCAAAGATGACAGAAGTCACTGATCTAAAGCAACAAAACAAAAAAAGATAAAAAATGCGCATTGCTAAAGTAACTATTTGACTTTCCACTACCTCCACGCAAGAGGACTCAGTCTAGTAGAACAGGAAGACGTATCAAGAGCTACTATAATCAGTTATCGAACATTGATGACAAACAGTTTTACGCAGAAGCATAGAGTCAATCTACTTGATGGTATATGTAGAAAAAATTACTTACTTTTAGCTTTTTAGCAAATGCCTATTTTTAAAATAAATTCCGTGCAAACTTCCCTTTACTACCCAATATAATTTTAACGAAATGGGTCAGAGAAAAAGAAAAACATTCCTCTGGGAGGGTGGAGTCACTCCAATACCGCCGGAAGTCGAAGGAGCTACTATGAAGACGCATGCATCCGTTGCTCTGCATACCCATCCATTATTCATGACGTCGAATAGTTGGAGCAAAGATTGGAGGTTTGCTTGTGTTCTGTCCATCACGATTATTTGGCTAGTTATGAGAGTAAACTTCAAACTGAAGTTATGATGGATGGTGGCTACCAGGGTCAGGAACGTAGCAATGATACAGGGCATCCAGGTTATAGAGGGCGGGTGTGAGAAAAAATTCTTAAATTGTTATCCACAATCTCATGATAGGCGATAACTTTTGACAATCCAAAATACAACAGTAGCAGGTGAAAGAATCGAACATACACACCCCAACTAACAATTATCACTCCTATTAGAGTTGCAAGAATGATTATACAGTATTCCTTACACAGCATTGTATACTGTAAGAACATTGGCAAAACCCTCTTAGAACAGCTATACAAGCGGAATGGGCACACCACATAGTCATTTAAGAGGTTGTATAAGGGCTGCAGGTAACAGTTATACAACAAAAGTTTAAGCCTCTTGCAGCCGCTATAGGACATCTGCGTCAGTGCAAAATTCAGTTTTTGTCAACTATACAACTATTCTGTTGCGTGATTCTACTTTTTTGCAACCAAACTATGTCTTGTGTATTGTATACATGTAGACGAAGTGAAGAATGTATAACTAACACATTACAGTCATCTTGTTTACTTACATATCGGCCATTGTGAAATTCATACACAGGTATATGATAAATTTCTACACTGTGATATAGGGCTATTGAATTACTTGCGCAGCAAATTTTATTGTGATTATCGTGCAAAGTAGTTACGCAATTTCTACGGGCTTCGTATTTGATTCATATTTTGATAATGATCAAAAGTATGTCTAGATTTTTAAGATGGAAACTGAACTTATCTGCGTTAAATCTTCTACAAATCCTATATTTAGACACAAAGTACACTAATGTTTATCACTTTATATCTGTAATTTTGAACTGAAACGTAATTATTTAATATCAAATAGAGGAATAGATGTTTTCCCAATATGGCGGGTGATTGTGTATAATCATGGCATCGTCCATATTGTCTTTATTTTATTAGAATATTTTGGTGTTGCCTGCAGGTGTTATACAACAATTTGACAAATGTCAGAAATGAAATACCGACAGAGTTGAATGATTTACCTAGAATTTGTACCAGATCTATATCTTCTGTTTGAACAGTTGATAAAACCTTTTTAACCAATATGCATGCGTTGTTTGTCTTAAAACATTATGGCATTTTAACAAAAATATGACAGCATAAAGTTAGGTTATGGTGAAGTTATATACCAACATATTTAGCATATGTACAGCCTTTAACAGTTACTAAACAACAGTTGTATAAGTACTTCCGTTGGGATCAATTTGTTGGCTAAAGTAGTCAATTTGCACAGCAAAACAACAACGCTCGGGTTTGTTTTATAAACATTACCATGGATACCACAACACAATCATTTTGACTAACCTACAAATATGCCGTACAAAATAGTTGTATAAACGTTTATGTAACAGTTAAAAAATTGTCCTATAAGGTGTTGTGTAACTATGCTATAAGAATATTTTAAACACCACATTTTAGAGCAAATATGTTGCAAAAAGCAAATTTGCATTCCACACAACATTAAGCCAGCATTTTGGTGTTCAGGCAACAACAATAGAGAGCTTTTATGGCTGAACGGTTCTTTTACCAAAAGCTTATAGCACTACCTTGCTAGTTGGGACTGATCTATCCATTACACAGCGATCCACTTACGGGCGCCAGGAAAGGGGGGGTAGAGCCTGCAGATGACCACTCCGATTGGACCTTTATATTTGAATATTTAGCATGATATTGTATACAATTTTGAGGATTCTTAGGATTACCAGCCGTCCCTAGCAAAGTTCCGCCTTAAAAAAGTTTTGAGTGCAGGTACACTTCCACAAAAAGGTATGTCTTGACGATGATCCTTCATCCCCTGTCCCCCGACACGTCCATGGATCCACTTACTTCCGAACAAACCAACTTATATACCTTTACAAATCGGATCTAAAGAATAGCGCACTCTTACAGAAATATTCTAGCTGTCCTTACTATTTTAATTCACGATGAGCGACTTTGACATGCTACCGAGGCTTCGCGACTGCATGCAGATCGTTTTTAAAGATCTTTCGTGATTTTTTTTTTGTTTGGGGCGAAATGAAAGGTTTAATGTATAAAACTGAGGAGAACAATACGTATAAGTGACAGAACTACACTTGAAATTCCTTTTCAATAAAACCTACTTTTTCATTTAATTTTTTTTTACTTTCTCACCGCTATTTATGGGTCGTTACACGTCCAGTGTTCAACATCATGATATGATTATTATTTTGTAAGTACTGTTTAATATCGCAATTGTTTGATTTTGAATAAAGCCAGCTATCTTTTTGAGATTAATTAAGTTTTGGTTTGGAATTAAAAGTGATCATCGTATAAGTTCTATGGGCCACCGATGATCATGTGCTTAGGCCCAATTCCGGGGCGTAAAATTTGTACCAATTTTGACTGTGATTTCTTGCACTATTTACAATTTTTTTAAACATAAAGTCCACATAACTCCTGAATATTTAATGTTAGGTTTTATCATCAATTTTCAACCATAGGTTGTCTGTATTGTACATTTGACAATGTTAACATTTAATTTTATTCTTCCACATCGAAACCAATTACTCAATTTTCTCATTTGTTCATTTTATACACTAATCATCTCCACCAGTAAGTCAGAATATTTTCCGACTGGACGCTATTACGTATAAAGCCTTCATATACCCTGCGCGCAGAGACGTGTGAACACCGAGTCAACCTACTTTTCCAAAAATCTCCGATACTCATTACGAATTCATAAATACAGTCAAACTTCATATATCCCGTTGACAAGCCCTCGGGAAAGATTCCAGTGCCGTAAACATATACACACAAACACACACAAAGCTAATGATGTCGCAAAACGAACGGAGGACAAAAGTAAACAGAGCTCCCAGCGATGTGTTTTTGACGTTTACCGACGCACTTTAACGAAGTGGGTCAAAAGGAAAACACCCCCTAGGGGCAAGGACACCCCTGATCCGGCTGCCCAGAAAGTTTGTGAAGCTAGAAGACGTCTAAGCTGCATCTTTCTTGCTCTGTTTATACATTATTCATGGTTAGTTGGAGAATCCTAAGAAAATGGCGTCAAGAAGGTTGACAATGTACTTGAGGAAGAGGCACAGCTATAAAATTTGCAAATTGAATCACAAATTGAAACGTGTGGTTAAACCGTATTGCTTGAGTAGTGGTTGTGGACAATGTGCACGTTTCAACTTTTTTATTCATGTTAAAACCTCAAAACGGATGAGTATACAGGGTGTTTCAGTTTATTGTTCCATAACTTTAAGATTCGATAGAACTTTTAAAATTAATGCATAAAGTCTATATAAACATGGGTCGAAAAATGCGTGGCTTCCGAAATAGAGGGTGTTTAAATTTACTTTTTAAAATAGTTTTTTTTAAATATTTCGAACAATATTTGATGTATAACAGTGAAAATTGGTGGACCCAGAATCCGCTTATATCAATAAAAGCTCATGAAAATGGGGATCCGACAGTGCAAAAATATATAGGGTGTTCCATTTTTTGCGAAAAAGTAGGTTTTCTCATTTTGATCATTCAAAAAATTCTAAAAGTTGATGAATTAGGCTAAAATTAAGTTTGATATATTTTTGACACAAAATTCAATACTCCAACTATCAGGTACGCAGACAATCAAACTTGGACGTATTTTTTAGATAACATATCCAATAGAGCTAAACAAGTAAATGCATATCTTTATTGCTATTTGACTTGAAAAAGTATCAGCAAATTGTCAATGATGAATGAGAAAAAAAAATATCGAATAAGTTGTGATCGAAACAACACTAAGTAAATTAAATAATACAAACATAATGTACTCAAAATAACAACATAAACAAACAAATTAAAAAGATGTGGATAAATAACAAATAAAACAAAAATAGAAGGACGAACAGATTGAAAAACAGATTGAAAATTAATTGTTTGCAATAATACAAGTCACAAGTCTGATATTAAGTATTCCTCAATGCTGTAAAAAGGGTTATCCATAAATAGACTTTTAACTCGGCGTTGGAAAGCATTGAAATTGGTGACAGCTTTGATAACAACTGGCAACCTGTTGAACAATTTGATAGGCATTATGTGGGGACCATTTGCTGATAAAGCAAGGCTATGTTGAGGGGTACGCAGATAGTATGTATTCCTTAGATTACGAGCCCCTTCCCACTTCAGTTGGCCCAACTATTGAAATCTTAGTTTTTTTCTTATCAAACACAAATCATAAATATGTAGCAAGGTGTTATAGGTTTAAAATATTAACAATGAATAGTTTAATAATATACAGTAGAAAACACCAACTTTATCACTCCCTAATCAAATTTGCAGCATAAAAATAACACATGTTGCAATTACAGCATATCAACCTATTTTCATTTCAATGCAAAGTAAGTCTATAACGCATAGGTGGCTGTGAAAAATAAAAGCCATGACAATTGTTTTTATTAATCACAGCTGTCAGAATACGTTTAAAATGGTTTTGGGTAGTTAAGGTTTTCAAAATGGGTAGAGGAAAGGTTCTTAGTGAGAAAATTCGGTTACCGGTAATTAAATTTTTTAATTCTTGGATATCAAACTCAGAAATTGCAAATTTGTTAGACTTATGGCGGTACAGTGTGAGAAATATTGTTAGAAGATATAACGTAACTGGTTCAGTTAATATTAAGCCACGATATGTGAAAAAAAGTAATATCACAAATGCCGACCGAAGAGCATTAAGAAGAATAATCGTGAAAAACAGGCGTATTTACAATTAAGTGCTCTGTGGAGTGACTCTGTTGGAAGTAGAATTTCAAGCTCCACAACTCATAGAGAGGCCCACAAACTGGGATTCAGCACTTGCAAGGTAAGTTTTCTCATAAAAAAAGTGAAGTAAAAACCCTAAATCTGCACAACTTGTTTATAGGCCAAAAAAAAGCCACTATTAACTCCACTGCAAAAAAAAATCGGCTTAGATGAGCTAAAGAACATAGACAATGGACACCTCAACAATGGTGTATGTACAATACAATGGAGTGATGAGGCCCGAAGTTTGTGTTGGTGACACTCGCAGTAGAGTTATTCGCAAAAAAATGAAGCATTCCATGTTGACTGTCTGAAGAGAAAAGTGAAATTTCCAGCATTCATTATGGTCTGGGGAAGTATGTCATCAAAAGGAGTAGGAAAACTTCATTTTATTGATGGAAATGTGGATAAAAACAAATATTTGGCAATTTTAGAAGAATCGCTTTTACCAGTAATGGAAGAATGTTTGACATCCGGCCAAGATTTTGTATTTCAGCAAGATGGTGCAGCGTGCCATACCTCAAAAAAGGCTATAAAATGGATGGAAGAAAATAATGTACCACTTTTGAAATGGGTTTCTAGCAGCCCAGATCTGTCAACTATTGAAACTTTGTGGCACGAGATGAAAAAGGTTCTACGACAACATCCTGCTCGTACAATCACCGAACTGAGACAAAAGCTTCAAGAAATATCGGATTGTTTTACACCAAATTTTTGCCAAAACTCGGTTAACACTATGCCCCAAAGAATTTCAGCCGTAATAAAAAATAAAGGTGATGTTACCCAATGGTAATCTTTCAATTGTTGCTTTGTTAACTTCGCGCATTTATTCGTACATTGTTTATTTGTTCAGATGTTCTATTAGTTATAGGTCTAAGTGATTTCAAATATGTATTTTTTACGACTAGAGTGTATCTAAAATGTTTTTGAGAAAATAAATTGTTTTAGAAGTGAATAGTTTCGTCATGTTTAGTTTATAAAGGCATATTTTGGTACAAATCTTGAAGTGGGCCAACTGAAGTGGGAAGGGGCTCGTATAACCACTCTCCACATTGCTTCGCGACTCATATTTTTCATAGTTCTTTCGAACATGACAAACACAGTTAAAAATATAAAGTGAATATACCGTCATGATGTGGAGAGTTTTGAATAGTTCCCGACAAGAAGTGAGCTTGTTACTAAAAATTATTGTACGAATCACTCTCTTCTGCACAAGTAGCAAATCTGATATATGTGAGCTGCTACCCCAGCAAACGATACAGTAATTCATGGCTGACTGTACGTGAGCAAAATACGAGTAGTACATCCTAAGCACTGCCTTACTGCCTTAGTCTTCACAACACAAAGCAATGCTTTGATATGTTGTTGACTAAACAGTCAATATGATCACTCCGAGTAACCCTTGAATCGATCATAACACCAAGGAATTTGGTGACCTGGACCTCGTTCACTCTGATTCCGTTAATTTTCATGTCAATATCACAATCTGTATCTCACAAGCAAAACTGCATCAGTTGCGTCTTCTGTTCATTAAGTACAAGGCCCTTCCTTACACAATACCTCTCCATGTGATATGATGCAATTGACAACTCAGTAATGAGCTGAGTTGGATCTTTATTTTTAACCCCCACCGTGATATCGTCAGCAAATAATATAACAAAATGCTGTTTCATGAAAATAGGCGCATCGTTGACGAACAACAAGAACAATAGAGGCCCTAGTATGCTTCCTTGCGGAACACCAGTTAAAACAACCTTGGTGCTAGAAGATAATTTTACATCTACCATTATTATTGACAACCATATCGGATAGATAACTTTCTATCCAATTTAAAGCGGTTCCTCTGACTCCGTAGTTATTAAGCCTTTTGAGTGAAAGAGCATGGTTGACAGTATCGAAAGCGCGGCTTACATCTATAAAGAGACAACACGTTTTATCTTTCTTTTCAATGCATGTTAAGACAAAGTCACACATAGACAATACTGCACCTTTTGTAGATAGGTTTTTCTGAAATCCAAATTGGTACCTGTTGATGATATTGAATTCGTCAGCAAATTTTATCGGTTTATTATAATAAGCCTTTTCGAAGAATTTTGCGAATACGGATAACAAAGTCCCTATAATTAGCCATGTTAGTTATATCTTTTTTTTTATAGATTGGTGTAACAGTGTTTCTTTCGGCTTATAAGGAAATATGCCTTCTGCAAAAGTCAGATTTAACAGTGCTCTAAGAGCAGCAAGTAATCATCAACCCCTTTCTTCTTAAAGGGTCTATTCGAATATGTAATAAAAAGTGGGGCATTCCATATTAAAAAATCAACTTTGGTATGTGGGTCAAAACTGGAACACCCTGTATAATTATAAATATCTTAAAACTATGCCTGCAGTTCAAAGATCGTATTAACAAAATTTCTTTGGGATCATCATAGCAGCCGCGGTGTTCCGGCATTTCGGCCTCTGCCTGCTCGGCTGTTTCGATATAAAAAAAAACTCTTTAAGTAGTTTGTTCTAGGAGCAATACTCGGTCATCGCAGGGTTGGAACACTCCTTATAAAAAATGTAATCCATCCATTAACCGTCACCGTTATTTGATTCTCCCAGCGACCATCACGCCCCTACAACAAAATCGTCGATCCCGGAAGCGAATATTCGTGATGTTCGGCACGTTCGGTAACCAGTACGCCTTCATCCCTTACCCCTACAGCCATACCCCTGTATAATGACTCGTCGGTTTTATTAAGATGACCTCTACAACGGAATTAACGAGGTGCCACCGCCCTGAATACCAAACAGCCATCTGGATGCCTGTGGTCGCTACAGCTATGCTCTGCATTAATGTGCGAGCTACTATCGGAAAATCAAGATAGGCAACGCTGCAAAATCGTTAAGGCGTAAGGCCAGTGAGGTGATAATTTGATAACACGGGGCATCAAGGAAAAGATGGAGTCAGGAGGGTTGAGCCAGCATTTCCTACACAACGACGTCATCAGATTGAATAATTGGAATCCTCTGAGGAAAAATTGAGTTACGGATATGTAGTGCAAGGAAGAGTGTCAGGCCCATACTGATTTTTTCCCTTCCCTCCTGGTAGTTACCGACCAGGTGGCAACGTTGCCCCTTTCCACGTCTGCGTGACATCGCTGCAGCGTGTTATCTTTCGTTTCGTGCAAGGTTTGTTTGTTTGTTTGTTTCAGATTTATTTAGCATTAATGCTACAATATCCATAATATCCATATTACACAGTATATCACAAAATATATTATGTCTTCAAGACTACATATTTTTATACAGAATTTCACTACTATGAATTCTGTTTTTCCATGAGATATTTTTTCAATTTCCCTTTAAACATTTTCAAACTGACACACATCTTGATATCATTACTTAATTTATTAAATTCGTACAACCCCTTTTGAAATACTGATTTGCTCGTTATATTGCTACTGCAGCTTTGTGAATAAAAGTCAATACTTCCTCTAGTAGAATAATTTTGCCACTCATTGTTCAATACAATAAAATTTTCTAAATGATTTGGTAGAATATGATTTTTCAACTTGTATGTGAAAATGAAAACCAAGTAGGCTATGAAATTTTTGATATTTAACCATTGTAGTTCTTTCTGCATAAAATTTATTCCAGTATACTTATTTTCATTTAAGACGATTCTCATAGCTTTATTTTGTAACATTGTAATTTTGAAAATACAGTTTCATTTGCAGTGAACAAAATAGTCGAACAATATAACAAATGAGGAAGAATGATAGTGTTGTACACAATTTATTTTCTTGGATATTTTTGAAATAATATATTCATTCAAATTTTAATTTACTGTCTACGTATATGCCCAAATATTTAAATGATTCAATTGATACAAGTTTTTCATCATTAATTGTAAGATTCATCTTATTTTGATCTAAAGATTTTCCTATTAGCAGATATTTTGTTTTGTTTGTGTTTAGTTTAAGTTTATTTGCATTTAACCAATTTATTACGTTTTTCATATCATTATTTAACAGCTCTATTGCATTTTCAATGTCTTTATTTGATATATATGTATATATATACAGGGTGACTTTGAAGTTGAGTCATTAATTTTCAGATAATGATTGTAGAAGGAAGATAAACCAAAATATGTGTGTAAAAATAAAAAAAAATAAAAAAAAAATGTTTACCTTGTTTTATAAAGTATCCTCCCGACAAGTATTTCAGTGCAAACCTGTATTTGATCGTGAGGTCCCCTGTGAGGTCTTAAGACACCTGATTCACGAGCCCGTTGTACTACATTAACAAAGGCACGAGGGGTTGGTTGCACTCGATTGGGAAACCGATCCGCATAAACATATTTTTATTTCGTTTGAGCCACGCAACAGACACTATTCACACGCTTTACCGACTGACACTGACTGTATGTATAACTGAACTGAATAAAATAATTGTAAAAACATCGTTCCAAATTCTTTCGCTTTTTTGTTTCCGATGCGATGAACCGATAAGGCGGATTATATCCGTTGTTACCAAACACGAGCACATGATATTATTATTGAGACAGGGCGGTACTCAAACTTCCAAAGGGCTATAACTTTGTTACTTTAATTTTACCAGAAAAATGGTAAAGGAAAAAAACATTTCTTTTGATCAGATCTACTCACTGTTAAAATAAATGACTCAACTTCGAACCCTGTATATATATTAATGTATCATCAGCAAATAGTTGAATTTTGCAGTGTTGTAAAATTTCAGGAATATCGTATGGTTTTTGGGCTTCAGTACGGATACGTATAGAAGTGCTTAGATAGGCGGATCAAAAATATGCCTCTATCATTCTGGACTTAAGAGCAAATGTTCAGGTAAAGCTATGATGTGTGAAATATGGCTAATAGGTGCAGAGAGTAAGCAGGGTTGGGAGCGAATAAATTACTAAGATCAAAAAAAATTGCAGACAGCCTCCCCTATCAACTGTCGATAGTGGCTCATTTTACAGTTATGCAGCAACATATCTTTTTATAATATATAACCTTAGTGAAAGTATACCTGCCCCAAAAATTTTCTCAGATCTTACAAATCCCAAAAATTGTACACAGCACAGCGTCATGCTAAATATTCTAATGTCAAAGTGAAAACCAGATTCCCAATTAAAAAAGTTCAACTCTGACAGCTCGCCAATCTGCCACTACATTTGGAGTCACTGAAATACTGATACGCGTATTGTGTATACATTTTTATTCGTCGTTTTGTTTTCAATAAATCTATTTTTTTGAGAATTTTCATTACCTACTTTCTGCAAGATGATCAGAAATAAAAAATATACTTTTTCTCCAAAGTTTCAAATGGAACACTCTAAACTTCGACCTTCTCTTCCGTTCCACACAAGGCGTTGTCTACAGGAATCGATTAAAATGTGCAATAATCGAAATATAATCGGTCAAATAAAAATCGATCACCAAAAATCGATTACCGAAAAAATCGGTTATTTTTTAACATCCCTAGTTTGCTAAATCATTGCATCAGCCTAAATCCTCATACTTTTATTCATGCATCATGCTTTTAACATTCCAACTTACAAATTGACTGCACTGGCAAATTCAGAATAAATTATTCAATCCGCTTATGCGTCTAATATATCACAAAGAAGCAACCGTAAGGAGCACCATCTGTTGCCAAGACTCCAAGCTCTCCTACCCGCAATGGTAATTAATATAGCGCGTTGCCATCTTCTGCCGAATAGCACATAAACTTGCTACCTTCCAACAACAACTAACACAGTAACAGCCATGTCCACCTCCTGTTTCTAACATAAATACTTTTCCAAGCACCATTTCCTTAATCGGCTTGCAGCTTGGCTCTCCACCAATGGCATCTCGCAAGGTGTAAAGACTACGCATAGTAGGATCACCCACTTTCATCACACGCAACACCGTCATCGGTTTTTAAAGGTTATGCTCAGCACAAGTTTCAACCTCTGAGCAAAAAGCAGGAGCAGAAACCGAGTGGATCAAGCCAGTCAAATAGACCCATTCAATGAGTCCATACACGTTCTTCCCTGTCCTGGTGGTGGTATTCCATCTGGCAACGTCGCCTCTTTCCTACACCTGACGCAGCAGCGCGGCACTTACGAAGACCGGCATGCCCGCGGATGATCTCAAACAGCAGAAACAGAAACGCGTATCGAAAGCATTTCTCTATCATTCTATTTCAAGGACAAATGTACGGGAAAATCTTTGATATGTGAAATATGTCTATCAAGTTCGTAGAACTACCGATGTATATTGAATGTATAAATATAATAACTTCAAAAAAAATTGAGTTATATCTTCCTCGACTCTCTTATAACTCGCAACTTTTCATAAATGACCAGAATCCTCTGAAAGGTCAAAAATAAAATTTAAATGATTTTAATTTAAATTTTCAGCATTTTCGTCCTTGGCATATTAGCCACTTTGTGTGAAAATGTCATCAAAATCCGAGCAGTACTTTTGAAATTATACCAAGGTCAAGGATTAGCCGACAAACAGACCGATGGAAATCAATGACATGGTTTTTGGTGATTTTCGAAAATTTTCGTGATTACAACGCTTCCTCCACCAGTAATCGTGGGAAATAAAAAAGGTATTTGGAACGAAAAATGAGTAGTTGCGAAGCTTTTTTGCGGTTATGTCATTGATACAAATGAAAATGTGCCATTGCTACGTTGGTGGTGATTTAAGATTGAAGAGCGCGGATAGTGGGGGGCTTAATTTAAGCTGCGCTTCTAAAAACGAGTGGCGGCGATTGAAGAAAATTGAAGAGCGCCAGGGCATGTAATGTAATATTTCTGAAACTGCTGCAATACTCGAAACTCAATTTCCACCCATCCTAAGGAGAATTTTTAAATACGGGGGAATACCGTGCTTCAGAAGCTGGCATCCGAAACTTAATTTTCACACATCCTAGGGATAGTGTTTGGGCTTAGGGATAAATCCTAGACGTCTAGGAACGTTTTTGATCTCGGGTTCGGATTCACCGTCAAAAAAATACATACGAACATCATGGTTTGTCTCAGGGATCTCGACTTTTATTTTTTTGTGGGCCGAAACGTCTGAACATAAAAAATGCTTCCACGAGTGATCTTACCGTTGCTAGTCGGTATACGTTGGTGCCAACTAACTAGGAAAACAAAATATTTAGCGAGCGCACATACAAGGACACAAGACACAACAGGGCTATAAGCGTTAGAGGTGATTACGTTTGGTGGCTTTCAAGGTCTCTGGAGGAAGCGACATAAGGCGGACATCTGCTTCTCTGGTGTTCCCTTGATGGTGAGTTGCTGGAAAGTTTGCGGGGTTCCGTAATGCAGCTATGTACGAGGGTTGCTTGAAAAGCTTTCGACCTGACAATAAATTTTCCGATAAAAAATTATTTTATCTTTTTACATAATCGCTTACGACTCCAATACATTTGGTGCAATGTTCCGCAAACATTAGGATTCCTCCTCGAAAGTGGAAGCCAGGGAACAGATGGAAGTCCAGAGTGCCAAAGGGTTGATGGTCAAGCAAATCATATCTCAAATCCTGCATTATTTCTAATGTTAACACACCTTGGTGCGTACCTCCTCATAAAAAGTGATATTTTTCTTCTTTAATCTTATGAGAAGGCTGGAAAAGTGCTGGATCCTAATTGATCAACTCTTTTCCAGACAATATATTAATATAATCCCTTTCAAATGCCCGCATACACTGACCCTGACATTTCCGCTAGGTGCAACCTCCTTCAATTTCCCTTCTTTGACGCTGAATTTGTGTTTTGCAGTTACGATGTTTTTCTGGATGTAAGCAGGATATAATTGCCTAAGGTGCTATCAGAGCGTTTTACAAAATTTTGTCTTTGCGCAAGAATTATGGTGGGTTGAAATGCTTACTACTTGTGCTCAACTTTTTGATATATTAAAAAGATCCTAGTGGATAAAATCGAAAAAGTGGATCGTTAGCACCCTGTGGACTTTATTTTTAGCACGCTGTAAGAGTTTCATTTGGAAATAATAAAAAATGAAACGCAAGCTGTGAAGTGTAAATCGGTTTTTGGGCGAAATTCGCCTACTGTTTCGTCCTGCCAGTCCAAGCGACGCGACGGTGCGTTCCGACTAAGAATAAATGTATTCAAATAATTTGATATCTTTCCTAAAATAAATTCAAGAGCTCAAATTACAATTCGTTTATTCGTATCAGTAAACGCAATTATGTTTACAAGGGTCATGTGGTACATGGTAACAATTGAATGAGAGTCATAAAAATATCTTATGCCGTCAAAATAGGAGGAAACAGTTAGGTAGTTTTTGAAAAGCAATAAACAGGTAGACTTATACCTGGATCGAGTACATTTCTTGTCTACTGTAATAGGTAGATGGAGACGATGCTGCCAGAAATGGATGTGTGCGATCAATAAACAAACCACAAGACTGAACTGCGGTGTCCAATGATTTTTGTAATGCCTTTTTTATTGCGTTACTAGAAAACTCTGTTGGGTATATGATGGAGTTTACTAGAACTTTACAGCTTGTTGTCAGCCTTCTTCTACAAACTTCACCAAATCGAGACGCTGTCAACCTTATCCTCCGATGAAGGCGCGACAAAGTACAGTCCTGTGATTTGGTGACTTGTTCGATCTGCAAAGTCTCGTCGTCACTTTTTTTCAGTTTCCCTAAAAATTTTCGCTTAGCAACCTACAAGTCAATGTAGTTAGTGTCAGGTTTTTGATTGAATTCGCCATAAAACTATTCATTTTCTTTGGAATTGCTATCCGAATTGTTAGTTATTTTTATATCAGCTTTTTTTGGTCTGAGTTTTTCTCAAGATTCTTGTGTTTGAGCCTTTGTTCCATCCTAGCGATAAGCGAGATGGACTAAGCTTAGAACGCAAATGTATATAGAGGTATATACAGGCCGCCGGGTATTGTGGCTCACTACAGCTGCAGCACATCTTCCATGGTATGACCTCTTCTTGCAATAATTCATTCACTTACCGCAATGTATTTTGCTCCACACTTTGTTGACCTCATCACGAATTAAACTCACTGCATTCGTAATTAAAATGGTCGCATATGACCCTTTATTGTCCATTATCAGCCTTGATAAAAAAAGGCACTCAAGAACAATCACACCTACAACAATTCAACAACACAAGATCGACGAACAGTAACAAGGGGAGAAAAATGCTAAATGATCACTTGCTGAGTACCAAAATAAGAAATGATTTACATTCTAGATCGCAAATCCAAGCGCCCGACGACCGTCTAGGCCCAGCCCACCCTCGTTTCCTTTTCACTAGGCGGTCATTCGACAGGACCATTGCTCGATATAACACGTTCACCGAATTTTGATTTCAATTGGTCGATTGTTTCACCCGACGTGTGGGTTGTGGCACCGTCTTCTTGAAACCACATATCATTAATGTCTAGTTCTAGCTCATAAAATTGAGCAAAAAAATAACGTTGCAACATGTCTCTGTAGCGATTTCTGTTGACTGTGACATGACGGTCATTTTCATCAACGAAAAACAACGGCCCAATGACACCATCGGCATGAAAACCACACCATACAGTTATTTTTGTGGATGAAGTGGTGTTTTTTTGAAGCACATGAGGGTTTTCACCTGACCAATAACGCATATTCTGTTTGTTGACGAAGTCGTTTAGCCAAAAATGCGCCTCATCACTGAAGATGATTTTGCGATGAAATTTTCTCGTATCATTTGTAAAGCCCAATTCCAGAACGTACGTCGGTTCATATGATCGAACGGCTTTATTCCTTGAGTTAACGTGATCTTATAATTATCTTATAATAACTGGCAGGGGAACATCCAACAACGAATATGCGGACTCAAATTTTTTTACTTAACTATGAATTGCTTGTCTACTGAGACTTGGCGTTAACGCTCTTAGTTGCTGTCACCGACTCGGAATTTCGGTAGAAAATTTTAATTATTTGTTAGCGTTGTTCGTTCCCATGATGAAAATGTTTTCTTTACTGAATGTTTTGATATTGAAATTGATTTAAAGGTGCGTTCACAGTGAAACTTCAAAGTTGTCAAGCCCCTATTGGAAAACGCGATAGAATGACGATACAACATTCCAGAATTTATTGCCTCTCCATGTTTTTAAGATACTTTTCTTTCCATGCTGAAGTCTGAGTACTGCACTGCGATATGGCTCTATTTATATGTAAATTTGGAATTTCAAATTTTCATACATGACGACGGAGATGCCTTAATTTTTCGTTTCATTTACCACAAGAATATGTTTGCCTTGAAGTTTTACATTAATGTTTTTGCGTACCACCACTGAGGAATATTCGAGCAAAGGTAGCGATTATTGCGAATTTAAACAATTTATACTAAATCTGGCCAAAATACATTCAAGTGACGTACTTCCAACATTTCTTCAACTACATCTCATTTTTCATCATATTCCAGATTAACTAAATTTGGTGCAGATCAAAAAATGAGTGCAATTAACCTTTTCCAGAGCTTTGTGTTTATTGATTAATCGCATTTTTTTGTTTTGTTTCAGAAACCATCACGGAAATTCTTGGAAGCCCTGAGATCTTCATCGATATTGGATCTACGATCAACCTGACATGTATAATACAATACACGCCAGAACCACCTCCTAATATCGCATGGTACCATAATTCACAGGTATGTAAAGTACCCTGAAGCAGACGCCTCCCGTAAAACGGGCCCCTATTCTCAATATAGTCCATATTTATAAAAAAAGTTTTACCTTTTGCTTTCAAAAAATAAAGCAATCCCTTCAAAGTATAAGCATAAAAAGAAGTGGAGGAAAAGGTCTCTCTTCTGTAACGTAAAAGGTGTTAACGTTTTCTTATTTATAAAAAGAAGCATTTGCTTAAAAACTAAAGGATTTGCTTCTGAAAAAAAAGGATCTAGGTTACAGCAACTTTTCCCATTTTATCATCAGTTGTCCCGGCATCTTAGAGCCTGCATCTTAAAATTTGTGCAGCTTTGTTTAATAAAATCTATTTGTAAAGGCTTGTTTAAGTGATCTTTGGTCGATTAGTCCCAGTATTGTGTTAGTTATGGCTTATGTGGTGCATGTACGTACAAGAAAATACTACAAACCAAGACGTAAACCTCGTGAGTCAGATTTCAAGACGTTGTTTAGATTTGAGGAGGAAAATGTGGTGTGGTTGGCAAATTACTTTCTTGGCATGGATTTCGAAACTCGTGGAGTGCAGAAAATGAAAATATTTCTGCGGTTAGTAACTATTTCTTTCAACACGTCATCATTTTCCAAGCGCTTCCCTTCCAAAATTACTTGAAAAAATGAAAGTCTGATGGTGCTAAGTCAGAGCTATATGGTGAACGGTCGAGTGGTGCCCAAGAAAACCTGTCGAGTTGCGTATGGGTTCCTGTCGCAACATGAGGCCGAGCGTTGTCGTGAAGCAGGATGACGCCGCTAGACTAGCGCGCCCAATTGAACAAGGAGAATCTTTCTTTGCATTGTATGAAAAGTATATTTACGTATAGGGCGGGCATACAATCAGATACAGAGGCCTTCTATAAATATAAAAACAAATTCAAATTAAATTTCTTTAAGAACAACTCAACGACTCAGTTTGCATGCTGTATAAAGCTTGATTTCAAGTCAATCAAGGTCGAGTAGTGAATCTGTAATCTTGACAGAGCCAAAATTTGCCAATAAGACAACATCAAAATTAGATTTAGTTAGAATTCGACACCTTGCAGATGATCAACTTTGACTCGCCCAGAGGCGGCATCAGTCTGGTGACTGAGAAAGGCCCAGTCACAACCAGCAGACTGCTGATCCAGAACGCTGGTCAGGCCGACTCAGGAGTCTACAATTGCACACCGTCCAATGGGAACACAGCTAGTGTCCACGTTCATATACTCAACGGTAAGTTTCCACTGAATTCCGGATATTTTCTTCTGTTTTAGCGGCATATTGAATTATAAACTTTTCTCTAGTGTTCAATTGGAAAAGTGAAACGTATTTAATTGACAGTCTTTTGACAAGTTTCTCCATCGCTCTTTTACGGTTTTAGTCTATAGAATCCAGATCAGAGCATTACGTTGGGCTGAAATATACTTTAGCGCATATCGCAAATATTTCATTTCATTTATTTTAAATTGAAAGATTAGGATGTAACTTGTACGAAAATATCATTTTTTCTTCAAGGAACCCTCTGCTTGCTATTTTATAGAACTTCAAAGTGGCATTTTGAGTGCTAATACTGTGGTATAGAATACTGCTTTATAAGCCGATTTCTTCTTGTTTATACAAAAGAATGTTCAAAATTATATGAATATAACATACACTGCAAGTTACTGTGATACTGTTCGTCGCAATTATGCAATTTTGCATTATTTTAATGATAAAAATAGTTCATTGTCATGTAGTCATTTCTTTTATTTCAGATTATTATTCCCATCACTACACCACCGTCACTGTCATATTCTCTCCATCTCGTTGCGATGTTGCCAAATCATAGATAGTAATAGACATTAATTTGGTTTGTCAAATTCTTACTTATACACTGGCGCAAAAATGTGCAATCGGCACAGGATTGTCATGAAAATGCGATTTGAAGGTGTGGCCAGCAGGTTTTAGATACTGTACTAAATCCACCTTGTGCCCTACGATAGCGTTCGCTAAAGAGACTTTTTTGAAGAATGCCTTATACCTTTCACAAAAGTACTTCGGTTATTGTTTTTCCTATATTATAGTTATAATCTATTTACTTTTTGTATGTATGTACTTGAAAAATTACTTAAAGTGAAGCTGATGGTACAGAATGTACCTAATTAAATGTGATATACGAGTATATGAGAAATAACTGAAAAAGTAGATGTTGCAAATCACTAAATAATGAAAACATAACAAAGAACATTCCATGTTTTTTGATGATTTGAAGAAATGATCGTTGATCTTTATTTAACTATAATGTTGGACACATACAGTTCAAAATTTCATCTGGTTTTCGGTAAATATTGGACAACTTTTCATAAAACAAGCCATTTACAATAAATTAGGACTTTTATTTTGCAAATAACCTCATTTCTAATTACGTATTTCTCCCAAAATAGGTACAACTTGGCAACAATGGACATCATTTATTTTATCTGTCAAGAAATGAGCGTTATGAAATGGCCATTGAGAATTGTTTCTTTCCTACTTTCAAATATTTCTTATAAACGCAAAAATTTTGATCTCATTGAAAATACGCGAAAAACTGCTTAAGGAATTTCAAGAAGACATTGAAAAATCACAAAACAACACCTCTACACAGTTTACCAAGTAAATACCGTATGTATTACGTATGTATTTTGATGTTACTTAAGCTAATAAGCTGATGTGTAATAAAACGTCTGGTTTTGAACCTTTTTTGCAAAAAACGATGATTTTTTACAGTTTCACATCTATTTTCCTTAGTACACTACAGTGTATGTTATATTCTTATAATTTAGAGCTTTATTTTGTACAAGAAGCAAAAAAGACAGCATATAAAACAGTATTCTATTCTAGAGTATTATCATCAGAAATGCAACTTCGAAGTTCTATAAAATAAAAACTGATATTTTCGTAAAAGTTACATCCTAATCTTACCTTATGTATAGTCTTACCTTATGTTGGTACTGTAGAAGATATTTCTGATTTTGCTGGACAAGCACCATAGATGAAATAATATCTTCGACCCCAATAAATAATCTGACAAAACGAACATTTTTATGTTAAGTTCATAAATATTCTACAAAGATCCATTAACAAGATCCCAAAATCTGTTTAGAGGGTTTTGTTATTTTAAACTTTTATTTTTTAGTTCCTCATCAAGCACGTGCTCTATGTACAGGGTCCACCAGAAAGAACGCATGTTTTTTAAATGAGTAGTACAGTCAAAATAAGTATGGAAAAAATATTTTAGTATATCAAAATACTCAGAAATACATGCCATTTTTTTGAGCAAAACAAAATTTACGGTCTAAAAACTATGTCGGCCATATGGCGCCCTTGAGCCGAAATGCAGGAATCAAGCCTCTCCCGAAATGAGCCCGTTGCGTCGGCCAGCATCCCTGCGGGAATTTGGGTTACTTCTTTTCTTATTTCCTCCTATAAATCGACGAGGGTCCAAGGCTTGCTTTGGTAAACTTTTGATTCCAAGTAGCCCCATAAGAAAATCACAAGTTGACAGGTCCGGGGAGCGAGGGGGGCATGGAATATCGCCAGGACGTCCTGGGAATTTTTGCCGAAGAAGTTCCATCGAAGTGGGAGGTGTGTGAGATGTTGCCGCGTCTTGTTGGAACCACACTGTTCTGTGACGGACACGTCGACGTCGAAGTTCCGGAAAAAATAGTTGTTCAGCATGTGGATGTAACGCTCTGAATTTACAGTAGTTGTTTCTCCATCACCATTGAAAAAATAAGGGCCAACAATCATCGTGGGGCCTGCTGCACACCACACTGTAACTTTCGGGGTATATAGGGGGTGCTCATGCAAATGTAGGAGGTTGGCCGGAGACCAATATCGAGAATTTTGTTTATTGACGTATCCATCTAAATAAAAATGTGTTTCATCACTCATAAACAACGTCATGCCATTGTTATCCAACTGTTCAATCATGAGCTATGCAAAATTAACACGTTGTGCATCATCCGCTGGCAACAGTTGTTGACAAACTTGAATTTTGTAAGGATGAAACACTAAATCCTTCTTCGATGCGAGATGCGACGTACACAGGACGCGTGGATCCCTAGGGAACTGGCATGCAAACGGACGGAACGATTCAGGTTCTGCAGCAACTTTCACTTTGTCTTCGTTTTCGGGGGTTCTAACAGTACGGTTTCGCACTGGCGGTTCACATTACCTGTTATGTCGAATGCCTCTACCCATCTCAAAATGGTGTTACGTTCTGGTACCAGAAACTCACGTTACGATCGAACGACAGACTCGCCATTTTGTAAGTACCGACGTACAGTAAACACACGATGCTCAACCTTCCAAACTATCTTGCCAACTGAAACCGTACTTCTCCCACTATCCAACACGCCCTTCCCCACCGACACGGTAGGCCGCGCGGATCGAACGTCAGTACTGAATCTTAACCTTACTCTTTAGTAAACTTAAATTGAAAGTTTCACAACAATACGTGCAGTGTTCTCACTACAGTTAATTTTTAAGTGTCACCAAGTCATTAGAAAAATGGAACTCAACCGATAACATTTTCGCTCCATAATTTATTACAACTTTCAGAGACAATTATCGCAACAAGAATGCCTTGCTGAGTTACTGTCTGTTTTCGGCAACGAAGCGCCACATCAGTCGACAATTGCCCGTTGGTATGGAGAATATACCTAGTCTAAAATAGCGTATCTGCCACTTTTTCAGATACTAAGTCATAACAACCTTTTTTTGTTCAAAATGACCCAAAAACTTAAAAAAATATGTCCGAAACACAAAATATTTTTTTTTATCCATTTGAAAAAATTGTTTGAAAAAATATTCATGCAATTTTGTACACTGCAGATTCGTTAAGAGGTGTCCTTTTTGGATGATACAAACGAATACTTCCTGGGCCTAGCTGATAATATGCGAACCTTTGCAACATTTTTTTTATTTTTCTTTCATTCCAGGAGAACATCCGGCGGCGATGCACCATGGCCGGGGCAGCCTAGCTAGGTTCTCAAGCCTTGTAATGACAGTTAGCTTAGGAGTATTGTTAATACTATTACCTGCCACGTAGTACCAGTTGTAAACAGTAACCCATCGATAAACACTTTGGTCTAAAGAAATACGTTTAGTCGGTAGGTAGACGGAATTTTTGTTTCCAATGCATCATGTTTAAATGGAATTTGTATACGGTAAAGGTTCGCTCAAAGGTTGTGTACTTTATGCTGGAATACTGGGTAAGGGCGCCCCCCACTAGACGTATACCCCCCCCCCCCCAAAAAAATATCATCATCTAAACTAGCGCGATATTTCTGTTATTTGCTCTCTAGTTTGCATAAATATGTTTTTGTAAATGCTCCATTATGAAACTGGATATTTTAGAACGATTTTGGAGGAATCCGGAATTTCTTATGGTACGCAGTTTTGAGGGACAATTCATCTCAGGCAGTAAGAGTTCAGCACCTTGATTAATTTGGTAGCTACTTTCAAACATTTGATCGGGAAAAGAGTCTATAGTGTATTTACACCCAAGATAGAATGGATGCGTGATTGCCAAAAGCAAGGACGGCGTACAGGGCCGCAATCAGGGCTACCTCCGAATGATGGACTACCACCAACGTGTTGTAAAACAAAGATGACAGTATTTAACGAAATTATCTAATATATTGAAGTAGTTATAGTTAAGGGTGTCGCAAAATCAAATTTTTATTCTTGAAGGGGTGCTAAGTTTTTCTACAGATTTTTCAAACTAGACAACATGGAGAAATACATACCAGAGGTAACCAGCTGCTCACTATACACAATGAATCCGTAGTGAACGAGGGGTAGAGATGACAGTTTTGTACATGGAATAAATATAAGGCTGTTTAATCAATTGAAAATAGATTTTGAAGGTGCACTTCGGACTTGCATTGTCTGTAGTTTATCTGTAAGTTAATATTTCACTATAACTAGGATTCGAATAATATGTATTCTGTGACAAAACAAAAACGCGAAACTTACTCAGACTCACTTGAAGAGCTATCGTCATTAATGTTTATGATGATGAATTCAAAATCTCTCTCAATTATGTTGTCCAACTCCCACATTGCTACCTCCACTTTCTCCTGAACATGCTGCACACATGTTTGCCATCTTTCTGGTGTGACCCTCTGTATAGCAATTCTGAACAGTTCTTGCATGTCAGAAAATTTAAATGTTTTTATTGTGTGCAGCAACAAAATTCTTAACATCTGCCCATATGAGCTCAATGGGGTTGATCTCACAGTGGTAAGGCGGCAAACGGAGAACTGTTTTGTGGTGTGCTTTGGCCATTTCATCTATGACATATTTATCATGTCTTGGTCTATGTTCTTTCACAATATCTAATTTTTGGAACGGAGCCAGCTCTGAATGTCTGATTTCCTAGTAGCTGAAGTTGGGTTGTTTTCTATTTTGCGAGAATGATAGGAAGCATTATCCAAAACAACCATAGAATTGTCTATTAGACGTGGTAAAATGCCTGAAAACGACTTCTAGAATGCTTCCCCATTCATCTCTTCATGGTAGTCAGTGTTTTTTTTTGACTCAAAAGACCATAAGCCGTCATCCACGAAGCCATCTACACCCCCAATGTGGCAAATAATGAGCCTTTTTCCTTTGCCTAGAAAGATAAAATCCGCTAAGTACACATGCACGTCTTGTAGGTACGAAGATAGAGCGCAAAAATTGATACCGTGAACTACTTCGATCTATTTACCTGCTGGATTTTTCAATCCGGTCGGCAGTCCATCTAGAAATGCCCTTCTGGATGAAGTCACAGTTTTGTTAACCCATACCTTCGGAGTAGTGTGCCGAGCGTTAATCCAGGTTTCGTCCAGGTAATAGATCTTCCTGTGCTGATCCCTGAATGATTTCATTTTCGTCAGGTACTCTCTCCTCCACATAACAATTTCTTCTCTATCCATAAGTAAGCTGTTACGACCTCGTTCCTTCCATTCGAAATTAAGATGCTTCAAAAGTTTATGAACAGTCGAACGTTTGAAATTTGGTAACATAGCATCCTCGTTAACCTCCCGTAGTACTTTATCAACTGTCGGTATTTCATTTCTGAAGAAAAACTCGTGCACTTTCCTCCGAATCGCATGCTTGTCAGCGTCATCCAACGATCTTATGATACTTTTGCGATTTTTACCCGTCATTGGCTTGGAAAAGGCATGTTTTTTCTTATGTTCGTTCAAAACATTGTACACTGTCGTTTGGCATACCCCAATTTTATCTGCCACTTTCAGAGCTATTTTCTGGTTAGTTGATGTTTCGTCTTCCTTCCGCTCTATCTTGAATGTATTCAATATGACGTCTTTCATGTCTACGCTTTCTAGGGAGGCTAAGGGAGTAGCCTACAGCCTTGTCAGCAGTATCTGTACTGGACATGTTCAGAATTGGTTCAAAACAAATATTAACGAGGAATAACAATAACAAACAGAAACTTAACAAATCACTCAAATACACTTAACAACAACAACAGCAACAACCAAGCAAAGTGAATACGAAAACACGAGCACGCAGTGATACACGCGACGGTCGGTGGCCTGAATGCAACTCTGCCTGCCCTGCCCCTGCCCCGCGCATTATTCCGCCAGGCGGCCGCTTGAAATTTAATGGCGAATTGACCAATAAGAGGCGTTGTCCCCACCTGTTACCGAGAGATCACGCGCTAACTGTTATTATTTACATCTCATCTTGAATTTGGATTCAGTTTAGGGTATATTGTACACAACTAAGTTCGAACGGTTTAAAATATCGATAATCGAAATTTTGTCTACCTATCATAATTGAAGCTTTAGTTGAAAATGCTGCACAAACTGATTCGGATCTGAGGTTGTGTGACAACTACGAAATACGAGGTCTGGGCTCTTGACAAAGCAAGTTGAAGTCGATCTCACTCATTTTTAGAAAAAAATAGGAACAAGTGTTTCAACAAAAATCGCTACCGGCAACCAAATGACTCGAGCGAGTTCAAACGTGTACTGAAGGCGGATCGCACGTTTCTCAGTCTCCCCTCCACGCTAGACGCCTCCAGTGTTGCCGGATCAGCGCTTTATTTACAGACCTCGTAGCTCAAGAAGGAGTACACTCGAAGGAAAAGTTTAGTCTAGTATACAATAACGTAAATGGTCATTCAGAAAAGTTAGCTCATAACTGCAAGCAGAACTATGATGTCTAGTAAGAACTATAATTATCGCAATTTTATTTTAATGTTGACGTAATGTATACGCTGATCGGTTTCAATTTTTAAGTAACACCACTTCAGCAGGTACTTTTTTACAAATCTTGATAAAATTTAGTTACAGCTTAGCAATGCACTTATGCTCCTATTAAAATGAGAGTTAATCATTTTTGTCATAAGATCTGAATCAGTTTGTGAAGCAGGAACGTTGAAAAGTGATGTGTGATTTATTAACAAATTTTGTTATATAGTTTTATATTGGCCAAAATTTTTTATATACAAATTTAGAGTTGATGAGGAAGTAAGAGTACCATGTCGCAATTCCAAGTACCCCATTGACCCCATATTTCATAAAAGGACAAAGAAACGTTGTTGAAGATTTCGTCAAAAAAATACGTGTTTAGAAACGACTCATTGACCCCTATAATTGGTCATATTAGCGGAAACGTATTAAAAACAAAAATATGTTTCTGCTAACATACGATATTTTCATTTAGTATTATCCTAATATACAGGGTGGCGCATCGAAAACGAAACAGACGCATTTACTGGCAGCTCAGTTTTTTTTTGTAAAAACGCTCAGACCTGTTGATTTTGTTTTCGAGGGGGACACAAGTCTGGCAAAAAGTCACGTTCTGGGCGGGGGTGACACTAACCCTAAAATCTTAAATGGAAAGGGGGGTCGAGTGATACCTTAGTTTAAAGGTCTTTCAATTCCCTGTATAATGATGTAAAATACTTGAGCGTCAGTTCAGTAGTTTTGAAGATTTATTGATTGAAAGCTTAAAGTAGACTTTAATAGGTACATAAGATTAGGTTGTACTACTTTCAGAAGAAATTTGACTAAAAGAATTTACTTAATAAGTGTTTTTCTTCACTACGCCCATGGTTTGTTTATCATTTTGTTGTTGAAAATAGCTATTGGAGCGTTTGTTTGTGATTTTTTGCCAAACTTGTGTCCCCCTCGAAAAAAAATCGACGGGTCTAAGCATTTTTCCAAAAAAAAAAAACCTGAGCTGCCAGTAAATGCGTCTGTTCCGTTTTCGATGCGCCACCCTGTATAAATATCAGCGAATCACTACTGAGTTACATCGCCTTTTCGACTGAGTGACTAGGAACCATTTCGACTGCAAGTCGGCATTTTGTCGTTTTTTTTTTACGTTTTATAGGTTTACTACGTAATAACCCTGCAGGGGTGTGGAACCACTGGGAAGAAGTGTACGAGAGAACGATCTCAAATTCACACTTATAAAACTTTGTGCAAGCATCCATTTTTTATGCTTTTGACAGAATTTCATTATGATCTACAGTAATTTCGTGGTGAATAGGATGGATCCCAAATCAACCGGTAGGTAATTGCCCTGGAAAATTCGAAATTTACAGTATACAATCCGAACCGGTAGTAATCCTTTTACGATTTTAAATACATCAATCAATCAAAAAGCGAAACCCATTTGTCGAGAAATGTTTATTATCTGAAATGAAAAAGAAGGGTTGAATATACCCTAACCGATTCTAGTTTAATGTTAATTAATCTTCGTGTTAGCACAAAACGAGCATTCTTCTGGAAAACAAAGCGAAAAGCGGAGTTCCCACAGCGAAAGATTGATTTACCGTTTTCATTATACCGATACCTAAGGTGATTTTAATTTAGGAGAAGTCAGGCTTATTCCTGCTATTTTTCAATGTTCTGCTTGTGTTTACGGCAGTGTCGCTGCTATATTAAATCGTTGTTCGGCGAAGGTTTGTACCTTGAATTCGGAAAACTAGGAATTAAGGAGGGCGTTTGAATATACAGGCTATCCTAAAAGGTGAGATTTTTCTTTGAAATAACGAAGAAAGTAAATGCGCGGGAAACGGCAGCAAAATCATGATGAAATAAAAAATACCAATATTTAAAAATAATGTACTCCGATTAGAAATATTTAAACTATGATGATACTAAGCGAGTTACACTCTTTTTCAGAGTGAGCTTCACTGTCGTTTAAATATTTCCAATCGGAAAAAAATATTTTCAAATTTTTTGTTCACTTAAAAGCTAAATAAAAGCTTGTTCTTGAAAACGATTTTTTTTTATTTTATTTTTTTTTTCTTTTCAATATTTAGAAAGACGGGAAAAAACGAATTTTCCCAAAATCGATTTTTTTTACTTTATTTGTAGTGGGATTTTAAAATTAATTGCACATTAATATTGCCACTTTTTCTTTCTCTAAAAGATGACATAATTAGAATTTCAATAGGACGTTTCGTGTCTTGTCCTCCAGCATCAACTTTATTTTTGATTTCAAAAATGTATATGTACGTTATGATAGTCATTATTTAAATGGGTGATAGAGGAGGTTAAAAGAAGCAAAAAGTTTCATATATTCAATTCAATTCAATTCTTTATTTGTGTTAAGTACACCAGCGTGTTTACACAAGTCAAAAGAAAAAAAAATTAATACAAAAAGCAGTCTGACAAAAGACTGATGTTCAAATTAAACAGAAAAACATCAACTTATGACATTATGATTCAATAAAAGCAGATATAGCAAGTCCATATACGTACATAGATACACGCATATTCATTTAACCACAATACGTACGTTTACTTCTACACAAACACACACATATACACATATATACACATATACGTTAAAATGGTAAGACATATGAAATGTTGATATAAAAATTTATCAGATGACTTAGTAGAAAGTTCAAGGAGCCTAGAGGATCCCAGGTGTAGGAACACTGTTATATTTGCTAACAATCCGACAAGTCTGAAAAATTATTGCTCAAATACTCGTTGATCGAGTAAAATGCTTTAGTAGCCAGATAAGCATTAATTTCATTTTTAAAAACTTTCGCATCCAATTTCTTTATACGGTCTGGCAACAGGTTATAAAAAACTATCCCATAATAGTTTGTGCCGTTCCTGATGGTTTGGAGACGGCTATGAGGTACTAAGATTTTATCCATATTTCTGGTTCTATAACTGTGGACATCACTGTCAGGTTAGTCTTTATATACATCAGACATGTGTAAAGAGGTATAAATTTGAACTGCAAGATTTGAATTCTGACTAGCTTGACCGTAAACTACCAACATGTCGGCGAACTCTTGATTCGAGAACATTGTAAATCACGATTGTAAATAAACACGACGACGTACGCGAACAAAAACAAAACACGCCCGATGTCCTAACCACTGTTACCGTTTGCAATCGATTGCCGGTTCGATAAGTGTGATGAAAGGCCGACGCGCTGTTGTCATGTGTGTTTTAAATATTTAATTTAATGAAACTTACTTACTGACTACAAATTTTGGCCTAACTTAGAAAAACTTAATGCCATTTATTTGTTAATTACCCAATTTAAAAACGTTTTAGATTAGATTATAGAAATTAGTAAGTTTGTGGTGATTGTGGTCGATATAAGTCACTTAAAGTTGTAAACTATAAAGCCATTTAGACAAACATCTATTGACTTTGGACCATGGGTCATATGAGCTTTTTGACTTGTTTTGACCCCCCCCCCCCCCCTATTACCCATTTCAATAATGACTACCATAACGTTTACACCCTGTATATCATACAATGACGTTACCACACCTTGGTTATTCCAGAAAAACCGAAGTTCCTAGGCGGGCTTTGAAATTATCAGGTTTCATTTGTTTAGTATACCAGACCAAACCTCAAAATGAACATAGCAACAGAGGAGAAGAGAAATAAATCGAGCAGTGGACAATGTACAGAAAACTGATAACATCTGCTATGATTCACCTCTGCTTATTTATGATTATTATTGCTATTACCAGCAATAAAAATTCCATTTTGTTTTCAGGTTACACCATACCTTTTGATTTTCCTTTTAACTGTCATCGCTCAAACAATTCATGGCCAACTAGGAAAATACATCACTGAATTCAAAGCTGAAGACGCCATTTAAATGTGCAAAATTCCCTTGCACGTTAATCCAACAAATCAACACGAAAAATCTCATGACAGCACTATATTCAAGTTTATCCATCTTGATGAAAACAAGACGTTCATTTCAAAAACTCCTGTAGGCGAACTACTTACCCAGCCCCGAGCGTGGTGATGTAAACAGATGCATCTGGCCGAGTAAAAAATATCGGAATCAGTGCTGGCAACTTCCACAAACAACATTACTTGCGAAGTACCTGGGAGCAACTTCCAGAGGGCCCAGCCAAGTATCGTGGGGATTACAGTAAACACAATTTAAAACAAACCTGGATACAGAAATAACTCGACTCGACTGTGCTTTGAGGCTTCTTGGTGAATAATAAAAAATGTATCATGTCACGTCTCGAAGGGAGTTTTCCACTTTAACTTTTCCGCGTGCCAAACGAAGATACATAGCGATCATACTAAATCGCAAAACTTTACTCAAAAAACTTTACCTTACCGATACTTTTTTTGTTTGTGGATGGAAGATAAACACGGCTTTTGTTGAACACGATATCTCTTTTCAGGTAAGGATATGAAAACAGTTATTTATGTATCTAGGGCGTCAAGGGAGCAACTATGGCTTACGGTGTGGCATTAAGCCCAAGGCGCGAAGTATCACAGGTTCTAACATGCCAAGGGAACGCTTATTACGCGCGAGATACAGGGCTGTTAAACGGTCAAATATCTTGGAAAGTAGAGGACCAATGTCCACAAAATTTTGAAAATAAGGATATACTTCGAAGTTGAGTCATTTATTTTAACAGTGAGTAGATCTGATCAAAAGAAATGTTTTTTTCCTTTAACATTTTTCTGATAAAATTAAAGTAACAAAGTTATAGCCCTTTAGAAGTTTGAGTACCGCCCTGTCTCAATAATAATATTATGTGCTCGTGTTTTTCAACAACGGATATAATCCGCCTTATCCGTTCATCGCATCGGAAACAAAAAAGCGAAAGAATTTGAAACGATGTTTTTACTACAGTTTACAATCTTATTCAGTTGTATTCAGTCGATGTGTCAATCGGTAACGCGTGAGTGAATAGTGAATAAAAAATGGCACATGTTTACGAAAATGCTGAATGTAGTACAAACGGCTCGTGAATCAGGTGACTTAAGACCTCACAGGGGACCTCACGATCAAATACAGGTCCGCACTGAAATACTTGTCGGGAGGATACTTTATAAAACAAGGTAACATTTTTTTTTATTTTTTTTTATTTTTACACACATATTTTGGTTTATCTTCCTTCTACAATCATTATCTGAAAATTAATGACTCAACTTCAAAGTCACCCTGTAGATCACTCTTGATTAGATAATAATAATAATAATAAATGCCCTTTATTCGTCACACGATTACAAAATAATGGGGTTAAAAGGAACAGTGACGCGTTGTTGCCATATTTAGCAGTTTTTTCGGAATCCACTCTACTTCTTTAAATATGTATAATGTAATGGTACATTTTTTATCGTCATATAATAACATTAACCCCCCACCACTTCTCGTGTATTAAGCCTCTAATATCTCTTTATGTAACCTATGCGTAGCAAGATTCCATTTAATATGAAGAGTTCACAACATAGAAGTAGCGTTGTTTCTGAATAAATGGAAAATCTGGCTACAACGTAATTATAACAGTCCGACGAGGAACATCTGATTCTCATTAGTAATCTAGATGGAAGTAACCACTGGCGCTCCCACGGGGGAGGGGGTAAAGGGAGTAATCCCCCCCAGACGACTTCAGCAGTCTTTGAAAAGGTGATATAAAGTAACCGTCTTATAAAGAAATCTGTGACTTTAAGAAAGTACAGCGGCAACACTGCCAACCCGCTCAGTGTGCATGCGACTAGCGACTACTATCCCACCAACCCACCAACAGCAACGGTGTCGCGATAAAATTTCTTGATGTTGCACCATATGCTGAATCAAGTGTTGAACAATCGGGTGCGAAACATAAAGGATCCAGTTTTGTTGGTGTTGCTCCATATGTAAATTTCAGCGGCAACTTGTCTTCCCATGAAAAGTATGCCTTATTGAGGTGTGCAATGATTCCTAATGACTCTTTCAAATATCCCTATTCCACACACTTTAAAAATAATAAAGACGTGAAATATTACTTATCAAAAAAACACTTGGCTGTCATATTCAGAGAAACTACAAAAGTTTCTCTGTAAATATTAAATTAGGAGTAGTACGTAAATCAACTAAATTGGGAAAACTTGTTACCGTACCACTAAAGAAATTTACGAAATTCTATGGCAAAACCGGTGCTTGTAAGACACATGAGAACTCAATATATCATACATGCTTTATTTACACTTTGATTTCGTATGATTCAAAATTAAAAAAGTTGTATTATTTTCTACAGAAATTACTGTAACAAATTTATATGTCTGCATATGTTCATGCTTTTAATGTTAGATCATTATAACACTTCAGTACGTCACACTGAGAATTTACTTTCAACTTTACCCCTCCCAGACTGAAATCCTGGAGCGCCACTGGCAGTAACTTTGTTCAAACTTAGAAAAGTAGTTTGTTAATGACTGAATAAGGCAATAAGGCAGTCACTACTTTCTGGGCTCGTACGAGCTTTATGCTCCTGTTCAAAATTTGGTAAATTTCGAGCCAATTCTTCCCGCACCCTTTTTAGACTTTTGACAATGTTGCCATATCTTCATAAGTATGCTGGAAATCTAGTATATGAGTTATATTGAGCGGTACTAGGAAGTTAATATACGTCAGTAATAATACACAGTTGTGAGCCTGGCAACAGCACAGTTACTGCCTGATCGGAAATGATCTCCCAGTATTAAGTTTGTTGAATCAGTACTTGCTAGAATATTTGACCGTTTCCAGGCTTTTGAACAAGCGTGTATACTAGCAAATTTTTTTGATCGCCTAAAATCAATAATTTAGGATAGCCTTCATGTATAACTAAAGTATAAATCTAACAACAAATACATAAGGTCAATTGCAGTGGTAGGCATATTGTGTTGAAAACAATTAATTTATACATATCGGTCGGTAATGTTACTTTACCACAATAGAGCACAAAAGAGTACATGGCCTGAAAAGGTAGGAGTTAATTCCAGAGCAACCTATTCGAAATTTTTCGCTCCATCGTAGATAAAAGTACCGAATGCGATCGTAGAACGCGTTCAGACAACGTCGACGAGGTCCGTGATTTTTTTTTTTCAACTTATTCTTTTTAGTTGAAACAGTTGCTTTAATCAAAAGATCGATTAATCAGAAACACAAAATGGTATAATAGGTAAATGTATTACGACATGGTACTCTTGGCGCTTTCTTGTATTATTTGTATATATATTCGAAGATTAACGCTAGATTTTGGGTCCATCATTAGGGGCTTGTACCTCCAAGGTTGATGAGAGAACAGAAAATATTTCAGAATATAACTAAATGAGATTGAAACAACGCATTTTATTATTTCCAAGTTTGGATAGAGAAACAATTTCCTTATGTAAACATAGTGAATTAGAAAGTGACGAACTTGTAACACATGTTCCTATATTTGTGTTACTTTATCAGCTAACAAGATCTGTATTATTCTCGGTTACGAAAAGGGAAGAGTATCATAACACATCGTACGCCACTGACAGCGTGGTTTTGTATCGACAAATACAATGCGAGTGGATCGCCCCGTTAACAGTGGGAGACGATGTATATTGCTTCCGTTTTGGTACCGGACTCATTGAGTGAACTAATCAAGTTTCACAAAAATTTCACTGAATTTAAAACTGTTTATAAATTCTCATCAACCTAACGAATATCGCTGTTATTCCATGCAGTACTTCATAAATCTCTCAAAAATATGAATACGATCATTACTATAATTACAAAGGGAAATACATATAAAGAGGCGAATCACAAACGCATTGGTGCACGCTCATATAACATGTAACTTTTCAGTTGTTATACAGATTGTAGATAACGATTTATCATAAATTTATAGCCATTTTTTATTCATCCAAACACATGGTCATCAAAGTATATCCTCAGTACTCGAACAATATCGTACGTCATCACAGCTGATTATAACCAACAAGTCCTCCTTATGCCTCCTTTCAGGACAAGGTCATTAAAAACCGCGTCAAGTAGGTTAACTTTCTTTGCACTTCACACGCAACGCTGTCATCGGTTCATAAATGGTCCGTCTAAGAAAAAGGTAAATGGGTCAAGTCAGTCAAACAGGCTCGTGCAATTAAAATTTGCATATTTAGCACGATTTTGTGCACAGTTTTGGAGATTCTCAGAATTTGCCACACGACCACACCTAAAATTTTACCCCAAGAAAAAGATATCGCTGAGGAATGGTTTCTGATGTTTGTGGTATACACACTAAATTTTGATTGAATCTTGTTCTGATGTTATGAATGATACGCTTCAAGTGTTTCTAATGTACTAGACCACTATAAAAATGAATTCGTCTGCAATCTAAAGGTTGAGCATTCATATAGAAAAAATGACCACCCACTTTAAAATTAATTTTTGGATGACATCAACCTTTTTGTAATTATTATTCATAACTCCCTACCAAACCAAAATTCAGAAAAGTAGTAGAAGGTAGACAAGAACATAATAAAGATAGCCTAGACATTATTTGTCGTATATGTTGGAATATATTACTTTGAGAGTATATGCTGTTATATTATCTAGGCCTGATAATTTTCTTAATTTGAATTCATTGATCATTGTCAATGGAAAACTAATAGAAAAACGGCTTTCACTGTATATTCTGTAACACCGTGTATGCGAAAAAACTGCTTATACCTAATAACCCTCCTCATGCTTCTCAATTTGCGAACTGTAACGCGGCCACCACCACCAGCATCAGATCCCACATTCGGGAGTGATTTAGCGTCCCAGGCGACGCACTTCCTCCATGACAAATGACGTATCAAGGTAATTGATGAGGCAAATTTGTAATAGGCGATCACTCCCGAATATAAAGAACGCGTTATGGCGCGCGTGGCATGGAACAGATAATGTTGTCGCAGCGTCTACGTTACCTGCTTACCCAGTGTCGTTATCATCATTATCATCGGAGCTTTATTTATGGCAGGTAAATTTGGCACGTGCAGAAGGGGGACGTTTTAGGTAAAATCCGTTTTCGAATGATTCATTTTAATCAGCCACCGTTCCGCTCACTCTAGTCTAGTAGTTCCTCCACCGCACCCTGCAACCCACCGTGGACCAGTTCACCAGTACACGCAGTGTTGCCAATTCTACAGTTTTAACTGCAGATTCGCAGTTTTCTGTAATAATATGACAATTCATTTCAAATTTTGTCATTTTTATGTCACTCAAGGTCAACCAGAGTCAGAACCGCTACGAAAAGAACTTGATTCAATTCAAGTCAGAATAAGTGTGCGATTCGTAAGCAATATATTATTTTTTACGAGTATCTATCGCAGAAAAATGTCAAAAAATGACAGCTGATCATGCATGCAAAAAGCAAATTCTTTTTGAGCGGTTGTGGCTCTGGCTAGCCTTGAGTGAATTCGGGAAAATTTGAATGGATATTCTGTCATTTTTATGTCACTCACGGCCAACCAGAACCACAACCGCGCAAAAAGGAATTTGCTTAAGCAATGCAAAACTGTCACTTTTTGACCTTGACTCGTTGAAAAATACTGTAAATAGAAGAATGATAATATTCGAAAGCTTATATAAATAAGGCCTCCTTAAAACATTTAGTTCTCATCAATAAATTACTCCAAACATGATTCAGGGTGCAGTTATAGGTACAAAATGAACAGAAATAACATATGGCGAGAGGGGATATACTAAACAGACTAATCCATTCAAATCCTTGACCTCTAGCTATAATAAACAACACTTTCAATAACGGATAACTCTGCGGAACTGCAATCAAATACGACAAAACGGATGAAACCGTCCCGGAAATCCTAACTTCATAAACGTGTAAATAACGCTTTATTCACACGAGCACGGGTAAAAAAACAAAAAATCGTAAACAGCCTACCTCGCATATTTTCCGGGAATCCTAAGCGGCTAGCAAAAAACGAGCGCGGGACGGCAGAAATAAGTCGAAAGAATGAAATAAATATGAGGACAAATAGAAAACGGGTTCTGCTGTTTGTATACAGAGCGTTTTAAAACATAGGGAATATGTTAAAGGATTTTTGTATTTTTCAATTAGTGCTTGACGATTAGAGGATTCACAAGTGGGAATGCAGGTGCAGTTCTTAAAGATTTCAGCTGTTTGATGATACAATAATTTAATCACAAAATGATCAGTTTCTCGGTTTGCCTTTTTGGTAGTAACATGAATACAAATTTCACGGTTTTTTATGGATTCAAATATTTAATTTAGTAGTATATCATACAAGTTTTAAAAATTTGGGATGCTAGATAAAAATAACAGCATTTGAGCTCATTTAGACAAAAAAATATTGCGATGGCCACAAGCTGACTTTGGAATTCAAGCTGGACTCATTGGCGTATCGTATAGAAGAGGAAGGAAGGTATATCAATCATCTCTCCCCAAAAGCCTGTTCAACGTTGTTCATGCTTTAGAAATTTAACATAGAATATAAAAAAAACGTTTGAGAAAATGGAAGCTTCCGTTTTTACGTTTTGATATTCCGTTTTCTCAAATCCTTTTTTGGCCAGAGAAAAGCTTGTATGGCCACTCTCAGTCGTTCGCTATTCATCTCGTCAAGGTAGTGCGCGATGCATTCCGTCATGGTGCGTAGCGTTTTGTTGGTTTCATACTAGAAGGTGTTTGCCAGCTATATTCTGACCTTCAACAGCTATAGAAACCCTTTTGATTGTTTTTTGGGAGAGTACTGAGGAATATAATATATTTTCATTGACCACTATCAATACAAGATTGCACGATTGTACATATCAATAATCGATATTAACCGTAAGAAGTTCTGATGATTTCCGTGTATATATTGTACGAAAAAACAATTGCTTTAATGTTAAGTCTAATTCTACATTTTGTATATATTTGGAATATTTGAATAGATGTTATTTAGTGTAAAACACAATAAATAAAATTTTAACATTGTACAGCATTGTATCATTAATATCCAGGCCATTATTGCGGGTTTAAACAAAATGAAGCATCTTACGTCGATATCGGAATCGATTGTTTCACACTGTTTATTGCTATCCATAGACAAATAATAAGGAAGACACGTGCCTTACTTTACAGAGGTGATTAAATTGATTCAGTGGACAAATTCATGGATTATCTGTCAGTATACAGTGCTGCCAACCACATAACAAATTCTTGCTAGAAACATTTTGGGTTTTTATATTATGTATTGTAGTTTTGAATCTCATAAACAGAAACCATATTGAATACTGAAGTTTTATCCAAGTTCAATACTTGAACTGAAAAGTTTTTCGATATAATGGAAATGAAAACAAGGTTGGCGCCATGGAATTTTATGCCGAGTTTTATGCCCAAAATGGCAAAAATTAAAACAAGTTCTAATTTCGTGAAGAAATTCACGAATAACTTCATGGATTTATTTGACTTCTAAAATTTGGTCATGAACTCGATTCTGTCAATTTCACATTTGACATGAGCGACGAGAGCAATCATGATGTATTCCTTCTCAAATTGTAACGTTTTAAAAAATGCTTTTAGTTTGTACCCGGTGAAAATTGATAATATTTTATAAAGAATTCGTTCATTTTACTGAGGATGACTATCTATAAATAAAAAAAGCATATACTGTGAAGCGGTTCAGTGGAGTTTTCGGGAATAAGTGGAGTGTATGGCAACAGTGTGCGGCAGAGGGTAGGGAGCGGGCCTGCCAGGCGTTGCGATTTATCGCCAAAGTGGCTATTTGATGGCTTCAAATGGTGACTAGAATGGGTAGCTTGGCGATTGGCTACTTCAGCAAATTGGCGAGATCAGGTGATTTTTAACATTCCTGGCGCCATTTTATTCGTAATCTGACCAATAAACGGTGCGGCAGTACTGTGTATGGATTAATGAAGTTCTGTGTTCTAAGAACAATGGTCAGATGTCATACGGTGTTGTCTCCATAACAATGACAACACATCCTTAAACTTTCATCACAATGTTGCTAGACGTACGATTATTACCGTTTCTGATACTAAAAGGCGGTTTATTTTGGTAAAAAAAATCATTTAATTCACCGTCATCATTCCACATGCTACTACTAAATTTGCAGCAGTAGCTGGTTGTGGGCGGGAAAAATCATCACTCGTTCCCGACATATTTCCATCAGACCGCTGTCTTTCATCTCGACTGAGTCATTTAAATCTTAGAATTTACTATCAGAATTTGCAAGAATATCATTCAGTTCTTTCTCTGTAAATGGTTTATTAAGTTTCCAAGACATTTTCACTCATTTTAGACGTGAACAACCAGCTTCCATATTATCCGCCATTGTCCACACTCACAATTTAAAAGTAAACAAACACGGTCTGTCGAAATCAGCTAGAAGCGCGGATCCGCGCCCGCCGCCTTTCGTGAAACATCAGTCGGACGAACTCAATCAATTGTCCATTCATGGAGCATGATTATGCTCATCAATAATTGTCAACAATTCCATCCCAATGTTTAACCTGACATTTTATGGTTAGACTCCTAGTAATTTTCACTTTTAAGGGTTGTCGATTTTCACATGAAAACTGGGCGACCAGCGTGACTGAAAAACTGGCAACCCTGTAAAACGGAGTCAGTCCTCCATACGCCGCGTAGGATTACGGTCGGTGGTTTTTATTTAAACTAAGAACTAAATTCTCGGTTCGACTTCATTGTACTATTTTAAGTTGTGCGCTATTAAAGTGGCTTAAAATCTCGCTACCGTCTCGTTGAATCCACAACTATGAGAAAAATTAAGGAAACTTCCGAATTGTTTCCAACTCTTACCTCTGAAACTGGTGTTTTTTGAATTAATAATATGTAAGTACAACGCTATGTTGTTTATTGCACCTTTCTCGTATAATATTTATTAGTATATGAAACCTATAAAAATGTTTAACAGCATCCTTACAAATATACAAATGATCGACGAAAAGTAATTAAAAATATTGTTAATTCGGGGTGATCAAATGTCTTAGGCCCGTATCGTCAGTCGTCCCTACAATTGTAGGGCGCGTTTATGGCCTCCTTGATTGTCATACACTTTTCTCTCCTTCAAAAATTTCTAGATTACACTCGTCCCGTGTCAGCGTCAGCGCTCTCCTATTATGAAGATATGTTTTCTTTTTAAATTGTAGGAAATTTCAGGCTGATAAAACATGATAAAACATGATATAACTAAAAAGCAAGCACAATTTGATGCAAATAGATGTTTGTGTCATAACCTCAAAATAGAGTTCTGACACGGAGAAGTAGAAAACTATGACAATCAAGGAGGCCATAAACGCGCCCTACAATTGTAGGGACGACTGACGATACGGGCCTTAAAGTATTTGTTAAAGCCTTTGCTTTGGTGGCTTTGAAAAGTGATAAAAACACAGTATCTTCATGGTTTCTAAGCATGCTGTGTTCTTAACTAATAATTGTATAAATGCTAGATTCTGTAAAAGCAAAAAAAATAGATTTTCGGTGTTACATAATATTTAAAATATATATTGTATTTTATCATCTAAATATTCAGACTGACGATATCTCATTTTCGCATTTTTTGTACCTGATGCGACAGTATACGTACATACTATAGAAAAACACGCTGAAATAATTGTCGGTAGAGTTCGGTGCTAGGCGTCGCGTTCGGGACTGCTTCGGCGAGTTTTTTTAGCAATAGTACCCGCTGGCTAACAAACACGATAAACAGCAGATAAACAGTGAATCTGCCTCTCCGTGCTAAGTGTAGTTCGGTAGTGAGTGGTGTGGTTGTGGTGAATTGAGAAAACTTCATACTCTTCTGGAGACAGCTAAATGCCTACCAAAGTACCCATTGGTGAGTCTTGAATAGTTTTCTAACTCTTTTTAGCTAGTTTATTGAAGACAGTATAAACATCATCCAAATAAGGTATTTCCCGAGTAAAAACAACCGTTTTTTAGAAAATGCCGCGGAAATATTCAAGACGACGCCATGGAAAACGTTACACCTGCATGTTGCAGGTATTTTCGCAAACAGTGAAAGAATTTTTTTTCTATTCTAGGTATCATTGTCGTGTCGCGCACTCAAAAAATATCACCATTTGATAATGTTTTGATAAAATTCATTGTTCAACATTTCTGAACCTTCGTCTTAACTGCAAGGGCGGATAAAAAAAACTGTTTGGGGCATGGGCGCGATGTTAGAGGCGATTAAATTGTGTAGAGCTTGTAACAGAATTGTTTCACGATTCTCAGGCCTGGCAACGTAATTTTACACTAAGGTACAGCCATAAAAAGGGTGTTTTCAAAGTTGAGTCATTTATTTTAACAGCAAAATCTTGCTCGGCGAATCCACAACCCTGATAGCATGAAATATCTACATACTGAATATTTTTAAAAAATGTTTGCTAAATATTTGTAGGTACAGATTTTTAACATTTGATAAATATTTTTTTATATAAATATCCATTTTAGATATTTGTGGTACCTATACGAGCCCCTTCCCACTTCAGTTGTCCCACTTGAGGATTTGTACCAAAATATGCCGTTATAAACTAAACATGACGAAACTATTTACTTCTAAATCAATTTATTTTCTCAAAAACATTTCAGATACACTCTAGTCGTAAAAAATACATATTTGAAATCACTTAGACCTATAACTAATAGAACATCTGAACAAATAAACAATGTGCGACTAAATGCGCGAAGTTAACAAAGAAACAACTGAAAGGTTACCCCATGGGGTAACATCACCTTTATTTTTCATTACGGCTAAAATTCTTTGGGGCATAGTGTTAACCAAGTTTTGGCAAAAATTTGGTGTAAAACAATCGCGTATTTCTTGAAGCTTTTGTCTCAGTTCGGTGATTGTACGAGCAGGATGTTGTCGTAGAACCTTTTTCATCTCGTGCCACAAAGTTTCAATAGGTGACAGATCTGAACTGCTAGAAACCCATTTCAAAAGTGGTACATTATTTTCTTCCAACCATTTTATAGCCTTTTTTGAGGTATGGCACGCTGCACCATCTCGCTGGAACACAAAATCTTGGACGGATGTCAAACATTCTTCCATCACTGGTAAAAGCGATTCTTCTAAAATTGCCAAATATTTGTTTGTATCCACATTTCCATCAATAAAATGAAGTTTTCCTACTCCTTTTGATGACATACTGCCCCAGACCATAATGGATGCTGGAAATTTCACTTTTCTCTTCAGACAGTCAACATGGAATGCTTCATTTTTTTGCAAATAACTCCAATGCGACTGTCACCAACACAAACTTCGAATCGGGCCTCATCACTCCATTGTATTGCACACCATTGTTGAGGTGTCCATTGTCTATGTTCTTTAGCCCATCTAAGCCGATTTTTCTTTTGCAGTGGAGTTAATAGTGGCTTTTCTTTGGCCTATAAACAAGTTGTGCAACTTTAGGGTTTTTATTTCACTTTTTTTTATAAGAAAACTTACTTTGCAAGTGCTAAATCCCAGTTTGTGGGCCTCTCTATGAGTTGTGGACCTCGAAATTCTCCTTCCAACAGCGTCACTCCACATAGCACTTAATTGTAAATAATTGGCACGCCTGTTTTTCACGATTATTCTTCTTAATGCTCTTCGGTCGGCATTTGTGATATTACTTTTTTTCACATATCGTGGCTTAATATTAACTGAACCGGTTACGTTATATCTTCTAACAATATTTCTCACACTGTACCGCGATAAGTCTAACAAAATTGCAATTTCTGAGTTTGATTTCCCAGAATTAAAAAATTTAATTATCAGGGACCGAATTTTCTCACCAATAACCTTTCCTCTACCCATTTTGAAAACCTTAACTACCCAAAACTATTTTAAACGTATTCTGACAGCTGTGATTAATAAAAACAATTGTCATGGATTTTATTTTTCACAGCCACCTATGCGTTATAGACTTATTTTGCATTGAAATGAAAATAGGTTGATATGCTGTAATTGCAACATGTGTTATTTTTATGCTGCAAATTTGATTAGGGAGTGATAAAGTTGGTGTCTTCTACTATCTATATATATATATATTATCAAAATATTCATGGTTAATATTTTAAACCTATAACACCCTGCTACATTTTAATTATTTGTGTTTGATAAGAAAAAAACTAAGATTTCAATAGTTGGGCCAACTGAAGTGGGAAGGGGCTCGTATATAATTTATATATATTTTCTCGATATTTTTTCCAAACATTTAGAAAATATATGAAGAAAGATTTTTAACAATCAGTTTTATATTTTGATGAAATATCTGATATTTTTCGTAAATCTTTAGGAAATATATGAAGCAACATATTTTGAAGCATTAATTTGATAGATATTACCAGTGTATTCTTGAAAATGATTCATTCGTTATTTCAGCACAATCTGTAGGAATGCTTTTAGATGTAGTCAATGGTTTAATTTTCTAGAAAAATATCATTAAAAATATTCTAGGCCTCTTCTACGCCTTGCAAATCCATTTCCTTAAAAAAAAAACTTATGAATTATTATGGGATACATAAGTTGCTTTCCAGTGTTTTTTTTTTTGTTTGAGAGTGATATTCTCCTGAACTGCTCTAAAAAGTGTACATACTAATATGGAAATATAAAGTGTAGTGGAACAATATGGGTGCTCACTGCTGAGTTACTCTAAGTAACTCAAGTTGGTCACTAACTAACTAAAGCAGCTCTATAATGCATATACTTTTTATGGGAGTTCCAGATTTGCCAATTTTTATGAAAATTTGGGATCTTTTAGATATCTTGATGAAAAACGTCCATGGAGATAACTTGTTCCTTAGACTAGCTTTCAAAAAAAAGTGTTTAAAGATGGACCACTTGTTGGTTTTGCTGAAATGTGACTTTTTTGCAGTAAAAGGATGCTATAATTTAGCTACAACTATTTTGAAATGTTATATTATAATTCATTCATCGATGACAGGCACAATTATTTGCGAATGGACACCTCTGCCTATTTTTTTTTCGACTCTTCTTGTAAACCGATCTCAACGAGTTTATTTTTTTTGTAACAGTCTCTTTATTTGCCTTACGGTCTATTTCTTGGTATTTTTTATAAATTCCTCATAGGCGAGGTTTTTTTTTTATTACGGTCACTATAGTCTTTATTTTCATTTTTGGAGTAAAAAGAAGCGAACTGACGTGGAGCTACTCGTGAACTGAGCAAAGATCCGACGTCTTGTCTGAACATGAGTCCACACGTTTCGTTTTGTCCTATCAGTTCTCGCAAAATGATGCTTCTCCCATCAGTTTTTCAGTCTGACCCTGGATTTCATTTCGATTCGGCAAGACCCACGTTTTGCTGTTTACGCGCCACGTTTTATTGGATAGGATTTGTCCTGTCATACAAAACGTACAATAAGACGTAGCCTTCACGTAGGCGACCAAGAAAGATTGAGAGGTGGAAAGAGGCGTGGCTAAATTCCAACCAATGACGACACAGATCGACGGTAGCGGTACCTGCGTACTGCCATACGCATATGCTGCGAACTAACGCGGACTTCAGTCTTTAGTTGTCGGTTGGCGCGAGCGGAGGCCGGTGCGTCGATACCTCCGTTCAACGCTCTGCTTCTGTCGGCGATTCCCAGCAGTGCTATAATGATGATTTGTCTTAAAAGAGTGGACTGTAATTGTGTGTAAAACTGTGACGTGACAATAACAAAAGGCGAGTGACGCATATCTTTGCATTTTGACGTTGGATATCGTGTCTTCTCCCGATCTTTCTGAAGAAACTAAGTAAGTTATGCATACTTATCTACTTGTGTGTTAGCTTTGAGCTCATAATATCAAGATTGACTTATTGAACATCAATTACCCCGCCTCATGTTTTTTTTTAAACCAATATATTTGGCATAGAACAAAATTATAAAATCTCTACACATTCAAATCCTCTAAGCAGTGTGTCAAACAGTAGTACCGAGAATACTAAATACAAAAAGCATCCCAATTGCGCTCACTGGATGTGAATGTGAATACATGTTGATCAAAACTAAAACTGCTGGAAGCTATAAGGCAATTCCCAATCAATAATATTAACAACAATAAAGTATCAAAAGGTACTAACAATGCAAGATGGAAAATTATAATCTGTTGTGAATAAATGTTTATTAACAAAAATATTATAGTCTTTGTTTTGGGTAGATTGTTGTACACCTTGGAGGCCTGAGATGGGGGTTATTTAAACCTAGAGGAGTGGTTACATTAGAATGAAATATCCTTTGATGTGCTTCTATTATTATAATCATGTACATCTCTGATAAAAAGGATCTACGTGTTACATTTCAAAGTTTTCATTACTTACTTCATTGTATATATGTTTACATTGCTCTAATTCTGAAAGACGTTTCAAATCCAAGATGTTTAATTCCTTATAAAGGTCTGGCATGTGCAGTCGATCAAAATTGAATAATATTTTCAAAGCTTCATTTTGGACTATTTGCACTTTAATGAAATTACACATGTGGATAGCTGAGTGAATGTTTCATTGGGCATACACGAGTTGTGTAAATATATCGTAGAGGTTGAATAGCATCAAAAGAATGATTAAAGTCCCGATTTATAGTAAGCAGCAATAAATGAAAACATCAAAATTTTTAGAGGGTAAGCATTGGAGAGTATGTCATCAAGAAGGTTGGTTTTGAACTTCACGAACCACTGAAGTATAGATAGAACTGTTGAGGATCTTATAAATGTTCCTAAGTTGAACATTTGTTCGATTGGAAATGTAGGTAATAAAATTAAATATAGATTCCTAACATCAAGTAAATTACAGCCGCAAGAGGTTTTTTTTGGTAGAGTTTTCCTGAGATATCGGCTTGCTTTCACTTTAACGTTAACGACTGTCCAAATCTCCCACCTGTCGAATTGGTAGATGTTTGATAGAGCTCATCAAATAATATGTTTGTTGATCTGAGTGTACGTCTTCTAGAATTGTCCCTTTTAAAGAATGAATAACCATCTTCCTGACCTCTCGGTCCAAAAGTATCGTTCGATAAAGCAACTACTCTGTGCTTGGGTCTCGAGGAAGTAGACCTAGTAAACTTTCTGTTCTTTAACGCCTAAATTCTTAATTTCCTTCTGGTCATGATTCCACTAATTTCGCATACAGTGGCTATTTAGATTTTACTAATTATGTCTTCGTTATAGATCAATTTAGTATCTTCCAACATCCTATTAATACTTAAACTGTCTCAATCTCTTTATTGTACACATCTTATATAATTTATCTCTCTATTTCTTCGATATTCGATGAGCTAATCCTTTGAATTGAAGTTTGAATTTCTAATTAATATAACGAAATCAAGTTCATCATTGATATTTAGGTACTTACTTGGCTGACAGAGTAGCTCAATTAAGCAACCCAGTCATATCTTGAGAGTTAATAAACGGATAATCTTCAACCCTCGATAATCAGTTGTTTCATTTTATAGCCAATTCCACTCGACCCCCAGGCTTTTGCTTGAGTCTAAATGAAGTGTCTAGAACAGTACTAAAAGTGATAAGGCCATAGCGTTTGAAGATTATTTTGATCAATTTTCAAATATTAAATATGGGTGTCCGAAAAATGGACGGAGATATTTTCGAGGATGAATCCTTGTTCAAAAATTGAATTTTTTTTATTGGTATCTTAAAAAATATGTACTCGTTCTGTTGAAATTTGGTAATATTATTTGCTAATTTATTCCCAAATGGATTAAAATTATTAGGTCCAGTGGCATCCCGAGGTGCACCTTAGCGAATATTATTGGCAAACAAAATTTACGCTACTGCCTTTTATGTAACTTGGTTGTTTGATTAAGCATCTAAAAATACAATTTCTTTACCTCTTGTATTTTTTCGTACCTCACTTCGTTTTCGAGAAAAAAATTAAAACCGTTTAATTGCATGTCACTGTACAAAATTGGTTTGTGAATTTTTGCGAAAAAAATCACAAGTGCAGTGGAAAACAAAAAAATATTCTGCATGGAGGTTCGACATTTTCGCGTCAGTTCAAATTTCAGAATAATGGAGTAAATATTTTTTAAGACATGGCTCTGTGGGCCTGTTTGACTGACTTGATCCGTTCAATTTCTCTATTTTACATGTTCGCGGCTAACTTTTGTTTCAGATGCCGGAAATAATCGTTTGTGAAATGTTGAGACGCGTGAAAGTGCAGAGTCAACCTACTCGACGGTATTATTCGTTATTAGAGACAATCGGCGAGCATATTCAAATGTGGGTGTTTGCAATTTATCCAGTTTAAAAATGTTTTTGAAGCTCATCATCAGTTTATTTCTTTGTCTTACAAGAAAAATAATTGTAACATTCGCATATTAACTCAAAACTGGAATTCAACTACAGACTTTTAAAATATCGATGTTTTCCTGGCTCCTCCCTATTCCAAATTATGCATTTCTCGACCTGCCTTACTGGTATAAATAAAGCGCTTGATATTAGAAACAATCATTTAATAAATAAAAATTCTCTTCTCAAACATTACAATAACTGTATAACATCCATAATTAAATTAAGCCTTATAGAACATGTCATTAGTTCCACTCATTGTCTGAATTCCCGTGATCGGTATTTCTGGCTAACATGTAGTTGTCCATATCGATAGATCGACAATTATTGATCGAATATCGAAGTTTCTCGGCCATCACTTCTTTGCTTGTGTACGGAGGCAAACGCAATTGGAAAAAGCACGTCTGCGCTGTTGGCAAGCCGTTCGGCGCTTTGTCTACCTTCATCACCTGGAACAAAATAAAATAACTTAATAATATTTTCAGACAGAGAAAATAAAGTTTTCATCTTAATTTGTACTTGGCGTCGTTTTTCGGAAATTTTAAACATCGTCATTAGACTGATAATAGAGTTCTCCATGGAGATAAGTGGTATGGGCAGAAATAAAAAGGGTGATTCACAAGTCGTGATCAGAAGTGAAACATCAAGCACAGGACCGCACTTTTTCTGTTCAACTTCGCGATTTTTTTGAAAAGAATCTAGAGAAAAAAATGAAAAAGTGGCTCTATAGCAACCCTGTGGGGTTTTGTTTTCAGGACGCTATGAAAATTTCATTCAAAAATATCAAAAAATATAGCGTCAATTTCGAAGCGCGCAAACCTCTACAAATCGTATTTTAGACGAATTTTATCTACTGTTTCGTGCTGCCAACCCAAGCGTTGCGGCGCAATGTGTGGACTAAGAAAGGACGTATTCAGAGAATTTGGTGGCCCTATTTCATATAATATCGTATAGATAAGTCGTTCTGCAAATAGGTGGACTTTGTTTTTAGCACACTGCAAGACTTTCATTTGGAAATAATAATAAATGAAACGTAAGCTGTGAAGTGCAAATCGGTTTTTGGGCGAAATTCGTCTACTGTTTCGTTTCCTCAGCAGATGGTGCTCGTGATTGTAGGAGCCCCGTTAAGGGTACCAAACGTTATACGAAAAATGCGACGTTTTCGATCGATATACACAAGCCCCGGATCAAATGCCAGGACAGTCTGCGTACGGTTCTTCAAATGTGACATTTTTAAAAATTTGTAGAATATCGCTACTTTTTAAACTGCACCATTTTTTTATGAAGTTATCTTTTGTTATTCTTCAATCAGTTTTACAAGATATGTTCCCAAAGTATGTATCGTTGAAGAAAAGCTATCAGTGAAAAATTAGTACAGTTAATATAGGTATAGCAATTAGCTGACCCGTAATTTTATCTATTGTCAAAAATATTACGGCATATTCAGATAGGTTTGTAGAAAAAATTAGTGGTTAGGTAAACTGTGCTGAGGAAAAACTCCCGCATATTATGGCCTTCCGAAATACCTTTTAAGTATAGCATAAACAAAGTGCTGCAGGTATCCTTTGATATTATTTTGGGTTATAAAAGGGTTATGGAAGATGTGCCGTATTACCTGACCCGATAACAGCTTTTGTAATAAAAATAGGAAAATATACATGTATGGGATATTGTCTATTTAAAAATCCGAGTGGATAAGAGACGCTTCAAAATTTACCTGAAACCTTTGTGAAAGATCCGCCAAATTCGCGGGCAACCTCGATCTTCCTGATACAAATCGCATGAAGAGTACCTTTTCAGTGTCCGTAAAATTCTCTAAGATATCCCACAACCACTGCACTAACTGGTGATTTTCGTCAAGCTCGCGATACCTGCAAAAACAGACATTTATCAAAGTCATAACATATTGTGCGAGGTTCTGGTAATGCTATCGAATCAAGAAGCTTGATGGAAAGGGAAAATATTGTAAGAACAGGAGGTAATCTGGAAAGCTAAAGTAGATGGCGCTAGTTAGGTACCATATTGTTACAGTTTGACGTCAAACCATTCTAGCACCGCCTAGCACATTGCAGCAATTCCAATCTAACACATGTGATCATTAGTTATCATTGCTGATTTTCAGTTTGTTTTGAACCGCCACACGGTCTACTTATGCAAAAACCTAGCAAAAATTGAAAAATACGAGTCAAAAATGAATGAAAATTTCTATGCTAATACCTTAAACAATAAGTTGATAGTTTTTAGTGCTCTTATTTTGCTACTTCGATTTTGCTCATAAGGAAGACAATCACTCTCCTTTATCTAAATAAGAAATCAAAAAAAGCAAATAGCCTGTCATGCCTGCTAGTAGTCAATACGATCAAATTTCCACGGTTCACTTTAGCGGTCATAAGAGGTCTTGTTATCCCAGCCATCTTTATTTGCTTTCGCTGTCAAAAATAACGTAACGGACGGTATAGCGTTCTTTATTTTAGTTGCACTAACGGTTCTCTAGAAAGTGTAGAATCCCACCGCTTTTGACAAATATCAGATTTAACAGTAACGTACCTCACAATTTTCTTCAAAACAGATATAGAAATCTGCGCCAGTCCGCAAACCAACTGTTCCATGTGATCAGCAGTGACAAGTGACAGCAGCGGTACAGGTATCAAACCTGCCATTCCTTCCTTTATAGCTGCCACTTGAAGGTTGAACTCCTTCATCCGGAATTTGATCGCTAGCTCGTAGTATTGCGCCCGGTTTTCGAAAGTTAGTGGTATGTTGCGACCACCAGGAACTATAGGAACAGTCTGCAAAAAAATCAGTACTAAATTCTTCATTCCACGGAATCTTACAAGTAAAAATTTGTCAATATTTGTCTGACTGACTGACCTGTTTCACTAATGTCTTCAAAACGAGAGGAACTACATCTAATTTTTATCGTGATCTTTTATTGAAAGTTAGAAATTATGTATGAACATTGATATACAGGGTGGCCCAACGAAAAGGTCGTACCCCTATTTGTGACTCTCGTAATTAATTTTCATTTCTAGGGGGCCGTCTTTTCATCTATAGCCGTACAATACAGGGTGATCCAAAAATAAGATATTGTGTTACACTTTCGATTTAAATTTTTATATTATCCATGAAGTTTTTAGTAATTTTTGTATAATAATAAAGTTTATACCTATCATTATGAGGGATTATATCGTTAATATAATAATCAATATAGCTCCCATAGTATCAAGACTGCTAGCTGCTAATTTCTAATAAAATATATTGAAAAAATAAATCAGCGAATTAATCTAAGAAATAGGTAATCTGAAATGGGCCGAATTTGTAGACGAATCTCTCGATGTTGTCATGTCAACAATCATGTTTGCCCTGTATCTTGGAATCGCAGAACTATATTTTTAAGACAGTCCAAATATCAGTCTTTTGAGTTAAGGAAACTATTGGGAAGCAGAGTAATCCTAATAACTGCAAAGTAATCGAAATCCAATCGCAAATTATTGTTTGCTTACCTTGCCGGTACAGCTGGTCCCCTCGAACGTTTCCAAAGGAATAATCTCATGGAAGTATTCAGCTGTGACTCCGGACAAGTGTATGTCTCGAATACTCCTCAAGCTCTGCACGTACATACAGTCCACGTCTTCCAAGTCTTCTACATTGACAGGCTCACCGACAATCAGTTTCCATATCATCGGAGCCAAGGGAAGCGCTAGAGGTTTTTTTGTTCTAATTGCTACTCCAAAAAGTATACCTGCAAACGAAAATTGTACAAGGCGGAGACTTTGGCGCAGACTTACATAGGGTGCTTTTCAGAAAGCCTATTTATTTTATGAACAAGTAAAGTTAGCTGAAATTCGGGTTAAAAATACAACTTTTTTGTCTCCTACGCATATTTCTTATCTCGCTTCGTTTGCGAGATAGAAAATAAAAAGCACTTTATTGCATGTTTCAGATTTTACCTGTTTTCGATAAAATGAGTATATGATGTTTCATTTGGCCAGAAGAACATTGAGGGTTACGTAAAACTACCTTAGAATAGAAATCCTAGTGAACATCCTTCAAAAATGGTTATGAAGGAGTGTTTCAACATTATGGGAGACAAGTTATTATTGTTAGTGAATCACTGTTTGTGTATGGCGAATTTCCTTCAAAATTAAAATGTTCTACAATTATTCCTGTTCCAAAAGTGCAAAATTCTGGGTTATCTACAAACATGCGGCCAATTAATGTACTGCCAGATGTCGATAAGCTCTTAGAAGGAATCATATATGAACAAGCCAGTGAAGATATTGAAGAAAATAAGATATTGACAAAATTTCAAGCAGGATTCAGGAAAAAGTATTCTACTGAAACAGCAATTCAAATGGTAGTAGAAGAATGGACGCGAAATATGGATGAATAAAAGTTTACAGTAACATTGTTCTTAGATTTCAAGAGAGCATTTGAGACTATTGAGAGGGAGAAATTGTTATCGAAATTGCATTGCTATGGATTTCAAGGTTCAGTATTCAACTTATTACAAAATTATTTAATCAAAAGAAGTCAAAGAACTAAAATTGACAATACATTATCAAACTTTAAAAACATTTCGGTAGGTGTGCCACAGGGTAGCAAATTAGGTCCATTACTATTTATTTTATATATTAACGATATTCCTGATTTTTTACAACACTGCAAAATTCAACTATTTTCTGATGATACATTATATATATATATATATATATATATATATATATATATATATATATCAAATAAAGACATTGAAACTGCAATAGAGCTGTTAAATCATGATATGAAAAACGTAATAAATTGGTTAAATGTAAATAAACTTAAACTAAACACAAACAAAACAAAATATATGCTAATAGGAAAATGTTTAGATCAAAATCAAAATCTTACAATTAATCATGAAAAAATTGTGTCAATCGAATCATTTAAATATTTGGGCATATACGCAGACAGTAATTCAAAATTTGAAGGGCACTATGAATAGATTATTTTAAAAATAACCAAGAAAGTAAATTGTTTTTTTTACAAAATAAAGCTATGCGAATTTTCTTAAATAAAAATAAGAGAATAAATGTTTATGCTGAAAGAACTACAATGGTTAAATATCAAACGTATAGCCTCCTTGGTTTTGATTTTCATATTCAAGTTAAAAAATCATCTTCTACCAAATCACTTGGAGAATTTGATTGTATTGAACAATGAGTGCCACAATTATTCTACTAGAGGAAGTATAGACTTTCATTTACAAAACTGCAGTAGCAATATAACGAGCAAGTCAGTATTTCAAAAGGGATTGTACGAATTTAACAAATAATTAAGTAATGATATCAAGATGTGCGTCAGTTTGAAAATGTTCAAAGGAAAATTGAAAAATATCTCATGGAAAACCAGAATTCATAGTAGTGAAATTTTGTATAAAAATATGTAGTCTTGAAGACATAATATATTTTGTGGTATTCTGTGTAATATGGATATTACAAACAAACAAAGCTTGGCACTCACCCAAAAACTTGAACCACGAAATATGCTGAGGCGACGTCAACTGCGGATTAAGCAGGTACTTGTCCCTGTTGAACCCTTCTTCGTTGAGCGCGTTCGGCGTCGGTACCAACAGCGGTACCACCCCATTTGTGATCTCTTGGCACATCTCGGTGATGGTGTCGTCGAAGACACCTCCAGCGTCGTCCGCGCCCTCTCCTACGAGTTTCACTTTCCATGCTCTGGAGGGGAGTCGGAGGTCTTGGGACGGGAGGTCGACTACTTGCTTCGCGATTTGGACGAAGATAGGAGTGCATTTGTGCCCTGGAATTAATTAAATACACATGTTTTTGTATCGCTGATACTGATAGGGGAACCAATTCTTATTCTAAATTCGGGTGAGAATTTGGGAATTGTTATATTCGAGATCAACGCCTCAAATTACGTTATTGGACCAAGTTTTCTTTGCTGGTAATCACAGAAAACGATAATGGAAATTTACCACGACAAAGACGTTCGAATTTCTGAAAATTCTCCCTGGGCCACATGATATTTCACCATTTTTGCTTACCGCGCCTACTGAAGAAAATTCTGAAAATGAGATATTATGGATATTATTAATCACTTGACGCCATTTTTTAATGTAATATTGTAACTTATGGCTAAATAAACACTGATTCTATTCCATTCTAATGTACCATGTGGATAACCCACTTTGACCAACTTTGCACCAAATATCAACAGACATTTTAAGCCCTTACCTTCCTGAGCGATTCTCCTGACAACGATCTGCGGTCCATAGTTTTTCCCCTGCACCATCGTCTTGCCGATGCATCTCACGAACGGAAAGACGTACACCCTGGGCATCAACAGCGGCCTCAACCTGGGCGAGATCAGTCCCTCCAAGGGAGGCACGTGCAGATCCTTTTGCTGCTCGCACATCGGCATCAATGTCCAACAGGAATACAGTTGGTCGGAGACGCTGCAGAGAAATTTGAGACGCGCGCGGATCTTCGCGGTCGGCAAGCCTTGCAGGAGGTCGAATTGGGGCGGGATGTCTTTCGGAGTAGAGAAGGAGAGTTTGTGGGTCGAGCCGGCGGCGTCGTACACTACAAAACGATTTGTGAAAAATTGAATTGCGAATCGTTACAAATAAAACATTCTGACAAAAACTTCACAAATGTCAAACCTTTCGGCATCTGTGTTACGTAACTTGAAAAATGCCGTTATATCGATTGTTTATGAGATTATGTAGGCTTTTTGATAGTATTAAGGTTTTCCTATAATATGTCACTTTTGATCAAGCAGTTTCTTACTTGTAGAAGGCGTGGAATGGGCTAACGGCTACCTAATGCACAAGTTGACATTTTACAGATTTTTTTTGACATTATATAGGTTTTTACTTCCTTTGGCAAAACTCCCGAGGAAGTAATGGAATCGCGAAAAATTTCGAAATTGAGATATTATGTTTTTTGGTTGTTATATGACGTACATCACGAAAAACCATATCACTCATTTCCCTCGGTCTGTCTGTCTGTTTGTTGGTCTGTCCTCTAATTTTATAATCGTCTATAACTTCAGAAGTACCGCTCGGATTTTGATGAAATTTTCACACAAGGATGAAAAAGCTTGGTAGTTTTTGAAAATCGATCTAATGGTGGCAAATCTAGAGGCAAAAACACAAAGCCTCTTCGTTTTTGACATTTCAGAGGCTACTGATCGTTTTCGACAAAAAATTTGTAGGAGTAGAAACTTGAGGGCATGAAGTTGTAGGGAATAGTAAAAATAGTAAATGTAACATCTTTAGTATTAGTCAAAGACAAATACAAATATTTGTATATGTTGTGTATTTGGAGTACGTACCACTAATAGCGTTCTGTGATACTTTAATAAATGATGATTAAACTGTTTTTATATCTACACATCATATATTTTTCTGAATTTTATGATCCTTAAATGAACCACCCATTTCGCCTTACTTATCTTTAATTTGTGTTATTGCGTCTATGATAGTTCTCTGAATATTTCGTCAAGTAGATTGACTCAGTACCTATGACGCATTGATATACAACTGACAAGCCGACATAAATGAGAAACACGGACGTCTACGATGCAGATATCTTTAAGCAACAGAAAACTTGTGAACCGGAATTCTATCGCGAGTTTAATACGTTCATCGTTTAGGTACTCGTAGACGTTGAAAATTGATTCAGATACAGCGGAAATAAAATCGCTGGAACATAGTGTTACAACGTTTCTTATTTTCAGATATTTTTGGAGGGGATGAAAATTGTATCCATTATAAAAACAAGCGCAGAAAAATAACCGGGAATTAGTTCTGAACTAGTTCGAAACTGCTTGTTGGAACAAACCTGTGATCATGTGATGCTTTCCGAACTAATACTGACTAAACAGTTAGTGTTCATTAAGCGTTCCAACAGTCAATAATCACGTTCATACTATCCCATTGGCCTGTCACTTCAAACTACTTAGAAACATTCACACGTACAATGCGTTTGTTTTTAAATTGAACCCCCACTCTAACTTTTTTATATTGTATATGAAAGTTATAACGTCTAATATGAAGTTTTTCATGTAATATATACTTGTATATTAAAAATATACAGAGTGCTCCATACAAAAAAAGATTTAATGAAAAACTTCATATTAGATCCTATACCTTTTATATACAACTTTTTCTTCTAGAAGGTTACATAAAAAAGTTAGAGGGGGTCAACTTACAGCCGGACATCTCCGTACATATTTAGTCAGGCTCTTTGGGCTTAAACAAGCACCAGGTTTTGTGTGACCGCTTTAACGCCTACACATAAAACGGTAGCTTATAGAAACTAGTTCAACATACCCGGATGCCTTCTTCTCAATGAGGTAGCAGTCCACGCGGCGCTATGCGTCCTTCCAGTCGAAACCTGCCTGACGCCAACTCCACGCAACTCTGTGATCAACTCTGGCTCTCTAACTAGCGATACGTGCGATAAACCTAGCTGACCCTCGGTGTTCATGCCCCAGCCGAAGACACTGCCGCAAGCTGTTAGAAATAGTACGTGTTCCGTACCTACGGCGAAATCTTCCACTACGTAGTTCGCCAAACCTGTGATAGAAATTACAAAATACACTCGGATGCAAAATAAACCCAACAAGCAAAATGTTATTCAAATTCGTAACGTAGTAACTTTTTTACTTTTAGCTCGATTTCATTGATTTTTTTTTGACAGGCATTAATGTGTAGATATAAGTTCTTGATTGTAGCCACCGTTTGACTGCCTTCTAGTCGTTTTCGAGTGCCTGCGCGGCTGCGTTGGAGTAAAAAACTATTTTTCGACACGACTATGGATTTCAAGGTTCAATATTCAACTTATTACAAAATTATTTAATCAATGGAAGTCAAAGAACTAAAATTGACAATGCATTATCGAATATGAAAAACATTTCGGTAGGTGTGCCACAGGGTAGCAAATTAGGTCCATTACTATTTATTTTATATATTAACGATATTCCTGATATTTTATAACACTGCAAAATTCAACTATTTGCTGATGATACATTAATATATATACATATATATATTAATAATTAATACATAATAAAGACATTGAAACTGCAGTAGCAATATAACGAGCAAGTCAGTATTTCAAAAGGGATTGTACGAATTTAATAAATTAAGTAATGATACAAAGATGTGTGTCAGTTTGAAAATATTCAAAGGGAAATTGAAAAAATATCTCATGGGAAACCAGAATTTATAGTACTTAGTGAAATTTTGTATAAAAATAGGTAGTCTTGAAGACATAATATATTTTTTGATATACTGTCTAATATGGATAATATCGACATTGTAGCATTAATGCTGAATAAATGTGAAACAAACAAACTATGTCAAGATTCACAAGAATAGATATAAAACTAACTTGCTAGCGTATGCGGCCTATAATCCGACCGCTCCCTGGTGTGCGTTTGCCATGGAGCCCTGTCCACCCCGCACACGTACACCTCGCCGCGGACCGTCAGAAACACCGTCAGATTACTACCACATCCGACCTTCTTAATTCCTATATTGCACATCGTTTCGACTAGTTGCGGTGTCGACTTGGTGGTGGTGTGACCTAAGCCTAACTTGCCGTAGTCGCCCTCGCCGAACGTCCATACGCTCATCCCGTCTTGGGAAACGCACGCCGTATGGTTCAGGCCGCATGCCACTTGGCCGATTTTTTGACCGTCCAGACTTGACACCTGAGAAAAAAATAGGAATCAGAAGTGCTGAAAACTAACAAATAGATATTCGCTGGGTGCGCGATGTTATGAACATTAATGGCAATAAGAGACATTTGGGTCTGGTTTTGCAAGTGACGTGTTATTCACGTCTGTCATGTGACGTCAGTATGTGACATTAGGTCATTTTAACGATACTTTTACGTATGACAGTTGTTGACATTTCAAATTAAATTGGTACCTACTACTGCAAAAATATAAAAGTGCGTGGGTACCATACGATTTTTAGTGTTCCAGACAGTTACAAAAAGTGGTGAAGATTTCTGTGGATTGCAAATATATATATATATATATATATATATATATATATATATATATATATATATATATATATATGTATATATATCCTTTAATTTCTTTGGGTAGAAGGCAAAGTATTGCATAAGAACATTCTTACAACTCAAACTCGAGCTTTCGAAGGTCTATACCCTCGTCGCCTGGAGCTGGAAACAATTTTTGAAAAATAGTAACAATAAACAATTAGGAGGAAAAAAATATATAATTACCTACTAAGTCGGCGAGATTGTTGCTTGATTAAGGAGGAGATCAACGTTCGATTAGGACGGAATTATTTTAATGTTATTGAAAAATGAAAAACCATAGCGATGTTTGCCGGCCGGCACGTGTTGGATAATGTGGATAAAATGAAATCTCGAAGGATTTTTCAATAGTTGATAGTTCTTCCAAATCAATCAGTTTTTAATGAAAAAAAATTTTTTAAATATTTCAAAAAGACAACTATGATTTGCTATTTATTAATAAAATAATTCCGTCCTAATCGAACCTCATCGGCCCAGTTCTTTATTCGTCGACTATGTGTTCCCTTCACTGTTGTTTAAGAACAATTTCAGCAACAATCTCGCCGACTTAGTAAGTAATTATATATTTTTTCCTCCCAATTGTTTATTGATGCTATTTTTCAAAAATTGTTTCCAGCTCCAGACGATGATGGCATGGACCTTCGAAAGCTCGAGTTTAAGCTATACGAGTTATACGATATATATATATATATATATATATATGAATTTTTGGCGTTGCAAAAAAAAGGCATGTACCTCAATATTGGGCTTTTACCTGGACAACTGTGAGGAAATTTTAATCTAATTAATTTCATTTCTTGTTTCATTGAGCACTCAGTCCATTTTGTGAAATAACATGATCAGACCAGTCGTAAATACTTCTTACCCTTTCTGGTAGCTTGATATTTGTTGTAGAGCCATGACCCAGCCTTCCGTAATCTCCATTGCCAAAAGTGAACAGCTTTCCGTCCGCTGTCACCACCGCACTATGCTTGAACCCGCAAGCCACTTGTACGACTTGTTCCAGTTGCAAAGCCTCGATTTGCCTAGGCCTTCGTTGACGATCGCTGTTGCCATGGCCTAGTTTGCCATAATCACCGTCGCCCCACGAAAACACCTGAAAAATAAATTAATCAAAAATATCATTTTTGAGATTGTTAAAGACCAGGAAATCGCAGTAAAATGTCTGAACTCCTGAAAATAGTTATTAACAACTTGCGAAAATCTTATTGTGGCAATAAATGTATTCAGAAGAAATCTTAAGCGTATTTCCATTGTTCCCCAGATTTATTTTCTAACGAACAGATAGTTACGTATTTAAGGTAGCACGTGCCTTTTTTAGATTTCTTTTCAACTTCCTATTTGCAGTAGTATTCTAAATTCAGTTCATCTGATAATTTCAGGGTGTGTCTAGAGATGACTAAAAAAACAATGTTTTCATTTTTTGTCAGAAAATGCATTTTTTGTCAGAAAATGCATTTTTTGTGCATTTTATTCTACATTCTCTCTTCCATCGGAACTTATTAAGAAATATGAGTACAGCTCTAAAATTGTGTTCGAATATTCCCCGTTTATGGAAGAATGAAACGAGTGATAACTTTTGATCTTATCTCTTTTCCTTTTCAAAGAATCTCCGATTTTCTTGAAGCCTCGGTTCGCAGGAAGTTGGGTTTTCAAGAAAAGCAAAGAGGAATATTCACGCACTATTTCAGAGCTGTACTCACATTTGTTAACAAGTTTTGAAGAAAAAATGCACAATAAAATGCGCAAAAAGTGAATTTTTTTGACGAAAAAATGAAAACATAGTTTTTTGGTCTTCTCTATACACACCATGAAATTATCGGATGAAAAGGATTTAGAATAATGCTGCAAACGGAACGTTGAAAAGAAACCTAAAAAAGGGACGTGCAACCTTAAATATTTGATGGAACTTTTGAAAATAAATAAATATAAAATTTCCACACTAACGACTAACGAAGAGCTATGAAATACCGCTGATAGCAAATGCTGTCATCTTTTCGCCACAATTGCATAGCGAATGAAAACTGGCATATACCAAATTTGCCGCATATCCGAAAAATCCGCGATCTAGATGTCAGCCATCTGAAAAAATGAAGGAGTGCCATATTTGACATATTACCTCGCCGCTTTCTGCTAACGCCAAACTGTGCCCATCTGAACCAACAGAGGTAGCTAGGTCGACTATGACGAAACCTTGCAAACTTGATATGATGCTCAGGGAATGCAAATCGTCAGAATTTCCTTGGCCCAATCTTCCGTAGCTACCTTCACCACACGCCAATACTAGAACAAAAAACGTATATTGAAAAAGGCCATCGAGATAACCGAAACGTTAGTAAATCTTCGTTCTACATAGGCGGTTTTATTAGGCGGTCGGTGAAATATAGAGCTTCATGTACGACTTAGTTACTTAATAGTAAATTCCGCCTTTATAGACAGATATATACAGTAGTGGCCAAAAGTTTGGAAAGAAATATTAACATTATTATGAACGATTTCATATACCTAAATTAAAATTTTGAAGGAACAGATAATATAAATATAATAAGGTTTATCTCATCAATATTCAAATTCTCTGAAATAAAACCACGCGTTTTTTAAATATCACAAAAGTATGGAAACATTTAAGTTTTGCCGTATTTATTCGTTCTGCGGATACTCTGATATTGCGTGCGGTAAATATTAACATTAGTGAGAATGGAAAAAGTAAAAGAATTACGAGACAAGGTAATTGAATTATCTTTAGAAGTGGTGACAGAAATGTTGACATTTCTCAAAGACTAAAAATGAACAGCAACATCATGGTTGGGGCTGTTTTTCTAGGTCTGGAACGGTTCCAATTGTTAAGAAACTTTACAAAGATATTCTTAGTGAACACTTGCTCCATTTTGCTGAAGAAGAAATGCCTTTATGATAGACATTCCAACAAGTTAATGACCCCAAGCATACCTTAAAATTCGTAAGGGACTGGTTAAGACTAAAAATGTTAAAATTCTTACATGGCCTTCGCAATCGCTGGACCTTAACCCTATAGTACATCTCTGAGAGCATGTTAAAAGGCAACTGTTAAGAAAAACTTTTAACAATTAAAACGATTTACTTAATTTTGTAAAAAATATTTGGCAAAATATCTCAACAGGCGTCTGTAAAAAATGGTGTGTTCTATGAGCAGCAGATGTCAGGCAGTGCTGAATGCTAAAGGCTATGTTACCAAATATTAGCTAAACAGTATTTTTTAAATATTTTTGTACAGTTACTGTATTTAATTTTGTGATAAAAGATATGTTTCCATACTTTTGTCGTCTCATTTTTGGACATAAAATAATATGAAGGTAATAATAAAGAATAAAAAATTAGCGCGCTTTTTGAAAATTACTAAGAATATTTCCAAACTTGCGTCCGCTACTGTAGTTCATTTGACCATTTTACAGAATGTTTACGGCAAGTCAAAATATTTAGAATAAGAAGTTAATATGTGGTATTATAGTAATAAAATAAAATAAAGCAAGCAATTCTTACACGTATGACTCACTAAACAAGTTAAACAAAAATAATTTATATCAAACGATGTATGAGCTATGGATTATTATTTGCTTCTATGCAGCAAAAAATGTGGCGACCGATTAGAAATGCATAAACTTCATTCATATTTCTTAGATAACATCTCGTGAATGTACCAACCTGTGCCATCTGCTTGTATAACGAAAGTACAGTTCTGACCACACACGATCTTTTTAGCTACGGAGAATGATTCCACTGCAGCTGGTACTGAAGCACTGTACCCCAGTTCAGCCAATTGACCATGCCTAAAAATAATAGTCATACAGTGTCTGTCAGAAAAACCAGGTGCTCTTTAAAAAAATCAAACCTCACATATCTTGAAAGCGATTATCGAAGAAATAGCTTTGTTTTTGCAAAATAAACAGTCACATGATTTTTTAATATAAGTAAAACCATCCAGATTATTATTGGTATAATTTTAGTTATATCCATATTTGGAGGCCCACCTGTCAGATCCCCAAAGGTATGCTTTGCAAGTACCGCCTATCTGCCAATCCTGTGGTCTATGTACCGCCCACTGTATGATTTGTTCATCTTGTTTGATCGACCAGCAAACATTCTGTACTTCTGATGGTTTTGTATCGTCATCGATTACTTCTCTGATAAGGTCTTCCTGTACATCCGTTCTCCTATAACGATAATTTCATAAATAATTAGCGCTCATGTACTTGAAAATTCCAAAGCAAAATTAAAATATAAAAAAGCAGATAGTGTATTTAAAAATACGTGAACCACTAAACAGTGTTTCAACAGACACACTGGAGGATGAGTCTAGATATTGTTATGAATTTTCATCATAACACTCCAAAAAACTTAGGTCAAGTCAGTAAATTTGTGAGCGATAAAAATTTCTTATAGTAGGACGTTTTCTCGTGGAACTGTTATAGGTGAAGATGGGGATCCAAATCTATGCCACATGCAAGTTACAGCGTTACTTACTGGTTTGGTATTCAAGTTAAAAAATCATCTTATACCAAATCACTTATTGAACAATGAGTGCCACAGTTATTCTACTAGAGGAAATATAGATATTTCATTTACAAAGCTGCAGTAGCAATATAACGAGCAAGTCAGTATTTCAAAAGGGGTTGTACGAATTTAATAAATTAAGTCATAATAATAATAATAATTCTTTATTGCCCAACAGAAGCATCCATTTATAGGACAATATAAGTGAAAAATAACAAAAGTGTTCATAAAACATACAAAAATAAAATATTTAAATGTAAATAATTGTAAATACAAAATAGAAAAAAAATATTTAGAAAAGGACGACTACCGTTTAGACTACCATTAAAGTATGCACATCAAAAGTTGTATACTAAGTGACACCCAGTTTAAATGGTTTTATTTTAATAAAATTTTGTATAAGTACTTAATGAAGCATAATAAGTAAATGATAAAAATTTCAAAATGATTGCACTACTTTAAAGCCCTTTGACCTTTAATAATGTGTGGATGCACCCTGATGTGCTACGCATTCTCCAATGCGCCTAGGCATGCTTCTGATCAGGTGGTCAATGTCCTCATGTGGTATCTCATTCCAGGCAACCACCAACTCCTCTCGAAGTGCTTCTAGAGTCTGAGGAGGACGTTGCAAATTGAGCAATCTCCTACCCATCATATCCCACTCGTGCTCAATTGGGGATAAGTCGGGAGATCTTGGTGGCCATGGTAACAATGTGACTTGACAAATCTTTAGACATGTCTCGGCGTTATTTCTTTTAATCAGCGGTTTTCAAATGAACAAACCTTAAATTTCCAAATTCAACATACCTTATCAAACTATCAGACATACGTGCTCCCGAGCTGAACACGTGCAACCAGTGATAGTCCTGGATCACTTCAGGCAAATCATTGAAAGGCCGTAGCTTATAGCAGATGACCTTGTCAAGGCCAAGAAGAACAGCCAATGAAGCTAAACTCTTCAGGTAGATAGAGTGCATCAGGTGAGTTCCGATTTGGACGGACAGACGTTCGTAGTCGTGCTGTTCTAAGAGGATCTCTGGTAACAGGGACGCAAATATTTTGAAGAAAGGTACTGGGTTACTTCCCTTCATACCTAAAGAGAAAATTCCACTTTATGAAAAGACAAAAGTTGGCATACTTTTCTACAACGTCTCGTGATCAATTTCATCTAGTGCGAGAGGCTTTCGCGGCCATCATCCAATATTTTTTTCAAGGAAAAATGTTTTACGACAACCCAAAAACCAACCAAAAAATAATAATTTCATCTAGGATTGACCAGCGATATCTAGATTGTAGATCTATGTAGTAAAGCGGACCTTTTCCAATAGAAAGGTTCGACATTTTTCGTATTTCTCTTATTTTAATTAAAATCGAGGGATTTTGTTATTAAAAAACGGTCGAGGAAATTTGAGTGCAAAATATCAATATTTACGTCGACGAAAAGCATTTTAAGGATCGACGCGAGGCTAGAAAACGTACCTGTACGCGAGGCTAGACCGCGTGACGTCAGTAGCCAGATACGTGCTGTCACCCTAATAGAGCACTTGTATCTTGTGTCTTGTATACGAGTGAAGAGTATACGAATACGAATTTATATAAACTCGGTCCGACGTTTGTGTACATTATTTATTTGTGTTAGCACAATGCTCTAAGGTTATCAGAAAGCTGATTCGCGAAATTTTCCCCATGTGAATGTGGAAATGGTGTACGAGTTTTTGGCAAATAATGCAAATTTAAATGAACCTCAGAGCAGCGATGTTAAAGTAGTTCGGTAAGTACATATATGAAGCTAATTTTTTTTTGTTTAGCTCCAATGGGTAGTATTTTTTTATATTCCTCCGCAAAAACTGATCCTGCTTTGCTTTAGTCTATTGAAAGCTAATAATATTAAGACATATGCTAATAATGCCTGCTCGTGACAATAATTTTGAAGGCTATTTATCTCTGCTTTTTTCTTCCTAGGTAAAATATTATGGAATTTAAATTATCATACATACCTTTTTACCTTGTTACGCCTATTAAGAGCCTCGAAATGCGTTCTTTTTGCATGCATAATGATGCTTTATTACACTATTCTGAAGTAAAGTATAATATGTTTTCAATGAGAGAAATTCCAGGGATGTAGAGAGAATCTTATTTTTTTAGGTTCTTTTGGGGAATACTTAAATTAGGAGGGGGCAGTCACATGATAGAATTTTATAGCTACTAAAATAACAAAGTTTAGGGCTGCATTCGGGGGATGGGCAACGTTGACTAATATTGCGCTTAGTACATGTTTAACGTGGAAGAAACTGATTTTATATCCTGTCGAGCTGCGTCCAACCACTTTTTACGTTGTGCGGCAGCTTTTGGAACATTCACAAAAAAATTTTGTGGTGTTGTCCTTGATGTACTTGTACATTTTGGCACAAAACACCACTTTCTGTTCGACATTTGGAGACTGTCAAAGTTCACAGAATTTAACAATAATCTATCGTACCAGCTCTAACTACTCCAAACCGATTACTGGGGCGTTGTTGTGACAATTCAAAATGCAGCGGGCGAGCTAGCGAGGTGTGTCTGGCTACCGACGTCACGCGATCTAGTCTCGCGCACAGGTACGCTTTCCAGCCTCGCGCCGATCCTTGATTTTGAAATGCATTTAGTCGACGTAAATATCAATATTTTTGCATTTTTTTTATAGATTTTTAATAACAAAATCTCTCGATTAGAGTAAAAATAAAAAAATGGCGAGCCTTCCTATTCTAAGAATATAATTTTAGTACTTTTGAAATCCGATAATGCACAAAGAGGCCAGTAAGACTTTCAACAAATCATGCTTAGCGCTGTAGGGAATACGCATTAGCAGGTTAAGTCCAAGAGAGTTCATTGAATTGTGTAAAGCATTACACTAGACAGTGCTTTGTGATAGTTAACGCAATGCCCTGGCACTCATCGATATATTTTTTAGAAAATCTAGGAGAATCAAGGAAAATTTAGGAAAGCCAAGGTACAGCCTTGAGGCTCGCTTTATATACAACTCACCTTTCCGCAACAAAGTACATCTAACAGACGCCAACGGCAGATCTCTAGCCATATCTTTTGTCCCATACACTGCCAGACAGATGCTCTTTGTCCTGCAGAAAGGAATAGCCAACGCGTCGTTGACGTTCAACCAAACCATGCCATTTGAGTTGACTCCTCCTGAACCTTTGATGGTGTGCACTAAAGAGGCATCATGAAGTGACCAAATGTTCACTACTCCACTTGGACCTAGTGATTCAATAAAAAAATAAATAATTGTTTTATCAAAACTTCGTGGCGTCAAATTTAAATTCCACCAACATTTTGAAAACATTTCGAATATTTCAAACGTTTTCATTCTCAGATATCTCCCTATAAGTTTTCAAACCTCATACAAAAAGCATTCACTAATTTTGCGTACCTTTCAAAGATCCGCTAGCTAGCATCAAACCGGTGCCGTCAATTGTCAAACTAGTAACGCTGCAGTAAAAGTGTCCTTGTGCAGAGAACATTAGCTCTGCGTTTTTCTCAAGCATATGTCCTTCGATGGGAAGTCGCCATACGTTGACGGTACCATAACTGCTGCCTAAAACAAAAAAGGAAGTCAAGTAGATTGACTAGGAACATTCCACGTTTGGTAGATTAAATCCATATTTCGGATTTGGAATCCACGCACTCGATTGGAAATGACAGTCCAGATCACAGATACACAGGAGTTGTTGGACATTTTTTCAGAATATGAAAAAATATGTAGAAATTTGTAGAGGAAAGTTCCAGTTTTCGTTTCCTGTCATTACGAGCGATTGAAACTGTAAATTTAGGAAATTTGGAATGCCGAATGCAAATATGACCACCAAAAACTTCGCGTGGCACCATCTGTCAGCATGAAGTTGACATCGGATTAGAAATATACGTATCCAATCTGACACGAACATTTGAGGATTTTTGAAAATATTTCTATGAGGCGCAAAAATTCCAGTTCCGTGCTATTCAACTAATTCGTATTTTTACCGGAGTTACATTTATTGAATAGAGAAAAGATAGGTCGTCAACCGACTCAAAAAACTATTTTAGAATCTTGTAAACTAGAACTTTGGCGTAAGGATGAGACGTCCTCGCAACATCGACGCTTAGGCAACCAGAATTACGCGAACGTGTCTAGAGCGCGTTCAACATCCATCTGCATAAATTTGTAATAAATTAGTTACAGGTGTTGCAATAAATTAGACTATAAATAGTAAAAACGGTGTTATCGTTACATTATTTAGACAATGAAATAACGAAAAACCACAAGTGGATCGTCTAAATTTTAAAGAACAAGACAGTCACACTTACCTATAGCTAGCAGCAACGGCGTATCACTATTCCCAACCACAGGCGACCACGTCAAACTGACAGGTTCATAGGGCTGCATCATAACCTTCACTAACGCCAACTTATCATCATTCAACTGCCAAATCTTGCACGTCATATCCACAGAGATTGTGGCCAACAGCATACCCCTAGGGTCCCACTGCATGCCCGAAATGGAGTTTTCATGGGCTTTCACCGTGATGCTTGTGGTTTTATTCAACCAACCCAATTTCAAGGTACCGTCGAGGTACGAGATAGCGAACGGTTGGTCTTCGTGATGCCAGTCCATGTGCGTCACAGCTAAAAATTTCAATTCAGAGATCACTTAACATAAGGTGATTTGTATGTTACTAAAGTTGTATTCTTATGATCTAGTCCGGCTAGTTCTATTAAAAAAAGTCACTAGTAATATATATAAATACAATTAATTGTTAATTGGGGAATTGGCACACTTTTTAGGCTTTTTTAAACTCTTGTAACGGTAATCTCGAGCTTTCGGCATTCTCTATGGAGCCTTCTGCAGGAGCTGAAAACACAATTATGATGCTAGCAACCAATACAGGAAAAATTTAAATTGTAAAACAACTTGTTCGTCGTTGAGGTTGCAGCCAAATGGTGTTTCAAACCGAAAACCTCAACGACGAGTAAGTTGGGCTGCAATCTCAACGACGAGTAGATTGTTTTACAATTTAAATCTTTCCGGTATTGGTTACTAGCATCATAATTGTGTTTTCAGCTCCTGAAGAAGGCTCGATAGAGAATGCCGAAAGCTCGAGATTACCGTTAAAAGAGTTTACAAAAGCCTAAAAAATTTGCCAATTTCGCAATTAACAATTAACGGGAGCGTTCGAGAAGTATTGATCGACATCGTATATAACTTCAATGAGGCACGGGAATGCTTTAGAAGTCGTCCATTTCAAAATAAATACTCGGGCGCCTCCTCTAGACAGACAAACAGTCGACACCAGACGATGAGTCATCAAGAGCGCGATAGTCCAGTCGCGGTGGTTATAAATTTGCCATAAATTAGTTGCAAGTGTAAAAACGGTATTTTCGATACAAATCGCCAAGAAATCAATATGATGGAATGTCAATATGAAAACTTATCACTAGCAAACGTAGCATTTTTATGATTGGAGAATCTAAAAATCGAAAAATATGACTTATTGCTTAAGTGAAATAAATTATAATTTTTTTAAACCGGGCCTGTAAACATAATTTCGACAATTTGTGAATATCTGATATATTTAAACACTTACCTGGAGGTAGATTGAAACTTGTCATATGTTCCACTTGCTTGTTCTCTCTACAAATAGTTATCATTGAAACAGTCCCATCAATTTTTCCTGTCAAGAGGTAGTTTTTATCGTTAGTTTCTTCGCCTCTTCTCTTCGGCCAGCACAAGGCTGTTATAAACTGTTTTTGATCTTCAATGAACCTAAAAAATCAAGTTAACCATAATAAACGACGATTGTGTTAATTGAAGGAACATTTCCATTAATCAGACTAACAAAATCTATTTAGAGTGATGATAAAGTTTTTATTCTACTGCAGTTTCTTACCAATCGCTATAGCTCTCAGCCTCGTCCGACTTCTTCATCGGCCATATATTGATAAAGTTGTCTAAAGCAGCAGCAAGAAACTCTCCTGTTGGTGACCATGTCAAATGTCCGATAAGTTTGCCTTGCAGTTCGCTACCAAAAACGTCCGTTGCAATATGAAACACCAACGTGGAATCCAGAACTGGTGATTTACCTGCTTCTATCGACCATATCCTCACCTAAAGGTATTCAAAGATTAATAGAAATAAATAAGTCGGTAGGTTTTGCCTATGGATAAATACCCGACACTTTAGTTGTTGAAGTATCACACTTTGGACAATAGCGTGTTGGTGTATGAGTACTATTTATATTCAAATTGAGATATGAAAAAATTCTTTAATTTTCCTACCGTTCCGTCGTATCCTGAAGATGCAAGTAGTCGACCCTCCTTGTGCCAAGCTAATGTCGAAACCCTGTTGTCATGGGCTGCTAGGTGGATTCTCTTAGCTTTAGGCATGAAGGCCGATATGTCTGCCAGGTTGATCTGATCTGGACAAGCATCTGTGGATATTCAAGCTCTGTACTGTTATTGTCTAAGGTAAAATATTCAAATTGCGGCGACATTTGTCATTTGTACGTTCCAAATATGACAGGAATCTTAGCATCGTTATAGTGTGAGGGCTGTCATTTAATTATGTGTAAAGAAGTCCAGCGAAATATTCGTCGCGTTCCTTCCCCTCAATGAGCGTGCACCTTTACAGGACTTCCAAAACATATTTCATGTAAAACAAGCGGTTTTTTACTTGGAACGTTCTTATCAATTTCCTTCAAAATTAAAATGCTCTACAGTTACTCCTGTTCCAAAAGTGCAAAATTCTGAGTTACGTATACACATGCGGCCAATCAATGTACTGCCAGATAAGATATTGACAAAATTTCAAGCAGGATTCAGAAAAAAGTATTCTACTGAAACAGCAATTCAAATGGTAGTAGTAGAACGGAGGCGAAGTATGGATGAAAAAAGTTTACAGTAACATTGTTCTTAGATTTCAAGAGAGCATTTGAGACTATTGAGAGGGACAAATTATTAACGAAATTGCATTGCTATGGATTTCAAGGTTCAGTATTCAACTTATTACAAAATTAATCAATAAAAATTGGCAGTACATTATCAAACATTAAAAACATTTCGGTAGGTGTGCCACAGGGTAGCAAATTAGGTCCATTACTATTTATTTTATATATTAACGACATTCCTGATATTTTTTTATATATATATATATATAGATCAAATAAAGACGTTGAAACTGCAATAGTGCTGTTAAATAATGATATGAAAAACGTAATAAACTGGTTAAATGCAAATAAACTTAAACTAAACAAAATATATGCTAATAGGAAAATCTTTAGATCAAAATACGATAAATCTTACAATTAATCATGAAAAGATTGTCAATCGAATCATTTAAATATTTGGGCATATACGTAGACAATAAATTAAAATTTGAAGAGCACTATGAGTATATTATTTCAAAAATATCCAAGAAAATAAATTACTATCATTCTTCCTCATTTGTTATATTGTTCGACTATTTTGTTCACTGTATTTTCAAAATTACAGATACCACAAAATAAAGCTATGAGAATCATCTTAAATAAAAATAAATATACTAGAAAAAAAATTTAAGCTGAAAGAAGTACAATGGTTGAAGATCAAAAATTTCATAGCTGGTTTTCATTTTCATATTCAAGTTAAAAAATTATCTTCTACCAAATCACTTAGAAAATTTTATTGTATTGAACAATGAGTAGTAGTAGTAGTAGTAGAAAGATTTATTTAGCACATTTGGCTACATAAACAGAACAATTGTAAACAACTTGTGAGTGCCACAATTATTCTACTAGAGGAAGTATACCTGTAGACTTTCATTTACAAAACTGCAGTAGCAATATAACGAGCAAGTCAGTATTTCAAAAGGGATTGTACGAATTTAATAAATTAAGTAATGATATCAAGATGTGTATCAGTTTAAAAATGTTCAAATGGAAATTGCAAAACTATCTCATGGAAAAACAGAATTCATAGTAGTGAAATTCTGTATAAAAATATGTAGTCTTGAAGACATAATATATTTTGTGATATACTGTGTAATATGGATATTATGGATATTGTAGCATTAATGCTAAATAAATCTGAAACAAACAAACAACTACCACACGCGCATACCTGTCATGGTTTGAATCTTAGTCGCCAGCGATTTGTACAAACGTTGAGCAGCCCACTGCTTTGTGCTATGATCAACCTTTTCAGAGAGAATAAATGCTGCCAGCGCATTTACCAGAGTCAGTGGTCCAGACGAGTCATTTTCTTGAACGGCAGTCAGGTCCGAATCCTCTTTAGGTAGGTCCATTAGAGACACCTGTTGAGCCGAAATACGAGAATTACTTTTCTTGTTAGTGGGCATCGGACAAAAGGAAATCTAAACTGTTGAGGTCTGGGGACCTTGGTGGCCATTCTTGGGGCCCACCTCGGCCAATCCAACGATTTGGATAAACAGTTTGTAAATAATTACGAACCGCTACACTGAGATGCGCTGGTGCACCATCATGCATGTATTACATATTGTTTCTTCATCATCAAGCAGCAAAGGCAACTGTTGTTGAAGAAAATTGAGGTAAGTCTGTCCGTCAAGCGGTCCCGGCAAGAAGAATAGGCCAATAAGTGGATGCAAATAATTCCTGCCCATACGTTAACCGAAAATTGGTGTTGGAAATGGGTTTCGGTTACGGCGTAGGGATTTTCTTCTGTCCACAAATGACTATTATCTTCATCCGTGAACAGAATCATTGATTAGATACCACTGACAAAAGGTCACACGCCTTGGAAAATCAATGGGAAGTAATGCCTGTACTCTTAAAATATGGTAAGGATATAACAAAAAATCCACTAAAATTCTCCAAACAATTTGATGGCAAATATTTAAGTGCCTATCGATCTTCCCCGTACTCGTTTCAGGATGTTCTTCGACTTCGTGAAGCACTGATTCCTCAATTTCAGGTGTTCTCACACTTAGAGGTCTACCTTTGGATGTTCCTTTTCGGACAGAACCAGTCAACAAGACGACGATGAATATTAGAAAAGGTTCGACTATCTGGCAAAGCACGGTCGGGATATCTCTGGTGATAAATCCGTCTGGCTTGCTCACCATTACCGTCGGCAAGGCCACATACGAAATGTCTCCATTTGAATAATTCACCATTATTAACAAAATTCTTAAAACTAAATAATGAAAAAGATGTCACAGCGAACACATTTGAATAACTGAGACTTGTCAGATGCCAAAAGCCAGTGACATATTCCAGAGCAATTAGATATTTATTGCTAAATTGCATTCTTCAATTGTTACATTAATTTTCTCGGACAATAGAATGGTTTTTATCTTTTTACTCATAAATGGCGCATCGAAGGAAAACAATTCTAGAGAGATCATTTGTTTTAAATTGAACGGGTAATTCAAAAATAATTTTTATTTGGCAAAATATCATTGGCGTACCATTTTTTCTTAAAAAATATCGAAGTCAATACCCATACGCACGCCACTGTTAAAGCTAAAAAATATTTTTGCATTGAAAAATATGCAAGTTTATTAACTTTCACTACGTACTAAATATCAGTGAAATATCTGAAGCGGTTCTGAAAATATTAATTAATTTCCATTTTTTCCTAAAATTTCAACACCCCGAGTTTTTGTAAGGAAACATTTTTGGACCATAGTTTATAAAGCAAACTAACATTAATTTTTCATGTAGATTCACACCCTTAAATATTCGCATATCATTAAGGAACACTCTGTATATTTAAGAATCTTTTCATACTTCCGACAATAAATTGTTGTATCTAAAATCATACTTACACCTCCGTGTGTCGACAAAATGTTAACCAAAGCCTGCGTAACGGCGAATCCGGTCTTCGGCACAGCCTTGCCAAACGCCGCCAAAATCAAGTCCTTAGTACAAATGTCCACCACCAGATTGGACGCCTTCGTTTGTTTCAAGGCCAACGCTGCTATGCTGACGCTCAGATAGTTCAGACACGAACTGACGGAGCTTGACAGATGACTGACCAATTGAAACACGTCTTTCGGCAGCTGAAACTCGGAGGGTTGCTCGGGAATTTTGATATTGTTGATTTCGACGCGACGCATTGCGGTTAATGTCATTAGGCGGACGACCTTCGTGATGTCAGAGAGTCCGATAAGTTCGAGGCAGTTCACTAGTGATACGTAGTCGCTGCTCATTGATAGCAATGAAAGAACCTGTAAAGTATCGTTAGATATAGTTTTAGCTATTACGAGGGTTAATCAAACATTAACCGGACCTTTGTTTTAGTAATTTTATTGTATGTACGAAAGCTTTTTACAGCATAGATGAGTTTTTAAATAATGATTTTACCGACTTTGTTCCATAATTGTTGACTATTTATTACTTTGTTTTCGTTTGTTTTTTTTATGTGTTATTTTTGTATTATATTTTATCGTTCTCCAGACGTGTGTAAGGACATTTGAGTACAAACATGAAAAAATGATTAGTATTTCATAATTTTTTAACCATCTTATTTTATTGTTCCTCTAAATTTTAAAATAGTTTTATCAAGTTTTTTTTACCTTTTATTGCCACTTTGTGTTTTACGTTTGTCTTATTTTCGTATTGTTTGTTACTTTTACTTACTCTTTTATGTTCTACTTTAAATGACCTGTGCAAACACATTTTTGTGTAATAGTACCAATAAATTATTATTATTATTATTATAGTAAATACAAGTTTATTTACATCTTATTTTTCTACATAATCTCCTACAAAGTAGTGGAAAAAAATAAAATATTTGCAGAAAGCCAAATTCAATGATATTGCCGCATGGGACTTTGGAATTTTTTTGATGGTCATGTTTGGATGCAGCATCTCACATTACCTCGATATACAAAGTTCTATCAATCTGGAGATTTTATACTTCAAAATTCATAGATACATAAAAACCCTTTTGCATCTATGATCTAGATTCCTGTGTAAATCGAGAGCGTAGATTTCGAAATCGAAGGCAACTTGATGCTTAGTCTCAAAGGACAAATTACCTAACTCAAACTTGGTCTCTGGATATCCCACGATTTTTTAATAGTTATATTTGTAGTGAGCGCAAAAATTACCTAATTGTAATGAAAATGGACCCATAAAGTCTTACAATGTTTTGAGGTTTTTTTTTGGAAAAAAAATGTAATACTATTTTAAAAAAAATGATAATTTTCAAACTGGGTAAGTCGTTTTGTTTGTTTTGATCCTGCACTCTGTAAATTTCCGGATTTCTAGCAATTATGGCACACTCAATTTTTTGCCTGGTAAGGTATTCTTACCTTGAGTACAATCGTCCTCGACAACAATATATGCACGGTGGTGGTGAGATGTTTCAATGCCAACATCCTATCAATGGAAGTACTCAATTCAGCAGCCTGAGTACCGATGAACGTCGCCCTGATATCCGACCGCTCCTCCTTCTGATCAGCCATTTTGGGAACTGCATTGCCACCCAGCGGATCGTACCTAGAAACGCACACATTTTATAAAATACCGATTAGTCTAATCATATTAGCAAATTTTCCCGAAATAATCGGGACCTGCCGCCGTAAGCAATGGCACCCCATACCATAACACGCACAGTGCGATGAATTTGCCGTTCGATGAAATTTCACCACGTCTCCTCCTTACTCTTACACAGCCATCATATGTGTCTGAACAGAATCTGGACTCATCGCTGTACACGTCTGAGTTCCATTCCATAATCCAGTCAAGTATCTCTCTACTCCATACCAATCGTTGCCGACGATGCTGTGGGGTCAAGATGGACAACTCGACTGATGAGGTTCGATTAGGACGGAATTATTTTATTTTATTATTTTTTTTTATTCGTCGACTATGTGTTCCCTTCACTGTTGTTTAAAAACAATTTTAGCAACAATCTCGCCGACTTAGTAAGTAAATATTTTTCTCATAATTGTTATTTGTTGTCAATAATTGTTTCCAGCTCCAGACGATGAAAACATAGATCGTCGAAAGCTTGAGAGTTTAAGTTATAAGAGTGTACTTTTGCAATATTTTGCCTTCTACCCAAAGAAATTAAAGGATATCTTCTCCTAACAGTTAAGGCAATTAACTATGAATACTATATACAATGTGTTTGGTCACGACATACCGCTATTTTTATCGACAAATCCACCCCTCTACAATGTCCTACTCACCCCTCTTGAAATGGCATCCATTTTTATTTTTACGTTACGATTACGCTAGTGCATGTATGAAAATTGTAATAACTGGGTACATAAGTGTCACAGAATGATCAATTTGGTGTCAATTGAACAATAGCATGTTGTTCTAGCGATTGTTGAAAAACTTGTATTGATACTAACCGTCAAACATACTTAAAAACAGACAAAACCTGAAAAAAATATGCAAGAAAATTGATTATTTTGGGCATTTCCGCACACCATTCAAAAACTAGTTTGTGAAGTATTACTTCTTTGTGCTAATTCTACACCTATATGTTATCTACAAAATGACACCAAATTTCTTCTACGTAAAATAATAAATTCTATCTAACATGGGTCAAAGTATACATAAAAATGACAAATCAAAGTTTCTTAGAAATAGTTTGGACATGTTTAATGTTACAGAAGCTGTTCAATATATATATATATATACAGGGTGACTTTGAAGTTGAGTCATTAATTTTCAGATAATGATTGTAGAAGGAAGATAAACCAAAATATGTGTGTAAAAATAAAAAAAAAATTAAAAACAATTTTTTACCTTGTTTTATAAAGTATCCCCCCGACAAGTATTTCAGTGCGGACCTGTATTTGATCGTGAGGTGCCCTGTGAGGTCTTAAGTCACCTGATTCACGAGCCCGTTGTACTACATTAACAAACGCACGAGGGGTTGGTTGCACTCGATTGGGAAACCGATTGGCATAAACATGTGCCATTTTTTATTTCGTTTGAGCCACGCAACAGATACCACTATTCACTGACACTGACTGTATACAAATGAATGAAATAATTGTAAAAACATCGTTCCAAATTCTTTCGCTTTTTTGTTTCCGATGCGATGAACCGATACGGCGGATTATATCCGTTGTCGCCAAACACGAGCACATAATATTATTATTGAGATAGGGCGGTACTCAAACTTCCAAAGGGCTATAACTTTGTTACTTTAATTTTACCAGAAAAATGGTAAAGGAAAAAAACATTTCTTTTGATCAGATCTACTCACTGTTAAAATAAATGACTCAACTTCGAAGTCACCCTGTATATATATAACAACAAGTAGGAAAATAATGGTCAAAATCCGCAAAAAGGAGGAAAGTGGATTCGAGCAGAAAATAGGATAGGTAACCCGAGCGATACGTATTTCTGCTGGTTGGCTTCATCAGGCCCGAAATGAATGCACATATGAAACTACAAAAGTAGATACACATGCCCACGTTTTCATCAAAATTCATTTAATAATTCTGGGTGTTGCATTTTATGTCAGTCTATTTCGAAAAGAAAAGCGTGTATTTTCGTTTCATACCTGTCCATGGAGACGGTACTAACGCGCAACCCCTCCATTCCCAGATAGTCCACAAGGACGTCGACGTCATCGCAGGCCGGTACTTCAAAAGGCAACGCCTGCACGTCAGCTTCCGTCATATTGTCCTCGTCGAAGATGATGTCCGGCGCTTGGGACCTCAAATAGTTGTCCGAATGGTTACGACGCATGTATTTGCTCTCGCATTTAATGCATAGCACGTAACTGCCCTTAGTGTAGTAGCCGCAGACCCCAGGTTCCCAGAGCGTGCCTGGAAAATGAAAGAATTAGGGAGCTACCGATAGGACTGCTCATATGTCAATACAGGCCGACCGATTTACCATAAATTATAAATTTAATTACGGTTAATATCATTTAATTTAAGAAAAAAACAAACACACCAAAATACATATGAATATACAATTACATTGTACGAGTACAAACTTCTTTTTGTTACGTGTATAATAAAACAAAAGTTAACAGCCATTTTCGGTTTTTAAGTTTGATTAGTTCGCTATTTTCCTCCAAGTAAATCTGTTACTTGCATAGAGCTGAAGTTGTCGTAGCGAATTCGTCAGTCTTTTGATCAGTAACATTTTGGTCGAAATATTACCGTATTTCCGACATCCTGGTAAAGTATCTTCATGCAATTAATTTGCAAAACATAAATATGTGTATGGAAACATTTACTAATGGAAATATTTGCATTTATATCGCGACTCTTCTACGAGGGATGTCTTTAAGTTTTGCATATAGAAATATAGTAGACCGCGCGGATCGAACGTCAGTACTGAATCTTAACCTCACTCTTTAGTAAACTTAAATTTAAAGTTTCACAACAATACGTGCAGCATTTCCACTACAGTGAATTTTTAAGTGTTACAAAAACGGAACTCAACCGAGAACATTTTCGCGCCATAATTTATTACCACTTTCAGAGACAATTCTCGCAACAAGAATGCCTTGCTGAGTTACTGTCTGTTTTCGGCAACGAAGCGCCACACCAGTAAATAATTTCCCCTTGGTATGGAGAATTCAAACGTGGACGGGTGAGTCTTAGCGACGATCCCAGGGTGGGTGCACCAAAAAACGGCAGTCACTCAGGAAAACGTCGATGCGGTGCGCAAACTCATCATCGAAGATAGACATGTAACGTATCGCGAGATTGAGGCGTCCTCGAAGATCTCAAAGACCTCAATTCAAAAAATTTTACATGAAGAATTAGGAGTAAGAAAATTAGTTTCTCGTTGGATACCCCACCTGTTGACTGACGAGCAGAAAACAGCCAGGGTTAATTGGTGTCAAAAAACGCTTGACCGTTTCAATTCCGGAAACTAAAAAAATGTGTACAGCATTGTTAGTGGTGATTAATCGTGGATTTATTGTTATGAACCAGAAAATAAACGACAGTCGGCTGTTTGGGTGTTCCAAGGTGAAGAAAAGCCAACAAAAGTCATCCGTTCTCGAAGTGTGTCGTAAAAGATGGTCGCGACATTTGTGTCAAAAGCGGGTCATGCTGCAACCATTCCTCTTAATAAGCAAAGAACTGTTACTGCGGATCGGTATACCACCATTTGTTTGCCAAAAGTCATCACCGAGCTTCGAAAAATCAACCCCGAAGGAAGAATCATCTTCCACTAAGACAATGCAAGCTCGCACACAGCCCAAAAAACAAAGCAGTATTTAACGGAAGAAAACGTGGAATTATTGGACCATCCTCTATATAGTCCCGATCCAAGTCGTAACGATTTCTTTACTTTCCCGAAAATTGAAAACAGACTGCGTAGTCAACGGTTCCAGTCACCAGAAGAAGCAGTTGACGCATTTGGATCTGCCAGCAAACTAGTGGAATAAGTGCTTCGAAAATTGGTTCGAGCGCATGCAGATGTGTATCAATCTTCGTGGTGAATACTTCGAAAAACAATCATCATCTAAAACTACCTACCGTGTTGTTTTATTTCCATATGCAAAACTTAAAAGACATCCCTCATATAAGTCGTGCTTGCATATGTGGTATTATACTATATATGGTCTCGGCAGACTTTTGCTGATCTATTTTCGTATTTCGAACATGTAGCTTATCACTCTTTGCACCCGATGGTGCGTCTTTTTTCTTGGTTTTTCTTTTTTAAGATCTTGGGGAATCTTTAACGTACGCTTGCCTTCTAATATGGTACACTGATAAAATGATTTATAAATTATCACTGTTTAATAGAAGAAGAATTTCTGATATGTATAGAGTGCGCCATATTTTATGTCGGTATGTATACATGAAATAACTTTTGAAAACGAAAAACTGATTCCTATATATCGGGTATTTTTATGAAGTATGGTCCTTAACAATTTATTGGGACTAGTTTTTGAACACAACATCTGTCAAGTGGCCACCTTTATTGGCCAAAACAAAATGTGCCCGTTTTGCTGCGTATTCCATTACTTTTTCGAGCATCTCTGGTGCTATAACGGCGATTGTGGTACGAATGTTTGCCTTGAGTTCTTCAGTGGTCTGGGGGACTTGCTGGCGTATACTTGACTTTTCAAATAACCACACAAGAAAAAGTCCGGTGGGGTCAAATCTGGAGACCTGGGAGGCCAGTCAATGTCACCTCTTTTTGACATCAGACGTCCAGGGAATTTTCGTTGCAGAAACTGGATTGTTTCATTTGCCGTGTTGTTGGAACCAGTAACCATCAAGACCTTTCACGCATTTGTAGGTAGACATAATGAGCCAACATCCACCGATATCGATTTCCATCGACTGTTTCGTTTTCGTTGAAGAAAAATGGCCCAATGATGGTCTGACCGCTTCAACCAATTCATTGCAACGTCTTGGTCGTTGATGAACAGTATGTTGACGATCTCCGGCTGTCCCGTACTCAAGAAAATTCGAAACCAAACGACGGATAGTGTTGTCAGACGGTGCCTGTTTGCCAACTGAACGACGATTTTCAATGTACATTGTGTGATTGATGAGTAAAATTGTAGTAAATTGACATCTCAGAAACACATATAACCAAATCACTCAGTTGGTAAATATCAAAGTCATTCGATGTTACAATACCGACATAAAAGATGGCGCACCCGGTATTATATATACTGTACAAACTAGGTAACAACCTTTACGACTGCAATAATCTGCTATCCCTAATGTTCCAGATAGAAATTATAGTCATTATACCATGTTCTTGCTTGCTCATATCTTCAAGCGTAAAGTAAAATCCAAGTTTTTAAATCAATAATCACATAATTTTAGTCATTTTTCATAGTCACTATTCAGGGTGTAAACGTTAGTCGGTAGTCATTATTGAAATGGGTAATAGGGGGGGGGGTCAAATCAAGTCAAAAAGTTCATATGACCCATGGTCCAAAAGTCAATAGATTTTTGTCTAAATGGATTTATAGTTTACAACTTTAAGTGCTTTATATCGACCACAATCTTACTAATTTTTATAATCTAATCTAAAACGTTTTTAAATTCGGTCATTAACAAATAAATGGCATTGAGTTTTTCTAAGTTAAGCCACAATTTGTAGTCAGTAAGTTATTAAGTTTCATTAAATTAAATATCTAAAACACACATGACAACAGCGCGTCGGTCACCATCACTCTTATCGAACCGGCAATAGATCGCAAACGGTAACAGTGGTTAGTTATCGGCCGTCGGGCGTGTTGTTTACAATGTTCTCGAATCAAGAGTTCGCCGACATGTTGTTAGTTTACGGTGAAGCTCGTCAGAATTCAAATGTTCCAGCTCAAATTTATCGCGATAGATTTCGCCAACGGGTACACCCAGACAGAAGGACATTTATGCAAGTGTACCAAAGACTTCGATACAGGAAGTTGCCCACTAATATTCGCACTCGAGAAAGACAGGTTACTGTAGAGCAGGAGGAACAAATTTTAAATATCGTGGAAAGTAATGCAGATGTCAGTGGTTTTTGCACAAAAACATTGAAAATCCGGATATTTTTACATTCTAGCGACGGACGAATGTTCTTTAACGCGATATTAAATTTCCATCATACTCACACGTGGGCCCAAGATAATCCTCTTACCAAAGTTTTAAAATAAATATTTGGGCCGGTATTCTTGGCGATCAGGTAATTGGCCCTTTCGAGTTACCCCCAAAGTTGTCAGAAAAAGGATACCTTAGCTTTCTAGCCAATAACCTACCAGAACTTTTGAAATAGATCTTAGACAACATGCCATTACAACGGAGACAGAATTTGTGGTTTCTTCATGACGGGGCACCACCACACATTTTTAGAGGCGTCATTCAGTATTTGAATGAACATTATCCAAATCGCTGGATCGGTCGAAATGCTCCTGATCCTCGAAAATGGACAGCAAGATCTCCTGACCTCAATCCGATGGATTTCTGGTATTGGGGAGAACTTAAAGGGGTGGTTTATGGGGCTGGTCCAATAATAACTGAAGCACAACTTCGCGAATAAAATTTTAATGCGGCTGAAATAATAAATGGACAACTTCGAGGACCTAGAGTAAGAAGAAACTGGGTTCATCGTAATGAAGCTTGTGTGGAAAGTGGAGGAAGACATTTTGAACATCTTCTTGAAATACAAAAAAAATGCAGTGTGGGTTTTAAAAAGAAAAACAATGTATGTATCAAAATTGTGTTCCCTATTTATAAGTGGATTTTTTTAATACGTTCAATAAACTTTCACACACCAGGTGAAGCGGTGAGACAGTTAGTGGTAAATCCGTTTTTTTTAATTGTTAGCATTTTACGAGTACATTATCAAATAATGAAATAATACCCAAGAGCCAAAAATAACAAACTCCATCTTTATTTACACTGCGTTCCGACGTAATTTGCGTCTGGCGTTGTCAGATTTTATTTTACTTAGTCGCTTTTCTCTAAAAAAAATGCCGTTTTGACCCCCATGTTATATGAAACTTTTTGCTTCTTTAACCCCCTCTATCACCCATTTAAATAATGACTATCATAACGTTTACACCCTGTATATCTTAATATCCCATAATTCTCTACACGTTACTCATATTTTGATGTAACATACTGGATGTTGTTGGCTTTGGGTGTGAATACCCCAAATTGTAATAAGTAAATAAATAAAAATGATCTTCTATAGTGGTCTACTATATGTCTTGTCGAAATCGATAGCAAGATTAACAATAATGAAAACTGCATGTACGTACTCAATGCCATCTAGGTCTCTATGTATGTGAATCGTCGTCTTGAGAATATTTCATCTTTTGATTATTTTCTAAAAGTCGATAACTCATGCCCAGAAAAAAATTTCGCTTTCAATGGAGCTGCTTGGGATATCTAGCATTCTTAATTTACATCAAAAATGCTACCACATTCTACGTAACTTACCGCATCCTGGATGAGAGGTAGCGATATGAGCATGAAGATACGTTGTCACTTGGTCACAATACGGACAGAGAAAACGAGAGTACTCCAGGTTAACGCATGACTCGCTAGGCTGTTGCCTGCTGACGGTTTCGCTAGAAAGCGGTGTCGCAGAATCGCTAAGGAAATCTTCCCATGATGGGTTCCTCAATAACGGATGTGCTTCGCCTCTTACGTGCTGTCTCTCTCTGATCCTGTCATGCATCGGTCGTTCACACTCCACGAAAACTCTCAGTTCTCTGTTCTGTCTTCTTCGCGGACCTGAAAATAGAGAATTCCGAATATTGTAATGGCACATCTCTACCGATGTCCATCCCTAGTAAAAGAACTGGCCTTGACAACCTCCACGGACGCAGTGCAATCCCATGAGGTATCGGAAACACGCACAAACAATGACAGTCTGCAGTTATACCCAATTCAAAACTTGCCATGCAGGGAAAAAAGATGAACGTCCACTGATCGTCACCAGAACTAGTAGCTACTACAACAATTTACCATACACGAATCTGGGACAAAAGAAATAAACCTTACATAATCATTTTTAAGCAGTTACCATGAATTTTGTTTTGTTTGTTCTATATTCTTTTGAATAAAGATCTTTTTTTGTCCATTGTTTTTTCCTTATCGCAACTAGAAAAATGTTTGAGATATTGAGGTTAGAAAATCATCTTTTTCTCATGTTCTAGGCCCTGTGTAATAAATTTCCTGTTAAGGTTGTCCACATAATCAGAACAAATCGTAAAACCTAAGTCATTTTGCTGGTTAATCAACCCTTAGATTTTACAGGGTGTCGCATATAACGAAAGGCTCATTTATAACCTCAAAAGAAGTTGAATTCAGGCATGGACGCTAACATATAAAAAATGTTTAAAATCATAAGGAGAACCTCAAAATACAAAAATAAAAAGGATTTTCCATTAAAAAAATGTTTGGTCTACTTTCACTTTTGGGCTACCCTCTATATCAGAAAAAACTATATTTAACTTTTTTCAATTCCTTATAATAAGGAATCTATGATACTCAGATCTTACTTCACTTTTTTCGAAACTTACTTCTTGTGACATTATTTTTTCCCCTGTACCCTTCATACGATTATATTTTTTCATTTGCTTTTATTCTGCAAATATTTGCTATTCGATTTTTTTTAAATATTGTTTTTTGTTGTTGAAGAATGTCAATTTTGTATAATGATTCGGTTACATATTTTTCTTCAATCCGTTTTCTGTAATTTTACATTCTTGTCTATTAAAATTAAAATTACGTCACTATGTATTTTGATTATTCATAAAGTGATTTTTTTATTTCACCTTAAACATTTTTAAATTCGAACTCTGTTTAATATCATTATTCAATTTATTAAATCCAAATACTCCCTTTTGAAATATAGATTTACTAGTTACACTACTACTACAATTTTGCACATGAAAATCTATACTGTCTCTAAACTGAATCCAAATTCAAGATGAGATGTAAATAATAACAGTTAGCGCGTGATCTCTCGGTAACAGGTGGGGACAACGCCTCTTATTGGTCAATTCACCAAATTTCAAGCGGCCGCCTGGCGGAATAATGCGCGGGGCAGGGGCAGGGCAGGCAGAGTTGCACTCAGGCCACCGTCCGTCGCGTGTATCACTGCGTGCTCGTGTTTTCGTATTCACCTTGCTTGGTTGTTGCTGTTGTTGTTGTTAAGTGTATTTGAGTAATTTGTTAAGTTTCTGTTTCTGTTAAATACTGTCATCTTTGTTTTACAACACGTTGGTGGTAGTCCATCATTCGGAGGTAGCCCTGAATGCGGCCCTGTACGCCGTCCTTGCTTTTGACAATCACGCATCCATTCTATCTTGGGTGTAAATACACTATAGTTTCGTAGTTTTGATAATGACTATTTAATTTTGTGAAGTTCTCTAAATGTGGTGGTAATAAATGATTTTTTAATTTCAATATGAAAACGACAACTAAATAATATATGAAATTTTTCACATCCAACCACTGCAGTTCTTCCAACATAGACTTAATCCTAGCATATTTGTTTTTATTCCAAATGATTCTCATAGCTCTATTTTGTAGAATTTGTAATTTTGAAAATATGTTTTCATTTGCTGTAAACAAGATGGTTGAACAATATACAAAATGGAGAAAAATTATAGTGTTATATACAATTTTTTGGAATACATACTAAGATTATTGGAAACTCTATAGAAGTAATGTATCTTTTTTGATATTTTTTAAATAATGTATTGTCATCTAAATGTTTCCCTATTGACATACATTTTGTTTTATTAGTGTTTAATTTATGTTTATTGAAATTTAACCAATTCATAATTTATTCAATATCACTATTTAACAGTTCTAAAGCAGTGTTCAAATGCTTCTGAGCTATATATGTATAAGTGTATCGTCCGCAAATATATGAATTTTGCAGTGTTCTAAAATGTCAGAGATATCATTTATATAAACAATAAATAGTAACGGCCCTAATTTACTCCCTTGTGGCACCCCTACTGATATATCTTGAACAGTTGACATAATGTTTCCAACTTTAGTTTTTTGACTTCTATTTACTAAATAATTTTGTAAAATATGTAATACTGATCCTTTAAAGCCATAGTGACGCAATTTTTTCATATCTAAAGTCTCAAATGCCCTTTTGAAATCTAAAAATATTGTTACAATATATTCTTTCTCATCTATACTTCTTCTCCAGTCTTCCACCACTATTTGGATTGCCGTTTCTGTGGAACATTTTTTCTAAATCCAGCTTGATTTTTTATCATAATTTTGGATTCTATGATTTGTTCGTATATTATCCCTTCGAACAGTTTCTCGACATCGGGCAAGACATTAATCGGTTGCATATTTGTATACAGCTGAGAATTTTGAACTTTTGGCACAGGAGTAATGGTGGAAGACTTTAATTTTGATGGGAATTCACCATGTACTAAACAATGATTCACCAATAATAATAATTAATCTCCAGTTATATTGAAACAAACATTTAGAATAATTTTTGAGAGATTCTGACTTGGATTTTTGTTAGATTTCAATTTTGAGATAGATTTTCTTAGATTGTTGATGTTAATTGTCCTAAACTGCTTTATTGATGAATTCTGACATACTTGTAATGGACATAAGTTTGGATCACCGTCAATATTCTCATTATCCGTCATAATTTTTCTCAAATTATGCTACAAATAAATGCACCTCTATTTATGCATTTATTTTTCATATTTTGTTTTAAGCAATTACGTGGTTGTTGACGAAATTCCACACCCCACGGTTTTTTAAGAAATTCACAGGAACATTGGATATTTTTAAAACCGATTAGTTTATTTCAGGATTTTGCTGGCTCACGATTTTGTTTTGTCCAAAACTAGTAAGACAGATTGTCTATTGTCATCGAAGATTGCAACACTTTAAGTGAGCGAGCAGACTTTAGAATCAAACGAAACCTTCTGAACTCGAAGTTGAATCATATATTTACATATCATTTAAAACAATAGATGTAGTGTTTACGTTTTTCTTCTTTCTTCATTTCTTGCTCTCTAATCTTGCCTGATCCGATCAGAACAATATCAAACTGAGCCAATAAACTTTGAAATAAAGGTTAATCCTGGCAGACCACATTTCAAGTTAACAATGAATAGCAATATTGAAAGATTACTCCGTATTTTTGATTCGTTCTATGAAGAGTGGCGTATCAACTTACTCAACCATCCCCTTCGTTGAACCAGTTCGATCTCTGTACTATCCAAGCTCTGTGGTCTCACCAATTGCTGCGGCCTAACCATAAGCGACTGGAACAGGTTGATGCCAGTTGCGTCTACCGATGTTAGTTCGTCTTCTGATTGATCGGTGCGTGGATGTTCCAACATCCAAGTCACCAGGCTGTTTATCTTTTGAATTGTCACTTCGCTACCACGGCTGCAAAGAAAAAAAGAAAAATCCTCAACGGAGAAAACTGTGGTGACAAGGTGGCGTTTAATATTTCATCAAAATCTGATTTCGTACATCGTTAATGTAACATCTGAAAATTATCCTGTTTTTTACAGGTCGAGAATCATCCATGCTTGTCTGGGTAATACAGGGTCTGTCAGAAAGAACGCAATGTCTTTAAAGTGTAGAGTAGCACAGTCAAAATAAGTATGGGATTTTATTGTATCAAAATACTCAGAAATTCATGCCATTTTTTGAGTGAAACAAAATTTACGTTCTAAAAACTGTGTCGTCCATATATAACTTTCGGGGTATGCAGGGGGTGCTCATGCAACTGTTGGGGTTTCAGTGGAGAAAAATATCGACAATTTTGTTTATTGACGTATCCATGTAAATGAAAATGTGCTTCATCACTCATAAACAACGTCATGTCATTGTTATCCAACTGTTCAATCATGAGCTGTGCAAAATACCACGTTGTGCATAATACCCTGGCAACAGTTATTGACAAGCTTGGATTTTGTAAGGATGGAACACTAAATCGCGTGGATCAATAGGGAACTGGCACGCAAACGGGCGGAACGATTCGGGCTGTGCAGCGTGTCAACTCTTACTCTGTCTACGTTTTCGGGGGTTCTAACAGTACGGTTTCGCCCTGGCAGTTATTTCTTCATCACATCACCTGTTGTGTTGAATGCTTCCACACAACTCAAAATGGTGTTACGGTCTGGTACTGTCCCACGACATGGAACACGAAAGTGAACCGACTCGCCATTTTGAAAGTACCGACGTACAGTGAACACACGATGTTCAACGTTCCAAACCATCTCCAACTGCAACGGCACTTCTCTCACTATCCAACACGCCCCCTTCCCCACCGACACGGGACCAGCCCACTCGATGACGTACCCATTCGAAAAATATAGGTTGCTTCTGACGGACCCTGTACAACCACATGTATTGACAAAGTCTTGTTTGCTATAAACGTTTCAACCACACACAGGGTGTCCCAGAAGTCGACGTCAAGCCGAAACCGTGTGATAGGCAAAGTCATAACAGCTATCAGAAAAATATTTAAAAAAATTTTATGTATGTGTTTTGAAAATTATAGGTCTTTGAAAAAAATATAGAAATTTCACACCCTAGGGCAGTTTGTCAACTCCTGTTACTACAAATATTAACTTTTTTTGGATTTTATTTTTACAATGTAATGATGAATAATGCATCTTCAAACTGGTGTCTCAACCTTACTGCCAACTTTTCTCGTTCAGGAAAAATTGCCACTTATTTCCCAACCAAGTATTCCAAAGTAAAACTTTGCTCAACTTTAACTGGCTGTACTGGAAAAAACTGTACTACGAGAGTTTGGCAAGTTGGCGCATTTAATAAGGATTCCAAAATGGTATAACACTTAGAAGATTACTCATTAACTTATGCACAATTTTTATTTGAAGAAAAACTGATGAAAATTTTTCAAAATTTCCTAATTAAACAGCGATTATGAAAATGCACAAGGACCCTTAAGGATAACTGTTTGCACAACAGTTTGCGTCAAAATGCTGCTGATGATGATTTACCTTTACAGCAAATGCTCAAACTGTTTTCCTTCAGCCGCAATACACGCTCGACATCTTCTTAAAAAAGATCGGGTTATTAAACGAGGGAATCCACGGTTATTAACAAACTCAGCTGCTTCCAATATTCTTTGCCGTAGCTCAGCTACATTTTGAATCGGCTTGAAATACACTTTTTCTTTTACAGTTCCCCAGTAAAAAAATCTAAAGGATTCAAATCAGGTGATCGGGCTGGCCACGGTATTGTACCAGACCGCCTTATCCATCTCCCTGGAAAGTTTTGATCGAGATACTCTCTCACTGAGAGTGCATAGTGCGCTGGGCAGCCATCATGCTGAAACCACATGTCCCTGTAAATACTCAGTGGCACGTCCACCAATAAATTTTGTACATGATTTTTCAAAAAATCTAAATAAACTTCAGCAGTCAAAGTCTCTGGAAACTCAAAGGGACCGATTATTTTACCATTTAAAATTCCTGTCCAATGGTTTATCTTGAAGCGATATTGAGATTTATCTTCTCTCATCAAATGTGGGTTTGCTACGTGCCACTCGTGTAAGTTATGCAGGTTCATGTACCCATCTTTCTTAAATGTGGTCTCATCCGACCATAATTTTTTTTCAAAGAACTGTGGATCTTTTCTGTGTCTTTCTAACATTGTGCGACAAAAAGCAACTCGGGGCTCATAATCCCGGGGCAGGAGAGGTTGAACACGCTATATGTGGTATGGATGAAGCATATCACTTACTTGCTATTGCACACTTTGTTACCGATCAGTACTCCTTCGTTCACTGCGCATCTTTACATGTTCGTGCTTGTTGATTTCGTACTGTTACTAATTTTGGATTCGTGAACTGGACTGTTGATCGCTTGTGATTTGGATTTGGACTGTTTAATTGCTCTTCAAAACAACATTTGCTTTCCTTAGACTATCTTTGATAGTGTGATTGTGCAGTGCCGCTATGTCCTTGTACACCGTACAAGAATATGCTAACATGCACCTCATTTATGGGGAATGCAGATGCAACGCTAGTGCTGCAGCGAGACTTTACTGTGAGAGGTACCCGAATGCAGCTCGTCATCCAGATCATCGAGTGTTCACAAATGTGCACCGCTTACTGTTCTCAGAGTGCCAACTACCAAACCAATCACACGGCGAGGGAAGATCTTTCCTTCCTTACGAAGACGTGGTGCTAGGAGCTGTCAAAGAAGACCCGAGTACTTCAGTGCGTGCAATAGAACTTACTGGGGAACTGTAAAAGAAAAGTGTATTTCAAGCCGATTCAAAATGTAGCTGAGCTAAGGCAAAGACTATTGGAAACAGCTGAGTTTGTTAATAACCGTGGATTCGCTCGTTTAATACACCGATCTTTTTTAAGAAGATGTCGAGCGTGTATTGCGGCTGAAGGAAAACACTTTGAGCATTTGCTGTAAAGGTAAATCATCATCAGCAGCACATTGACGCCCACTGTTGTGCAAACAGTTATCCTTAAGGGTCCTTTTGTGCGTTTTCATAATCGCTGTTTAATTAGGAAATTTTGAAAAATTTTCATCAGTTTTTCTTCAAATAAAAATTGTGCATAAGTTAACGAGGAATCTTCTAAGTGTTATACCATTTTGGAATCCTTATTAAATGCGCCAACTTTTAAGGTTACTTGCCAAACTCTCGTATTACATTTTTTTTCCAGTACAGCCAGTTAAAGTTGAGCAAAGTTTTACTTTGGAATACTTGGTTGGGAAATAAGTGGCAATTTTTCCTGAACGAGAAAAGTTGGCAACAAGGTTGAGACACCAGTTTGAAGGTGCATTATTCATCATTACATTGTAAAAATAAAATCCAAAAAAAGTTAATATTTGTAGTAACAGGAGTTGACAGACTGCCGTAGGGTGTGAAATTTCTATATTTTTTTCAAAGACCTATAATTTTCAAAACACATACATAAAATTTTTTTAAATATTTTTCTGATAGCTGTTATGACTTTACCTATCACCCGGTTTCGGCTTGACGTCGACTTCTGGGACACCCTGTATATGATCTTCAGTACAATTACAAGACTGGTGTATAATGATACTAGAAACAACCGCTTATTTTTCTAAGGTCTATGTCTGTACCTCAGAGCCAGGCTATGTTAAGTCCGTTTTGTCAAAAATGAGATTAATATTTTAAAAGCTTATGATAATATTGTGAGTTTTCATTTGCTACAAGCTGCGTCCATCTATCGGTAATAATAAGAAAGTTATGACTTTTTAACTCATGTCAAGTCACGTACAATGCAAGAAAAATATAATTATCTAAAAATTACTTATTTTTACTTAAAATAGTCTGGCGCTCCGAGGTATAGATATGCTCTGTAAAGTCCCAGCTTTGACGACACCCTGTATAACATTGGAACGTGTAACGACTTATGGGATTTTTTCCAGTATCTCGTAACCTACGGTTATTAAGCTCTTGCCTGATTGGCTCAGGTTGATCTTTGGTTATATACGACATAATCAGTTTCAATAATAGAACTTACAGTTTTGTTCCAATGACGGCTTTCAGTATATGTCTGAGGGAAAAGCCCATTTCTAGCAATGGATTAGCGATATCGGGTATAAGTGAAGCTGGTAACCGTCTATCACTGGCACTTCTCAGATTTTCTTCGGATTCCGAGTCAAACAGTCTTCTACTGCGAGGTCTCAAAAAAGGAGATGGTCCTCCACCTAAACAGAGCGAGAGAGAAAAATACGTCATCAGATCTACCGAAATTTTCAAGTGCATTATGAAAGGTATGAATACTGGTCTCAAGCTGAAGTTGTGCGAAACCTTAATATGGTCTAGAATTCACTACTGTGACTGTATTTATGGGCCTGCACTAAAATCGATTGAGATAAGGAGACTTCATACTAATCAAAATGCGTGTCTTAGATTTGCTTGTGGAGTGAGAAAATTTGACACAGTATCACATAAATATCGTGAGCTGGGTGTTCAAAAAATAGAAGAGCTACAAAAAATGCACGGCTTGACCTTGACCCATAAAGTAATCAAAACCGAAACCCCTCCATATCTATCAACCGCGGCGCTCCTCTTGGTCTTCTGTTGATCAGTTCACCACGCCTGCGAAGTGATTCAACCCAACGAAGGATGGTGTTCTGAGAGGGAACAGCTCTATTCCTATGAATGTTGAAGTGGCGACTAAACTCACGCTGTACGACGAACAATCATAAGCGAAAACGCGGTGCTCCACCGTCCAAGGCTCCGTAACGACAACTGGTAAAATAATGCTAGGATCTCACGAGTCAAACGGCACCCTCCCCACCTCTCTCGTAGACGGAGGCGGAGAGTACTACCCATCCCAAAAAATTCCGTCCTCTCTGCCGCACCCTGTACTTGGTTTTATTTAAAAAATCCTGAAATAGCTATTGGGACTACCTTTATGAATACACTCACCGACTGTTGTAGTGGGAGAAATGAATGTTGTACCGTGTGCGCTCATGGACGAAGCGTGTGACCTGGGTGCGTGAGGCAAATGCGACACGTTGGGAGCGTTGCTAGATGACGAACACCCACTTTCTTCGTTCAGGAGAGTCGTGCTTGAAAAACTGTTCGACGGATTAGCTTGTAGATCCGGCTGAGCTGACTCCTTCAACACCTTGAAAATACAGTGGAATCCACTTATAATGAGCTTGCTTATAATGGACACAATTCAAGGTCCTATAAATAATTGCATGTAAAATCGCCGGATATTATAGACTTGCTTAAAATAGACCATCGCTTATAGCGGACTATTTTAATCCATTATACAGGGTGACTTCGAAGTTGAGTCATTTATTTTAACAGTGAATAGATCTGATCAAAAGAAATGTTTTTTTCCTTTACCATTTTTCTGGTAAAATTAAAGTAACAAAGTTATAGCCCTTTGGAAGTTTGAGTACCGCCCTGTCTCAATATCATGTGCTCGTGTTTGGCAACAACGGATATAATCCGCCTTACCGGTTCATCGCATCGGAAACAAAAAAGCGAAAGAATTTGGAACGATGTTTGTGTACAGTTATTATTTTATTCAGTTCAGTTATACATACAGTCAATGTCAGTGTCGCGTGTGAATAGTGTCTGTTGCGTGGCTCAAACGAAATAAAAAATGGCACATGTTTATGCGGATCGGTTTCCCAATCGAGTGCAACCAACCCCTCGTGCCTTTGTTAATGTAGTACAACGGGCTCGTGAATCAGGTGACTTAAGACCTCACAGGGGACCTCACGATCAAATACAGGCCCGCACTGAAATACTTGTCGGGAGGATACTTTATAAAACAAGGTAAAAAATTTTTTTTAATTTTTTTTTATTTTTACACACATATTTTGGTTTATCTTGCTTCTACAATCATTATCTGAAAATTAATGACTCAACTTCAAAGTCACCCTGTATACGAGCTATTTTGGTAGTTCCCTGTAGCAGATTTAGCTGATGCATTCGTTTACGGTGGTTTGACTTCGCAGTTTGCATTCCAACTTGGCCACCATTGTTATACTGTATTTATTAGAGTTGTAAACATATCGAAAAGTTCGAAACGTTCATTCACTTTACACGAGAAGTCCATTATAAGCGGGTTGCACTGTATTGCGCATTTATTAATATTTCAAGTATTATTTATTATTACCACCACTTATAGAAATGTCAAATTTTTATATTTTATGATCGAGCCCAAATTTTCTGGCATATTTATTGATGTATTGATCAATCTATAAACTTGACCTTTCTATTAGATTCGACACTGAAAACATAAGCTTCCAAAATGCAATTCATACCTTTCTATCCTCCAAAGATTTACACTTGGTATAACTGAGATGCAAAACCGTCTCAGCCCGTTCCATATCAGCGGCACTAACTATATTAGGCAGCTTGCACTGACTAGTGCTTTTCGTGACCAATGCCCGCATGATTTCGCGCATACTGCTGCTTGGATCGTGGCTCACGTTGCTGTTCGACAGGCTGTTGACGAAGAGATCCGTGAAAGAAGAGGCCGTCACCAAGGTGCCCAACACTTTCAGAGCCGCGAATTGAAGGAACGCTAGTTTGAGACTTTCGTCTTCTAGGTGTAGGAGTTTGTATTCTAGAAGTCGGGTCTCAAGATCTTTCTTGCTATCTCTTGCTGGACCTAGAATAGAAATTCAGAAAGATAAATAGATACCATACCATTATGTATACATGGTGGTCCATTCCCATTTGTATGATAAGAAATAGAATTTTTAAGAGGTACAGAACTCTGGAGTGAGGAAGAGACAATTTTTATATTGCGTTATTCTTGAATTTTTTCCTTCAAATTTATTTTCCAAGTTTGTCACTCTCCCAATGTCTCACGTCGCACTCAAATCGTCGGATTATTAGAACGCTTTCCAGCATGCACCTTACTCATCCTTGTCTGATTCGCTAGAGTATTTTTATCGATCGATTTTATTTTTTTACTATTCTGATTGTGTATAAAGGGCTTATACAGGGTGGCCCAACGAAAGGTCGCAGCTTCATTCGTGACTCTCCTGGTATATTTTGGGAAAACGCTCTGGCACGTCAATTTTGATTTCTAGGGGGACAATACAATTTACGTATGAGGTCTTACAAACTAATTTATTAACTATCCGACTTCATAGGATCAACGTTCCTATCAACTGAATAGAATCAGTGATTAAGCAATGCTTTTTAGCAAACTTTGAGGATTTACTTGATTTTAACATGACCTCCGGTCATTGTCATGGTCAAGGTCAAGATCATATTTGGACGCAAAAATTTCCTACTCTTTCCAATTCCGATATAAATAGGGGTAGTTTTATTTGAAAATGAAAACCTACAGCTTTGTTTGAAGCTTAGGTAGTTTCCGAATGGGATGCAAGATTAAAATGGGACATCTCTGCCAGTTTTGTGGTCACTTGTTCTACGCTTCATGATTTCATGTCCGGTTTTGAGACAATTTCCAGTGGGAAATTTCATATTTCAAATTTGAATTACGAAGCAGCCGTATACGCGAGGAAGTGGAGAGAGGTCTCTATCGACGCGTTCGGCGTGCGGGTTAAATAGTCACAATGGAACGTTGGACCGGAGCGCAACGTGCTTTTGCTATCGAGGATTACTTTAAGAGTGGCGATTCATACGCAGCTGCCCTTCGGCACACGATACAACAGTCGCCGACCACGAGATGCCCCCCCAGAACCTGTTGAAAAAGTTGATTAAGGAGTTAGTTAGTCAACCCATTCCAGAACCCACACCTACTGTACCAGCCAGAGAAAATGTGCGTCGAGTAAGTGATTCGGTCATTGCAAATCCTCGGCGTTCGGTACGGAAGCAATCAGCTGCTTTGGGAATCCCTAGGTCAACACTACATGGCATGAAGAAAAAAATGGGTTTTCATCCTCATCAAATCCAATCATTGCATGCTTTTTCAGTGACGAGTCCCATTTTCACTTAGGCGGTTATGTGAACAAGCAAAATTGCAGATATTGGGCACCAACGAATCCAAAAGAGAAACATCAACAACAACTACATAGTCCAAGGGTGACTGTTTGGTGCGTCATATCTTCTAGCGGTATTATTAGGCCGTATTTCTTTGAAGATGAAAACGGTCATAGCGATACAAGGACATGTTTGACACTTTTTATGCTCCTATTGTAAGAACAGAGTGTATCCCAAGTTGGGGACTTAGGGGTAATTCTTGACCCAAGATTATCCTTTATTACCCATATATATATATATATAAATGTGTATACAGGGTGACTTCGAAGTTGAGTCATTTATTTTAACAGTGAGTAGATTTGATCAAAAGAAATGTTTTTTTCCTTTACCATTTTTCTAGTAAAATTAAAGTAACAAAGTTATAGCCCTTTGGAAGTTTGAGTACCGCCCTGTCTCAATAATAATATCATGTGCTCGTGTTTGGCAACAACGGATATAATCCGCCTTATCGGTTCATCGCATCGGAAACAAAAAAGCGAAAGAATTTGGAACAATGTTTTTACAATTGTTTTATTCAGTTCAGTTATACATACAGTCAGTGTCGTCAGTCGGTAACGCGTGTGAATAGTGTCTGTTGCGTGGCTCAAACGAAATAAAAAATGGCACATGTTTATGCGGATCGGTTTCCCAATCGAGTGCAACCAACCCCTCGTGCCTTTGTTAATGTAGTACAACGGGCTCGTGAATCAGGTGACTTAAGACCTCACAGGGGACCTCACGATCAAATACAGGTCCGCACTGAAATACTTGTCGGGAGGATACTTTATAAAACAAGGTAAAAAAATTTTTTAATATTTTTTTTATTTTTACACACATATTTTGGTTTATCTTCCTTCTACAATTATTATCTGAAAATTAATGACTCAACTTCAAAGTCACCCTGTATATATATATGATTGTTTCTAAATCTCTTCAACTGTTGGGATTTATAAAACGATGTGCTAAGGATTTTCATAATATTCAGTCATTTAAAATGTTGTTTTGTCCTTTGGTGAGTCCCCATTCGGAGTATTGTTCTCGTGTTTGGTCACCCAACTATAATGTTCATATCCAGGCAATTGAGAGTGCAACATGAATTATTAAGATTCACTTCATTCAAACAAAAAATTATGATTGAAGATATTCAGGTAAGACGGAATCAGAGGGACCTGTCACTATTTTATAATACTTTGCACTCTCTTAGTTTTGCTCCAGAACTTTTTAAAAATATTAATCTCCATGTGCCTTCTCGTCAAACAAGACTGAATCACCCATTCCATGTGAGATCATCTTGTACTAATTATGCTAGTAATTCCTTCCTGTCTAGATCTTCAAGGTTAGCAAATCAGTATTCTCATAAGTTGGATTTCTTCAGTAGTCAGAAAACATTCAAATTTCAATTAGATTCCTGTCTATAATATTTAATATTTGATTTCCCCATATATTTAAATTTTAATTAAATCCGTTTCAATTTAGAAATGATCTGGATTGTTTTAAGTGTTAAATATCAAGTCAAAGTAGGGTTAGGTTTACATTAGATTTTCTATGTTGTACTTTAATTGGGCGGTCGCTCGTTGATAGATAAATAAATGTGTCAAAAGTAGTGAACCATTCATTTTAAAAAATGCTCATTCAAGGGCAACAAACGTCTTGAAAATCTATTTACCTTCAACACCTTCATTGATAGTGGACTCGCTCTGAGACGCAGTGATCCTCTCGGCGCTCAACCTGGTCACCGCCCCAAGGATATTGGACACCATCTCGTTGGTCAAGGATTCCATAGTTCTCGGTCGCTCGGTATTCTGCTTGTGAAGCTGAGAATCGGAGTTGCAGCGCAAACTTTCGCCGAAAGATTCTTGAGCGTTGCTGGCGTGAGGGTTGAGCAGCCTTTCTTCCTCTTCGGTCAGGTCGTAGCTCGGGAAGGAGATCTCGTTCGTGATACCTGTTGAATAGAAAAAGATATACGAAAACTAATTTATATTTCGTCGCTCAAGTTCGAACACCACGTACTCGAGAAAGACCAGAAACTGAATGACACAGAATGTGTTTCCTTCTGGAGGCCAGACAAAATTTTTTTACACCGAAACAGTTGCGCAGGCAGAAGCCTAAATGCCAGCGCACCACAGCAGCTATGAGGACCTTAAAGAAACTTTTAATCCGATTTTTGAACTGCCTAAGTTAGTGGAACTGTGAAAAGCCTTCTCAGGTAGATTTTTCCTCAATCTCGATACCCTAGGGGTAAAGGAGTGCTCGTATCGGCCAGTTTTAAATGAACGAAGTTTGACACGGTTAGGACGGGAGGCCAAAGTCAAAGTCAGGCGGATCTGTCTGGCAGGCACATCGCGCGATGACATCATGGAGGAGAGCTCTGAGGCGCAAAGCCCGCTGGTGTAGCGCTAGAAGAAAGCTAGATCGCCGGTGCGAAAGGATCCCGAGATTGACTGTTAGAGAAGAGTCATCGATCAGTCGGACAGCCCTCATCTGGACAGCATCGAGCATGAACAATGTAGTCGGGGCGGCAGCACCCCAAACGTGTGAGTAATACTCGAGGCTAGGTCTGATCTAGGTCTTGTATAGAGTGAGAGAAGGTAATATGGAGAAAAGTACTTAGCCCTAAACAAATAGCCTAGCTTTTTCCCAGCAGCTGCCGCTATTGACGAGATGTGTTCGTGCTAGATCAAGCTCTCGGTGATCTGAACTCGGACGAGCCGAAATGAACGGCTCTTTGGCAGAACTCGGCCAAGAATCGAAACCGGTTGAGCTCTAGCACGCTTTTTGTTCGTCTAGGTACAGTACTGTGTTGTGGAAGCATTAATCTGTACCAAATTGTTGCGGTCCCAAGCAGTGATAACCTCCACTTCTCTAGTCGGAGAAGTCGCTGCTAGTCTTTTTCCCAGCTCCCCGGCTTGTCGCTCTAAATTCCTGCATGTAGAATGCTGTCGTCAGCAAAGCTGTGGATTGGATTGATCGTACAGGAAAGGAGGTCGTTGATATGTAAGTGGAACAGTGGCGGAGCCAAGACCGATCCCTGAGGAACACCCGCGTTGACGTTGTAAGATGAAGAGGAGAACCCGTCATTTACGACGGATATCTTGCGGAAAGTCAGCCACCAATCTGAAAGCTTCTCTGGGAGGTCACAGGATGAAAGTTTAGGGGATTATAATATATGCAAGGCATTCGATAGGAAATTGACGATATTTAATGTTAAGCGCATAGACAAACAAATTCAAGGAAGTCATAAATTGTCAACACTCACAGAACTTTAAGTGTACTTAAAAAGAATTCAATTGTTTAACGTTTTACAAATCCATATCTATTTCAGCCAGAGACACTAAACTTGAGATACAGAGTTCATCTATGTGCGATTTATACTCATGCGTGCGAATTACTGAATCCATTTTTCTGATCTGTACTTACCACTTAGTCTGGTTATATGTAGCAGTACGGTAGACGACACCAGCTTGAACTTGCTCATGTCGAATGGGATCGGTTCTACATATTCCAAGCTTGAAAGTGAGACGTCTGATATTCTCCTGTCGGACTCCCATTGCACGTTAACCGTTGTGATACCTTTCTTCAGAATCCCGAGCACGATAGCCTTTTGGTCGTTGCTTTTACATCTACATATGCCTAAAATAAAAAAAATTTAAAGTCTTCTATAATTTGTCGCCGGGAATATTTCTAGAGTAGGAACACTTGGTAATATTTAGACGAAATCGTATTTCCATCCCCATTTTATTGCTCATGTGGTCGAGAAAAATGTGACTGGAATAAGTACATTAAAAAGAGCTCATTTAAAGGGTGGGCCGATAAGAGTCATTTTTCGACCATCAGCGAATAGATATGACCTATACATTTAGGAAAAAGAAAACATACTTATTTCAAATTCGTGCTAAACATAAATTAAATAATTATCTGAGTGTTATACGTTAAACGTTATGGTAGTCATTATTGAAATGGGTAAAAGGGGGTAGGTCAAAACAATTCAAAAAGTTCATATGGTCCAAAAGTCAATAGATTTTTGCCTAAATGGCTTTATAGTTTACAACTTTAAGTGCCTTATATCGACCACAACCACCACAATCTTACTAATTTATATAATCTAATCTAAAACATTTTTAAATTGGGTAATTAGCAAATAAATCGCATTAAGTTTTCTTAAGTTAAACCAAAATTTGTAGTCAGTAATTAAGTTTCATTAGATTAAATATTTAAAACACACATGACAACAGCGCGTCGGTCTTTCATCACTCTTATCGAACCGGCAATCGATCGCAAACGGTAACAGTGGTTAGTTATCGTTTTGCATCGATAAATTACTTTATCGTTTTGTCGGGCAGAGCATCGGGCGTGTTGTTTTGTTTTTGTTCGCGTACGTCGTCGTGTTTATTTACAATGTTCTCGAATCAAGAGTTCGCCGACATGTTGTTAGTTTGCGGCGAAGCTCGTCAGAATTCAAATCTTGCAGCTCAAATTTATCGCGACAGATTTCGCCAACGGGTGCACCCTGACAGAAGGACATTTGACAGGAGGAACAAATTTTAAATATCGTGGAAATCAATGCAGATATCAGCACTCGGGAATTAAGCCGCCGCGTAGGACTATCGCATACCATAGTCCATGTACTTTTACGCGCAACGGGATATTAAATTTCCATAATACTCACACGTTGGCTCAAGAAAATCCTCATACCAGTCGTGAAGGTCATTTCCAACAACGTTTTAAAATAAATATTTGGGTGGGTATTCTTGACGATCAGGTAATTGGTCCTTTCGAGTTACCCCCAAAGTTGTCAGGAGAAGGATACCTTAACTTGTAATGAGTAGACTCACTGAGCATTAAAGTTAGTGTGGTTCATGGAACGCTTCGGAAGGAAAACATGATTCAAATATCGAAAAACAACAGAAATGCATCTCTATTTCTTAGCAATAATTTCTGAAGCATATTACATTATTTATAGCGTAAATATTATATAATGAAAAAATACACGTCTTGAAGATCACAAATAAAATCAATAGTAGTCTGGAATCGAACCTTTTATTTTTGTGTGTGTTATGGGCGAAAAATGGCCCTTATCAACCCACCTGCTTTACTGTAGTTCCCACGAAAGAAAGCCGATAGGATTCCATTTTCGTTCTATATAATGTTGATACCATACATCCAAACTACCAAAGTCTGAAAAATCTTTTGTTCTTTACATCTGATGGTAGCCTAATATTCATAGGATAAGTAGAATCATATTGTAAGCACAGGGTGCAGAAAAGCTTATTCGGAATCCTCCTGTTTCACTGTGGGCCACAGGTTAAAGATTTACTGATGTTTGTTTCAGCCACTGTGGTGGCTTTTTCACAGAGCTTATTACGTCACTAGAAATTTACGTCACAACTTTAACGCGGAATGCATTTAAATCTTGAAAGGCAAGTTTTGCCACTTTTTGATCTTAGAAAAACGTAAAAACAAAACGTTTCATGAGAATAAAATTTTTGGCTAACAGAAAAAGTAAATGGCGACGATGATCTTCTGTACGAGTGCGGTCCGATAACTACTGCCCGATGTCGCCAAATTATTCGAATTAGGCTACGAACTGCTGCCCCAGCCACCCTATTCTCCAGATTTGGCCCCGGGCGACTTCTTTTTGTTTCCGAACTTGAAGAAGTCACTCGGGCAGAAATTTGAGTCGAATGAGGAGGTTATTGCTTGGTCAAGTGCATTGTGCTAAAAGGAGACAATGTTGATAAATAGGTCGCCACTTTTCCAAAATTTTCGTTTTTCTTTTGTAGGTCAAACACTCATCGGATCTCCCTCGTAGAGGTGAAGTATAGCAGTTTCTATGTTCTTGTATAAAATTTATCTGTAGGAGTATATTTTAAAACCCAAATTTATCAGAATATTTCGTTATTTCTAGACACACCTTATGCTCTAGGAATACTGGAGATGTTTTCTGAATAATCCCATAGACAAGTTTTACTTACCTCCCATTCTCAAGCCTCTATCAAGCCCTCCAATAACGACCAAAGCGGGCCAAACAGACGCGCACAACTCATCTATCTTCATATCACATTTTTTCTCATTTTCAAACTCATCGTCTATCACAGGAAACAGAGACTCTATCTTTGTGAGCCTCCACATGAGCGCATCGTTTACGTCTTCGGTCCAAGTCGGCGAAGTGTGAAGTCTTCGTAGTAAGGATATGTAGGATTCTGTCAGTACGGCGTACAGCGGAGCTAAGTTAGGCTCGCCGGGAAGAAGATCTCTTTGGGTTCCGTGTACCTGTAAATAAAAAATGGTGGTAAAGTCAAACAAAATTCTGAAAACGATCACGTCAAAAGACGGAGTTATAGCAAATGTTTTTTCATGTTTTTGCCTTCTAAAAGTCAATCTTTCTTTACCTTCATATCCGTGATTTTCACTTTTTCTCCTGGATTGGTGCTGTAAAACATGACGCACGGGTACAATTCAGGTGCATCGATGTTTTCAAAAGCTACTCGTGGTTCCTCCCCATTCTTGTCGAAGCTTAAGGTTTTTGCATCCATATCTAGTACCACCGTGATGTAATCACCTGGAAAAAATATGCTACTGCCTACAACCATATCTCCGATTGAAGAAAGCAAAGTGACAATAAAGTCAAAAATTCCATAAACTACATTAGATGCAATAAAAAAGATTTGAGCACCTTGCGTATAACTCGGGAAGCATGTATCTCGCTCTCCTCCATGATAAAGACTACCACTATAAGCTCGGTACAGCCACATATCGTTCGTTGACCTGTGACTGAAATCTTTGACTGGATACTTAGATACGCCGATGCATGTGCCTTCATTTCCTCGATTTTCTTTGACGATCAAAATTTTCCATTGATAACAGCCTGGAAAGAGAAGATACTTTCTTGGAAACAAATTGTCACACTAATAGAACAAAATCTCAATAGGGAAACATTTAGGTGACAATACAATTAATTAGGCTCATGATTAGTGATGAAAAAATTGAAGTAGTCGATTTGCTTCAAATAATTACACTAAAAAATCAAAAGTTACTTCATGAGCACCCAAAATTCATAGTGCAATTTTAATAGACAAGAATGTGGATTTACAGAAATTTGATTCAAATATTTGTATAAGAATAATTATACAAAATTGACATTGTAGCATTAATGCTAAATGATACAAACAGTAGATCGTATAAAACCCAAAAAGTCATTCAAATAAATATTTTTTCAGCTGTGGGCATTGGAGAGTTAAATATAGGTATGAGTACTAATGAGATTTACTAGTATTTTATTATAGGTTATATAAGTACTGTGAAAACTTGTGCCGTTTATATATACATTTGTCAGTGGTAGTTTTCATTTGTTGGGGCTTTTTGAAAGTTGTGACGTTCTTATGTTTTGGTAGTACGGGATAATCGTTTCTTTTAGCCCGTTTAAGTAACATTACCGCGTATAATCTTGTGCGCGAAACTTGTAAATAAAGTGTATTCCGAATTCGGTGTCTCATCTCCTGACAAGAACCAACAGCAATGTCAATGTTTAGCTCTTACCTGATCGAATAGCCTGGAGACCAAGTCCGTAACCTCTACCTCCAGCTCCGTGAACTAAGGTGAGGTTACTCTCTATGGAACAATTATGGCATTTATCTGGATCGAATCCAGTATCGTGCACTGGAACGTTGCCTTCACCATCTTTCATACCCTTGCCGTCCGACCATTCGTCAGACATTTCTACGGAAAAAAATGTTAGATTTTTGTAATTAACTTATAAACTATGGATGAAATGGGATGCAAAACTAGAGTCTCTGTAGTACACTACATCTTTTTGTAAATTAAATTGCTAGACAACCAAATCAATAGGATTTTTCTAAGCGGGTCTTAAATAGTGTGTTCTATTAGACCAAATAATTAAAACTATACTTTTTCAGGCCTAAAATACTTGAAAAAAGTTGAATTCAAAATTTTTTTTCCATAACATTATCTATAATACCATCATTCTTCCAAATTTCTTGTACTGTTCGACTATTCTATATTTAGCAAATAATTCCATTTTTGAAAGACTGCAAATTTTACAAAATAAGTGCATGAGAATAATACTAAATAAAGATAAATATACTCCAATTAGGCAAATGCTTAGCAAATTAAAATGGCTCAATGTAAAAAATTTTATCAAATATCTTGTAATGATATTCATTTATAAATTAAAAAATAATATATTTCCATCAAGTCTAACTAATTTAACATCATCAAATGTCGACCATCATTTACATAATACCAGAAATAAAGATGACTTCCATTTAATGAACAAAAAGTATAACATATGCTACAAATCTGTATTCCATCAAGGGTTGATTGAATATAATAAATTATACTCGGAGATAAAAGACCAGAAAACTTTGACAAAATTTAAAGTAAAATTGAGAAATCACTTGTTAAATCTACAATTATAGGTTGCCCAGCATTTACATCATACACCATATGGCTTGAATTTACTAGTTCTAAGTTGTTTACAATTGTTCTGTTTATGTAGCCAAATGTGCTAAATAAATCTTTCTACTACTACTAAAAACCAGTGACTGGCAGCAGCATACATCTCAAACTTTTAACCACATAATCATGGATTTCTACTAGTTCATATGAAAAATATAGTAATTATCGTTACTGTATCGACCGAGAATCTTTGAACACAACGATAACGACCCCAGGAAAGCTGTGGATTAGAGTGACCTTACCTTGCGATTCTGGCGAATTTCTCCCGGACTCGGAAATGCTCCACATCTCCCTACCGATCTGGTTCAACAGCTTATCCACAATATGCCTCCTGATGCCATCGTCAATATGGACAGACTGCAAACTGGGCAGAATGACCTGGAACAGCTGCAACACTAACAGCTTCGGACGAAGGATCTTCAGCTGTGAAGTATAGGTCGTGCATAGGTTGCTAGTGTCCAAGATTGACAGGAAGGCGTAGATCCACTTTTTGGAGGCGAGCAGTTTCTGGATGATGTCGCTGGATGAAATGATACGCAAGAACACCAGGAAGTCGCCTAGGTTTCTTTCGCTGTTTCCGCTACATAATAAAAGGTAATTATGGATATTGATCCGATAATCAAAATTATGACAAAATAATACGCTCATATATCGCAAAAATAGCGCAAATATCGGAGTACCACGGCTATAGTGAAAAAAAAAATGAAACCTCAGAAAAATTGACAAGTTGAAATTGGTCATTGTGGTGATAATGACACTAGGAACAAAAAGCAATCCTCACCTCGCATTAAATGCGAAAACATTCTTCTTTTAATTGGAAAGTATGCAGATTTCAGTTTTGCAGGTAATCTTGTGAAGATCACTGCAAAGGTATTTGGTGTGTCATCTATTATGAAAGTTGGGACTTTCCTTTTCATAAACAACTACCTTTGTAATAACAAAGGTAATGTGCGGTGAAACAACAGCGAAAAAATAAAAAAAAAAATGAAACAAATTTCAAGTTGAGTCACTTGTTTAAAGTTGCCTGCAAGCAAAAAAAATCGTGAAGGATCTTCAAAAACGATCTGCTTGCACTCGCGAAGCCTCGGTAGCATTTCGAAGAGACTCACTGTAAATTAAAATAACTTCGGTATTGCTGTAAGAGTGTGCCATTTTTCTTTAGAACCGATGTGTAGAGGTTTTGTTTACAAATTTATTATTTGCGATCCACCCTTGGAAAATGTCAAATTTGCGTCATGTACTAAGGATAAACTTACTTTGGCGAATACATAGTACGAGATAGCGCTTCGCAACTTTCGCCGAACGCCTCCATCGCTTTCAAAAATTGCTCATGAAGAATGTTTACGACGTTCTCCAACGTCGCCAAATCTACTTTTTTGGAGTAGACGCAACAGGATATCGCCAGGATGTGCGTCAGCCTGAGCGCGGCCGCGTTGAGTATTTCCGATTTGCTCAGCAGCCTCGCCGAGATACTGTTGATGTCGACCAGTTGCATCAACAGTTGGACTAGATCGTTGTTTATCACTATTGACAAATCGTTTGGTTGGTACCTAAAAACGGAAAAAAAATTTGTTTGTCGAAGATATATTTAGCATTAATGCTACAATGTCAACTTTGTAGGATTATTCTCTTACACATTTTTTGCATCATTTTTCTGTAATTTTACATTATTGTATGTTAAAATTAGATCGCTTTGCATTTTGGGGATTCAAAGTGTTGTAGTTACACGTTAAACATTTTTGAATTCGAACACTGTTTAATATCATTTTCCAAGTTATTAAATTCAAACACTCCCTTTTGCAATACAGATTTGCAGTTATGCTACTATTACAGTTTTGCAGATGAAAATTTATACTGCCTCTAGTTTCGTAGTTATGATGATGAATATTTAATTTTCTGAAGTGAATGTGGTGGTAATAAATGATTTTTTAATTCGAATATTTAAATCCCTAGCTTTAAAATAAAGACGCTTACTTTACTAATGAGTCGTTACGCGTTTCGTAAAATTTCCTTTTTCGAAAACGATATTTTGTCACAGACCATGACCCAATACAGAGTGAGCCATCAAGTTGAGCGGATTTTAAAAAATCATAGAATAAACTACATTGAGATGTGAGCCATCGAGACCTCGAATCTCGACTTTAAATTCGTGAAAACTCGCTGGGTACATTGCTCGCGGGATAGCAGACATCCCCTCGGAAATGCTGAGCTTGAGCTGGACAATCGTGGTCGGTTTATTGACGTAAACGCGACTCTTGAGGTATACCAGAGAAAAAAAATCCAGTGACGTGAGATCTGCTCTCCGGTGGAACACTAAACTTCCGAGCACCAGGCTACTTATCACCTCTATCCCTGTCTCGCTCGCGCGTGCAGTGCGGTTTTGAAATTCCTATGTCTTTCTGGTCCACCCTGTATATAGCTGAAGCTGAAAAAAAATCTTCATGATCAAAAACCTCATACCTGGTACTCAGCGAAAATATCGTCACCAAAAGCAGGTGCTTATTCTCCGTATTGTTCTGAATTTGATTCTTGAGACTTCTAGTTAAAAATTCGTAAATGCCGTGCACGACACATCTAATCTTCTCCTGTATTTCGGCTGGAGAGGCCTGGATTCCTTCCAGGTAATGGTGCAGTTGGGTGCACGATTCTTCGCCCCTGACGTTGCAGAAGCCAAAACACCCTTCCAGCAGTTGCTGCTGGATGCAGTTTAGAACGGTGGGTGAAACATCTTTCGACACTAAGTGGAATAACAAATTATCCAGGCTTTGATACCTAAAATGAATAAATTCGATAAAATTGCTACAGGCAGATCGCTAAACAAAATACTTTTCATGTATGACTGTAGAACATTTAACAGTACGTCAAACTACATGATTCGGTGGTATTTTTAAAAGTGCTTTCGTAGTCTGTTCTCTCAGATAAATTGGGTGCGTAGGTTCCGAATTCGCACGGTTGGTCTCAAACGACTCATTCTCCATCTCTTGAATTTCAAAAATAAAAAATGCCATAGATGCTATTTTCACATTAAACACAGTTGTACTCAAATTTAAACGATAAACAAATTTCAATTGCTCTTTTGAGGCTTTTCCAAAACTTGGTATATTAAAAAAAATAACTATGCTTGTACTGGAACTTCACTCAATTGGTCTAAAGCATACTTAAATAGTCGATTGCAAATTGTGAAAGTACCAAGATATTTTATTTCAGATAAATTAAATATAAATGCAGGGACACCTCAAGGATCAGAACTAGGTCCGATCCTATTGTTAGCCTATACCGTGAATTAATAAATATAAATATAAATGGTAAATTTGTAGTTTTTACTGACGATACCACAATGCAAGACAAAGATACAAGTAAAATTGAGACAAATATTGATAGTGATATAAAGGAAATAAAATGTCAATGTTTGTTAATAAGACAAAATTTATGCCATTTAAATGCTCCCTTGATTTTATAAATTTAAATAATGAATTGATACAAAATACAAACACCATCAAATTTTAGGGACTGACCAATGACCATAAATTAGATTTTACTAATCATGTAGACAAATTGCTTACTTAACAATCAAGTATTTCCTTTATTGTAAAAACAATTAGTTACAAAGTAGAGGAAAGCACATGATAAAGTAGTTACTTTCCCTTATTTGAATGTCGCTTGAGATATAGCATTCCCTATCAGACATAAATTGAAAGCAATGCTACAGCTAAATGCAGGTCTTTTTTTCTTAATCTTAAAATAATGACTGTCGTATCATTGTTTATTTTAGAAACAACTCTTATATTCAAAAATAAATATTCAATTGCATTCTTCATATTTTTCTATCTATCAGAAGTACAAGTTTTCATTTGCTTCTAAGAACAGTTGATGTAATTGGTAAATCTGACTAGACGAATTATTACCTGCTGAGTGCTCTATTTTTCTGCGAAATAAGAGCCTTATAAAATATGTACGGATCAGTACACCAGCCTCTCGATTCACTACCACCGACTGGCACTTTCTCTAAAGGTTCGTCTAGGACGAAGCCCATATAAGTACTACAAATCCTTCTGAGATCGTTGAACACGACTGCGTCGCGAGAATTCTGATAATATTCTACGTAAGCCCTTTGAGAACTTGATTCTTCATCTAGAACTATTTGAGAACCTTCGAGGTTCACCTCTACACCTGGAAAAATGGGGATCTATTAGAATTTTGTCGGGATAAGTGCCTACCCGAATTGAGCCATTTCATCCATGCCTTTGTAACGAAAAATTTATATATAATACGTGGGCAATCTGCCGATTCATAAAGAAACAAAAAGGTATGACAAATTTCGTTAAAAGATTTGCATGGACCACGTAAAGAAGCTGCTAGAGATTGGTCTAAAAAATTATGTTCAGCACTAGTTATATCCTTTGACAAAAATCTTGGTTACGAGCATGCATCTTTCCCTGTCCTACCGGTATTACCGTCCATCAGGCAAACGTCATAAAACGAAACTTGGGCGATTTCTGTTTTGTCGCCTCATAGCTACAAAGGCACTGGACTGATTTTCAAAAATTGCATAGCTTTTTCGTCCCTAACATCGCAGTGATCTTCTGTGAAATTTTCGCCCAAATCCGATGCGTACTTTACAAGTTATAGACGGGCCAAGGTTAAGCGGACATCAGACCGACGGAAATGAGTGACGTTTTGCCATATACCTTCCAAAAACCAATATCTCATTTCCGAAATGATCTCCAATCGCCGCAACATTTTGTGTATATTGTGTAATAATAGCCCAAACTGATATCCGACATGTTCCTATAGTGGAAAACAATGTTCAGTGTTTTCATCAAAAATGCAGTTTATGTTGGATAGATGAAAATCAACAATGCTGTCGATTTTCCACATTCTCCTATTTTTCATGTGACTATACTTACTTTTAACGAGTATCAAAACGAAGAGGCTCCTTTGTATAACACCATGACAAAGCATTTCGAAATCAACATCACGATCCTTCGGGCTATCAGGTTCAGGATCGTCTGCTTGATCAGTTTCCTTATCTTCATCCAAATCTTGATCCTCTTCTTCTTTATTGTTTCTGTCAAACAACGCACCTGCGGATAAACATTTCATCTCGTTTACATTTTACCTCATATTTCTCGTCGAAAACAGGTCGAGATGTTGTGAAGAATTTTTATATGCGCAAATGGATTGTCAGAGGTCACAAGAACACGTTCTGAAACCCTTAGAGCAGTGACGTTCATAGCGGCAAGCGTTTTTGTGAAAAAATAGTACCAGTATCGATTTTCAGAAAACGATGCCATTTTTTGCAAAAACTAGTAGAGAATAACATAAAGTTTAAACATTCCGGATCACAAATATGGACCTATATTTATACGAACTTTTTATGATCTTTTGGTACCGACTCAATCCTTATATTTTTGACATCATGTACCACCCGGTATAGGAACTAAATTATTATGCTGTGATTTTTATTCCAATAGATGCCTCAGATGCACAAACTTTCGTTGTAATATCACTCATATTATTTAAAAATGATAAATTATAGTTTAGAAAAAACACGCTTTAATAGAAAATCGAACTAAAAAGTAGAAAATAAATAGCAAGTACAACAATCAAGTGTGACTGATTAATTTGGAATAAGATGATTATAAAAATTAAGGCATTCACAAAAATTTAATCATAGTAAAAAAGCGTGGAGTGCTTGATATTCAATGTTAGAATTATTTTTTTAGTTGCTGTCTATAAAATTTGAGTTATTATGAAAATAAATAGTTGAATTTTTTGTTTCTTAATTTTTATATTGATCTGATTTCTGGATTTTTAGTCGCAAAACGACAGTAAAACTACTTACGATCAAGAGCTTCGTTTTGGTATACAATAAATCTAAATTTTCTTACATTTTTTTCGGAATTTGGTAATTTAAAAACTTTTTCAAAACTTCCAAATTTTAATCAAAATCTTCAAATCCTCAAATTCGAATTTCCGAATTTTCAATTCAATTTTAAAATCCAAATTTCCAAATCCATATTTTTTGAAAATTTCCAAATTCGAATATGTATTCTTCCAAGATTATTGTATTGCCATTGGCCCATGGCACTTGGGCAAATTTTTAAGTTTATCAGATTTCTTAAAATTGGTGAAAATCAGGTCGAAAGATTCCGTTATGTACACACACTCGAATCAAGCAATTGAAGGCGTGTTAAAAATGAGACTTTTCCTATTTAAAAAGTGAAGTTTTTGCATCTCTACTTTGTTAGCTGCGATATGAAATTTCGGCACGCTGTGATACAGTCTTCAAAACCCAAAAGTACGCCAATTTAGACCTGAAAAACAAGGTTAAAATAAACTAATTTCAAAATACTTGTAGAGCAAGGTTTTAACTTTAATTTAGAAACTTGGCAACCTGAAAAATTATAATTTTTAACAAAGCCTTAAAATTTGTTTAATCAATCTTTTTAATTAAATGACATTTTTTCCGTTTTTTTTATCATTTCGGACAAAAAGGCTTTCATTAGCTTTTTTCTAAACCTGACAATTTTTGAATTATCATCAATTTAATAGCATGCTTCGGCTATTAGCTCAAAAGCTCTGTTAAAAAAAAATTAATTTTTGATTTCACAAAAAATTAAGGTAAAGTTTAAACCTTACTTTACAAGACCCCGAAGAATATTTTGAGATTAATTTATTTTTAACCTTGTCTGTGTTGTGCGTGAAGCAATTTCCCTCCAGCAACCCAATTCGTCTTTATTGTTAGTGTTACCTATCAGTCGTCGCCTAAGACTTAGCACAGCCTTGTACACCTCCTTGATAGTCGGATGCGACGGAGTTTTATGCAGCAGGCCTGTCTGTTTCAACAATGCCACCAAGAAAACTCTGACGGTCGTATCTAATAATTTCTTCGCATCCTCTTCCAACTCCCAGCTTTCCGTTTCCACCATTTCCATCATGCCTTCGTAGAAAGCATTCCTGCTGTCCGCGTCCTCTTGGGTTAAGGCACAGGCTTCGTCGTACTGCTGTGGTAAATCGAAGGCTAGCTTGCACAGGCTTTGGACCGGTGGAGGCAGACTTTCTAGTCTAATAAAAGAGTCAACAACAGTGTAGTATGGTAAGAGCATACTGTATAATATATTGTTATTAGAAACGTATCGCAGGTAAAATAATTCACCGGAAATGCTGCGCCATGGACAAAATGTCTAAAACATTTTATTACGAACCTCACAAACAGAGCTTCTTGAGCCTTAGCGAAAGTGGCAAGATACATGCAGTCGATAACCATTTCAATATTTTCATTCTCCACGCCGGCCGAGAAAATCTCATTGGTTAACCAATTGCAGCACAGATTCTCCATGGAAGAGGGCGGTTCACCTGATAAACAAAATTTCAAGTACATTCGTCAGAACGTATTTTCAAAATCTTTGAAAAGCCTCACATCAAATAAATTATTACATACCTACAAGTATCCCGCTTAAGCATTGACCAATAACCAATGAACTGGTTTTCTGCATATCAACTATCCAAATCCATGATTGTTCCTCTAGTTGATCTAATGTTGGTGTTTCGCTTCCTGAAAGAGAATCTTCAAATAAAACTGATTATGAGGTTTAAGTACAAAATTAGACTGTTGGACTGAACACTATAAACTGAAAAAGCAAAGTATAACAAGCTTAAGGGTCATAGTATTAACGGAGACTGGGGAGCTTGAGATAGGAGATTTTTAGAAATAGCTTGTCATTTCTCAGTGGATGGCAAATATTATATGCGCCATTAGTGAAAGTAAATCATGCCCCTAATATTTAAGAACATGGGCGAAATCTAGTCCTCCAAATTGGGTGTTCTTCGTACCAGCTGCGTCAGTAGCCTTTATAACTACGAGGGTGGTCCCAGAAGTACCCGACCCAACGAAGAAAACACTAAATTTTTGTAAAAAAATGTATTTATTTTTCAACATAATCTCCTTTGAGCTCTATACACTTTTCCCAGCGATGTTCAATAAGTTCGATACCCTTTTTATAATAAGAACTGTCTTGCTCCTCAAAATATCCATTAACTGCCGACATCACTTCTTCATCGTTGGAAAATCTTTGACTACTGAGCCATTTTTTCAAGTTTGGAAACAGAAAATAATCCGAGAGGGCTAAATCTGGTGAATAGGGTGCATGAGGTAGCAATTCAAACTTTAACTCGTTAGTTTTGGCCATTGCAATAACGGATTTGTGAGCTGGTGCATTGTCTTGATGAGACACCACTTTCTTTTTAACCAAATGCGGCCTTTTTTGCTTGATTTCATCGCTCAAACGTTGCAATAAGTTCGCATAATACTCGCCGTTGATAGTTTTACCTTTTTCAAGATAGTCAATGAAAATTATCCCACGCGCATCCCAAAAAACCGACGCCATAACCTTGCCTGCAGATGAAACGGTATTCGCCCTCTTTGGAGCTGGTTGTCCCTTTTGAGTCCATTGTTTTGATTGTTCTTTTGCCTCGGGTGTGAAGTGATGGACCCATGTTTCATCCATGGTTATGAAACGATGCAAAAATTCTGCTTTGTGGCTGTGAAACTTCGCTAAACACTCAATTGAAACATCTTCACGACACTGTTTTTGCTCGATTGTGGGCAATCGCGGCACCCATCTTGGACACAGCTTTCTCGTGTCCAAATTTTCAAATAATATGCGATGAACCGCACTTTTTAAAATGCCTACTATGTCTGCTAGCTCGCGCACTTTCAGTCGACGATCATTCAGTACCGCTTTGTGAATTTTCTTCACCATTTCTGAAGTCATCACCTCATTTGGTCCACCACTGCGATGCTCGTCTTGGCAGCTCATACGGCCTGGTTTAAACTCTGCTACCCAATATTTTACTGTTGTAAACGAAGGAGCAGACTCACCCAGAATAGAATCCAGTTCAGCTTTCATATTGGTTGGGCTGAGGCGTTTGAAATAAAAGTATTGTACCACATAACGATGACCAATTTTCTCCATTTTCATAAATTCACTGAAAACGTTGATGGCTGCCAAACAAATACTAAACAACGTGGCGTCGTCAAACTTGACACATATGCTTTAAGGGCTGCATACTTTCTAATAAAATGATATTTTTGAAACAACTAACGCCATCTCTAGGTCAGGCCGGGTACTTCTGGGACCACCCTTGTATTCTTTTGTTTTATTTCATTTTGAGGCTCTATACCTCCGAAAAACACCAAATACGAGGTCTGTTAATTAAGTGATGAGACTGATTTTTAAAAAAAAATTAATCAAAGATAATTACAATTTTAGATTGTCACCAAAGTTTTCGACTGTTCCAAAATGGGTTCAGTTGAGGTTACTACTTCTGGGACCACCCTAGTATTCCTCTGTAGGCCTGCTGAAGTTTAGCAAGACTTTCCATAGCACTGTGCCCGAGTCTGAAGCAAAACCTAATAGCACACCTTCGCTCAAAATTGATGTCACTAATTTTTAGAACACAATAGGAAAAACTTTTCCACATAAAAATCTCTACGGACAACCAAACGCTTCGAGAGAGTTCAAACTTGTACTGACGCCGGACTACATGTCCCCCTGTCTCATTACTTAATTAATTGAAGACATTATTCAAAACAATGTTTGCTTTACTGTACTCACTCGACGAATCCTTATCACCCTCGTACAACAACTCCGGCGGTAGCAACCTGTTAAACCTATCCAGCGGTTCCATCAACTTGAGCAGATGTGGATGCACTTGCTTCACGAACGACATGCGCATCATCAACATCGAGTGCAGGATCTTAAACAACATCGCACCCGCTACGGACTCCAACAACACATTGTAGAGGAGCTCCAAGCAGGTGGGGTGCATCACCAGGATGTTGGCCGCTCTCTTCAGCACTTTAAGAAACATTATAACAAAGTATTTTCAAAACGATTACGAAACACAGAGTTAACATAAAAGATCCCGCAGTGAGTACATGATTCTTGTGCACGGACCATGTTAATTTAAAATGAAACATAAAACATTGACTATCAAATTTTGAAAATGTTTGTGCCACAAATTACCCCAGTGTTTTGTTTTAATGTAGATACGAAGGATAAAAATGGAAATTTACGGCTGAGATACTTAAAAAATTTTCTAAAATTGCTGCATATATAGGGCGTAATTGAATATCAATATTTAAGGAGGCGATTTTTGAAACAATTTTGAGAAGAAAACTTCATATGAACGTATGATCTAAACGTCTTAACCTTTGAGATACAGGGTGACACAGTTTTCAATATAAAAAGTCAGTGGAACGCCATTTAATCTTTAAATAAAAATAAATGAAATCTGTATTCATTTATGAGCAGATCTGACCTCTTGAATTTTTCAAGTCCGACGCACGGTTTTCGCAGAAAAAAAAGAACGAAAACCGTTATTCTGCATGGCGATATTATCATATGAACTACGTTTGAACCAGATAAAATGTTTCAAATGAGGAAGTCGTTTCAAAGTTTCTCAGTTTTCACTTCTTCCACTGGATCATAAAAACATGCCCGAAAATTTCCAGAACATCAATCACTCCATATCGAAGTTCGTACATTTAGGACTGACCGATACGACCGCTCCTTTGTTCCTAGGATATCGAGATTGTGGAAAATCATGAGGAGGCTTTTCCGAATTCTACTAACCTTGGGCAGTTCAAAAATCGGATTGGCAAAGTTTCATTAAGCTCCTCACAGCAGCCCCGTTACCTAGGAAACAAGCTTCCATTTAGATCATAGAGGCGCCATAGTTTATGGTTTTTTGACAAAGTGGAATTTTTGTCACTATCTCGAAAACGCGGCATTTCTGGACTGAGTTGAGCCACGGATTTGGTTTCAGCGACCCAAAAACACGTATTTTAAGAATGGTTGGGCTCACGTTCCCGACTTTGTAATATGGTAACTAAAAATTAAAATGCTTTAAATGCGGATAAAATGTCATCTATTGTAGGGATTTTACGTCGCGAATACGAAGTCTTTTCACACTTATCTGATCCCGCTTATCTTGTAGATCTAATTATTTAGCGAAAAATTGCAAAACTATGCGTTTTTGCGACTTTAAGGCGCTAAAAATACATTTTTATTATCGGTCGCTACATGTGAGCGAAGCTTTGTACAATAAGGTAATTTGGGGCGCTAAGTCTGTGTTACATGGTGAGAAAATTCAAAAGTGTTATCGGACCGGATTTGGTATGAAAAGTTTGTAAAAAACTAATTTTCTGAAGCACAAACATTTTCCGAAAACAAGCTACCGTCAAGATCATAGACGCGCCACAATTTTTGGAGAGTTTTTCTTTGTCGTTTTTTGACAAAGTAGAATTCTTAACCCTTATTGGAATTTTTTTAGAATACAATTCCATACCTTTGACGGCGAACGTGAACACGTCAGACAGGTGATTGGCCAAGAGATCATTGTCAGGGTGCGGGTGGCGATTTTTAGGACAGACGGTGTATGCTGCCATCATGTGGTTCTGCAGCGAGGACAGCAGTTTCTGGAGGTCGTACATATTTTGATTCTCAGGATGGCGCCATTTTGATTTCGATTCTAGGGACATGTGGGCGTCTATGCTGTCCAGGACGTCCTCCTACAAAACATTAGCAACAGGTCATGTTTTAAACTTGTTAAAATAAACATGATAGGGAACGATTTCTTGCTCTATTTAGGTTCGTTTCACATTTTCTATACTATCGAACTAGCCAGTCGTAGGTTTTCGACAGAGTTGGGATGTAGAAGAATTGCGTTAAGTAACGCAACGCTGTCATCTGTTCATAAATAATTACGTTCGGCACAAGTTCTGTGCTCAAAGAATCGAACATCTGGCAACGGTGCCGAACCACACAAGTATACCCTACCATAAGCGCCAGACACGATACTATAACTGCGATGCAGTCAGACGTACAAAAGGTCTGGCGCATGAAGGTTGTCATCGTCCCGATCGACCGCGTGCCGCGTCTGTAAATATTTCTCTGTTTCAAGGACAAGTGTACGGGGAAATTTATGAATAATAATGTGCGTAAAATCCACTATAATCCCCAAACCTCGATTTTTAACCCCTACACATTTTTTTTACTGGAACGATTTTCAAAAACTACAAGGCCTTTTCGACATTGCCACAGTAGCAAACTTGTGTTCAAAATCCTAGCGCTACTTCCCAAGTAACAGACGGGCCAAGGATTAGCGGACAGACAAACCTACTGAAAATATGTTACATGTCACATGAAGAGATATTCTTTCATGAACTTACAGTGTGTTTGGTGTAACATTTCAGCAACGTGTGCAGTAAAGTGCTTGTCAACTTCAAATCCTTGACACCCAATTTTTCTGAATTCCTACTGAAGCCCAATATCGCTGAGACGTGCAGGGGCTCCTCCAGGCTATTCATCACAATGCTTAGGAGCATTTCTTGACCCTGAAAGTCAACATAAAAATAGGATTCGAAAAAGAGATTATTTGAAGAATCTGTGACAATCCCACTTCTGACAACTTACTTACTCTTGACATCATAATGCTAGTGTTCTGGCAAAGCTATTATTATTCGAACCCTGTTTATGAGTTTCGCAAAAAATAGTTGCAAGGTAATTTAAGTATCAATCTCTATGCTGTACTGTCCGTCAAATGAATCAACAGATGTTGAATTAACATGTTTACTTGTATTTCGGCCACTTTTCGAAGTACAAATTGACAATAATTTAACTAGTTGTCCATAAATATGGGGCCTAAGCAATGCTACTTACAGCAGAAAGTTGATTTCCGTTATTCAAGTGAGTCAGATGCGTATCTAAGAACTCCATACGTTCACTCAGTTGAGGTAAAAGCAAAGGAGCTCCGATGTTCAGAACTTCCTTTGCTGCTGCGTGGATCTCTTTAGGGGTAACCATGTTCACCAACCTGTAAAATACACAATAGACGAATTTTGTTGACGACTTTAGAAAATGTAGTTGCATGTCGTTAATAACAAATATAAAATAGTTCATTCCAAGGTTTTTGGCAGGTCACGCTTAAACTACCAGCATCCCTTTTATACATCATCTATCTCACACATGCATATGCGATACGTCTATGTGCGTTCTTTACCCTGATGATATCGTTTTCTCTACATATTTTCGACTGCATTGTTTACGTGAAGAAAGTTTAGTTGTTCAGAGAGGTACTGACACCACTATGCATGGCCGACTAAGAATGCGATCTCAGAAACTATCCGTCGTAGAGGCTTGAGGCAAAAACAGCGATTACTGAAACGGCCTAGAGAAAAACCTGGAAAGCATTTTCAAATTTCTGAAATGGCCGCTAGAGGGCGTTTTCGACATTTCGACAGAAATGGTTGATTTTCTCAAAAAAATTAAATGCATTGGTATGATTTTTTATATGAAAAAGTAGCTAAATGATGTCTAAACAAGCTCGCAAAAACCGCATCTCGATATCTTGTTCCTAACCTAAAATTTAGACCAAAGAAAATGTTTTACGGAAATCCCTTAAATTTTTATTTTTCAAACTAATTTTTCCGAAATTTCTTTTTATTAAGTTGTGGCGCTAAAAAGGACCATTTAAAAAAAGGTTTTTAATGCCTCTCATTACGAATTCGGTTTTTCATATCTTCTCTGGTTGTAGGTTGAGTCGGAATCGCGATGTACTTTAACCTTGCCCATAAATAAAAATCAAGACGTTATCAAGTCTTGTTATCGCGAAGGCCATGAAAACAGACTCCACCGCTGTTGAAATATTGCATTGAAATGCGCACGCACAATAATAGCAAAATGTGCTGGATAACCATCCATATGCAAATACAAGTTTTACAGTCTTTCCAGTGGCACATCTTCCAACAACAACGGTAATTGATTGACCAAAAAGTCAAGAAAGACATTGCCATTTATGGATTGCTCGAAAAAATATGGCCGATTTATTCTGCCTCCCAGTATGCCACACCACACATTTAAACTCTAACCCTTGGTGCAGAACTGTTGGTAATATGACACACTAAGTCCCCAACAAAAGCCAACCTACACATTGTAGTATAATAATTTTCTTATAGATATATATTTCTTCTCAATCTTCTGTTCCTCAGGTTACACCCGTATCAGGATGTAGGGGTATGTGTATCTACCTTTGTGGTTGCATATGTGCATTCATTTCGGGCGATGAAGCCAACAAGCAGAACTACGTATTGCTCGGGTTACCTATCCTATTTTCTGCTCGGACCCACTTTCATTCTTTTTGCGGATTTTGCCCATTATTTTCCTATTTTTTTGGTATATACTTCGACAAATTAGAGCAAAGTATACTCTTATTAATTTATTTCTCTAGCTTTCGATAAAACTTTGTCATCAACATTAGAAGAACGGTACGTGAGATAGCAGTAGTCAATTTTTTTTATAAAGTACATATAGCTATGTGTTAGAAAAACATCAAAACGGATTAAAAACTTAAAGATTGATTGTTAATTTTGATTTTTTACATCTTGAAACAATCTAGCAATGCGGAGTCCACCTACTTCACGCCGTTTTTTCCTTATGCGCAAAAGCAGTTTTTCGAACAACTCTCAGATTTTTACAAACAACACCGTGAATAAATACACTACAAATAAATTTGAACAAGCAAACGTTTCAGGTATATCTATCTATAAATTGTGTCCGCACGCAAACTTTATTTTCTTTCCACGGAATACACAAAAACTATTTCCACTAGCCAATAAATCCTTTGACTTTAAAAAAACTATCCAGCACCGACCTATACGCGTTAACTCACAATCGTATTGGGTATCTGGTCGACCAATCAAAGCTAAGCAGTACGTCTGGCTGGTTGTTCGCGATAATCGATGTCGACAAAAAATAATCTGATAAGAAACGAGTCCTATTTCAGGTTTTTGCGTGAATGTATAGAAATTCCTTTATTGCTATTGGTCTACCAATCGAAAAAGAGATGCGCACGTAAATCAGAGATCTACGTAAACTGTTTGTGTTTACTCACAATTGTATTGGGTCTCTGGTCGACCAATCAAAGCTAAGCAGTACGTCTGGCTGGTTTGTTCGCGATAATCAATGTCGACAAAAAATAATCTGATAATAAACGAGTCGTATCTTTCAGGTTTTTGCGTGAATGTATGCAAAATCCTTTATTCAGAGATCGGAGCTACCTAAATTGTTACAAATTGTACTTTGTTCGTAATTGTTTGGTGTATGTGTTCCAATGCGTTCGAAAATTGAACGAAGTCATCCTTCTGGAACGTTAAAAGTGCGCTTTTGTTTCCGGGCTCAAAACCTTGGGAATAAGTGCGTTGTCATGGTGCTTGGTTGCATGGTGCACTTTTTTTGTTATAAAAACCAGTGGCGTCGGTACGGGATGTACACAGGAGATTTAAAAAAAATATATGGTACGCCAAAATAAAACTCATTTATTTTGCAACAAATTTATCCTCCGTCAGATGCATCGTTTTCGCTTGAAAAATAAAAACCATTTTGGCTATTTTAATCAATTGACTTTTCTTGAATAAAAATAAACAGCTATCAAACAACGATCAAATAAACTAATACTATTTAAATAAATTCTCACAAGAATTGTTGACAATCACATTATCCTCGACTTGAAAGATCAGGTATTTTTTGTTGATTAATATAGGGGAATTCACAGAAACATCACTTTTGCAGATTCAAGATTGCAGTTGCGTTCCCTAGCGACCATTTCAGAAACTTGGAAATATTTTCAAGATTATTCTCTTGACAGGATGGATAGGTTCCCAAATACAGTGCCTCGCCTTCTTAGTTGGCCACCCTGTATAATCTGCGTCCAAACGTCAATTTGAAACTTCCAGCACATAGGCTTACTCTTTTTTTCCGTGTAGTCCTATCGAAATACGCATTATTCATTTAATTAATCTCGTCTCGCCACCCTGAAAATGAGTATTCCTAGTCTATGCTTGTCACTGTCAGTGTGACAACCCACTTGACACGAACGTACCATTTTGAATTTACTTTTTATTCAGCTTCGTAATGCAAAACGCAGCAGTACCTGAAAATACAACTAACGGACAATATCGATAGTTTTCGTCAAAATTATTGGAGTATTTTGAAAAGCGATGTAAACAATCTATTTCAGCTGCTAAAAATGCAATCTTGTCTAGATAGAGACTACCTGATTATAACACAATAAAATACACAACTTACGCAAACAGGGTGGTCCTTAAGGGCTTCGCATGCTTGGCGAGCACCTCCGAGTGGTTCCCCGTCGCGCAAAGATTCAAATGCGTCGCGAGCAACTTCAAAGTATGAAGTACAAACTTGCATCTGTCTTCTGGAGTTTCAAAGGGCGCTGGCAGGCGATCGGTGGCAAAGCTGGATGCGTATTTGGAGAGGAAGGTCTCCAAATAGGCGAAGGTCTTCTCGTGCAGGTCCAGGCAGAAAGGTCGATGCTTGGTGACGTTGTGATTGTCAAAAGGTGGGGTGGTCCACGCGATCGAGTGAGATGTCCCGCCGCTAATTTGACGGATGGGAATACCGTCCAGGCCTACCACCTAAAAAAATAGCGACAAGTAGATTGACTACATACTTCCTACGTCTTCGTTGGAAGCTTCAAAGAAAAGGGATGAATTGAATCGTTTCAAAAGGCAAAATCGAATCGTGATTACGTAGGTTCACTTAGGTACGATGAATCTTCGACCTCGGCATTTTTTTGTTGTTGTTGAAGATTTATTTAGCATTAATGCTACAATGTCAATTTTGTATAATGATTCGGTTACATATTTTTCTTCAATCCATTTTCTGTAATATTACATTCTTGTCTATTAAAATAAAAATTACGTCACTATATATTTTGATTATTCATAAAGTGATTTTTTAATTTCACCTTAAACATTTTTAAATTCGAACTCTGTTTAATATCATTATTCAATTTATTAAATTCAAATACTCCCTTTTGAAATATAAATTTACTAGTTGTGCTACTATTACAATTTTGCAGATGAAAATCTATACTGCCTCTAGTTTCGTAGTTATGATATTGACTATTTAATTTTGAGAAGATTTCTGAATGTGGTGGTAATAAATGATTTTTTAATTTGAATATGAAAACGAGAACTAAATATATGAAATTTTTCACATCCAACCACTGCAGTTCTTGTAACATAGACTTAATCCTAGCATATTTGTTTTTATTTAAAATTATTGTCGTAGCTTTATTTTGTAGAATTTGTAATTTTGAAAATATGTTTTCATTTGCTGTAACCAAGATGGTTGAACAATATAAAAAATGGGGAAGAATTACAGTGTTATACACAATTTTTTGGAATACATACTAAGATTATGGGAAACTCTATAGAAGTAATTTATCTTTTTCGATATTTTTGAAATAATGTAATCATAATGATCGTTAAACAGGAGCTTACTATCCACATATATACCAAGATATTTAAATGACTCGACTATCAATTTTTTCATTATTAACCATGAGCCTAATTGTATTGTCACCTAAATGTTTCCCTATTGACATACATTTTGTTTCATAATTTAAGTTTATTGACATTTAACCAATTCATAATTTTTTCAATATCACTATTTAACAGTTCTAAAGCAGTGTGTCCAAATGCTTATGTGATAATATATATAAGTGTATCGTCCGCAAATATTTGAATTTTGCAGTGTTCTAAAATGCCAGAGATATCATTTATATAAATAATAAATAGTAACGGCCCTAATTTACTCCCCTGTGGCACCCTACTGATATATTTTGAACACTTGACATAATATTTCCAACTTTACCTTTTTGACTTCTAATTACTAAGTAATGTTGTAAAATATGTAATACTGATCCTTTAAAGCCATAGTGACGCAATTTCATATCAAACTTTATGAAGCAAATCTATCATATTTCTGTTTCCATGGCAGATGTAGAGAAAATGTGTGACTTATTATGTCCCTTTGTTACCGGGATCAGAAGCTTCTTAATGATAGAACGTCTTTAACTAATACTACCCCCTACCTCCTACGAACCTCAAGTTTCAACCTCTACAAAAAAATCAGAAAATAATCAAGAGCCTCATAGTTTAAGCGATTTTTTTTCGTGTTTTCTGCTACTAGCTCCGCCACCTCGGGATCGATTTTCAAAAAGCTTTTTCATCCTTGGAATATTAGTAACATTGTGTAAAAATTTCACCAAAATCCGAGCAATACTTCTCGACTTGTAGGGATATCTTGATTTCGAAATTTTTCGCGTTTACAATACTTCGCTTGTTTTGGCAGAGAAAGTGAAATGACGTCAGTCAGTCAGCTGCGGGTCAATAGAAAAATGACACGTCACCAGCGTTTCGACGATAAAGAATCATCCTGAGACTTGAGATTAAGGAAGTGTTGCCGACTATTCAGATTGCCTAGTTGGGCATTGCGTGGACTAAGAAATTTCAATACTGAATGAAGTTTCTGAATCGACATTTCATTTAGGATTTTCAATTTCAGATTTCACTTGAAATAGTAATGATGCAAAAGAGATTTTACCTTTATCGGTCGAGCTATGGTGCTAGATGCATGACCCTGTCCGCATTGCCCCATACTGTTGATCCCCCATGCGAAAACTTGGTGTTCGTCAGAAAGCGCCAGGCAGTGAGTATCACTCGCCGATACATCCACTATCCTACAAGGTAAAAAATGTTATGAAATGACATTACCTTTTTTTTTTGTAAAATTTTCATGATCTGAAGAACTTAGTACGAGGGATGTCTTTTAAGTTTTGCATATGGAAATAAAACAACTCGGTAGGTAGTTTTAAATGACTTTATTGTTTTTCGAAGTATTCTCCACGAAGATTAATACACATCTGCATGCGCTCGAACCAATTTTCGAAGCACTTATTCCACTCGTTTGCTGGCAGATCCAAAACGGCATTTTTGAATGCGTCAACTGCGTCTTCTGGTGAGTTGAACCTTTGACCTCGCAGTCTGTTTTTAATTTTCGGGAAAGTAAAGAAATCGTTAGGACTTGGATCGGGACTATATGGAGGAGGGTCCAATAATTCCACGTTTTCTTCCGTTAAATACTGCCTTGTTTTTTGGGCTGTGTGCGAGCTTGCATTGTCTTGGTGGAGGATGATTCTTCTTTCGGGGTTGATTTTTCGAAGCTCGGTGATGACTTTTGGCAAACAAATGGTGGTATACCGATCCGCAGTAACAGTTCTTTGCTCATTAAGAGGAATTGTTGCAATATGACCCGCTTTTGACACAAATGTCGCGACCATCTTTTTCGAAACACTTCGAGAACGGATGACTTTTGTTGGCTTTTCTTCACCTTGGAACACCCAAACAGACGACTGTCGTCTATTTTCTGGTTCATAACGGTAAATCCACGATTCATCACCACCAGCAATGCTGTAAACATTTTTTGTTTCCGGAATTGAAACGGTCAACCGTTTTTTGACACCAATTAACCCTGGCTGCTTTCTGCTCTTCAGTCAACGAGAAACTAATTTACTTACTCCGAATTCTTCATGTAATTTTTTTTGAATTGAGGTCTTTGAGATCTTCAAGGACGCCTCAATCTCGGGATATGTCACATGTCTATCTTCAATGATGGGTCAGCGCACAGCATCGACGTTTTCCTGGGTGATTGCAGTTTTTGGTGCACCCACCCTGGGATCGTCGCTAAGACTCACCCGTCCACGTTTGAATTCTCCATACCAACGGGAAATTGTCGAATGATGTGGCGCTTCGTTGCCGAAAACAGACAGTAACTCAGCAAGGCATTCTTGTTGCGATAACTGTCTCTGAAAGTTGTAATAAATTATGGCGCGAAAATGTTCTCGGTTGAGTTCCATTTTTCTAATGACTTGGTGACACTTAAAAATTTACTGTAGTGAGAGCACTGCACGTATTGTTGTGAAACTTTGAATTTAAGTTTACTAAAGAGTGAGGTTAAGATGCAGTACTGTCGTTTGATCTGCGCGGCCTACTATGTTTCTATATGCAAAACTTAAAAGACTGGTATTGACTCTTTATTCGGTGCTCATTTTTCGACCGATGCTAAAAAGGTACTGTCACTTTGAGCGCGATAACTCCGCGTGAAGTGGTTCGATTGTCATGAAATTTCGACAGGGCATCAACGAAAGACGTACCTATGCATCACTAGATAGATGGCGCTACTTGCGACAGAGAGATAATTACCAATTTACAACAATTACCTGTAGGGAACCAACTCTTCTACCAATATCGGTTTCATGCTGACAGCATCTGCTGAACCGACGCCCAAAATCGGACCGCTGCCCCAAGTGTACAACTGCCCATTTGTGGTCAAAGCCATGGAAAAAGAGGTGCCTGCGCATACTTTCTGAATCCGCAATCCTTGCAGCGCTTCGATCACTTTCGGTCGGTATACTTTCGCGATTTCGCCGTGACCCAATTTTCCGTTGTCGCCAGACCCGAATGACCAAACCTGCAAATATTGTTTTAAATTTTCTAGACATATATACAAAAATCGCTCGTTCGCGCTCTTCATGAGAAGTCGGAAATTGATATAGGGTGGTAAGTTCTTGCATCTCTCTGATCAAAAGTGCATGGAGAAAAATCCCTCGTTTTTGATTTTATGTTTAGGAGCTCGAATATACGAAAATAAGGAATCGCGAAGCCTTGCGTTACATTATTTTGAAATGAACATGGTAATTTTACAGTAATGACTACTGACAGTCATTACAGGTTGCTTTTCTACATTTTGCCTAAATTTCAAAAGCCTGTTGATTTTTTTCGAGGAAAAGTTTCAGTGATATGTGTGCTATCATTACTTCAAACCAGAAAAAAATAAATTGGTTTTGAACCACATAACGACAAGTGATCCCAAAACCGGCAGAGCTAGAATAAAAAGCTACCTTACCACATTGCATATACAGGGTTTGTCCGGAAAGTAATAGAACTGAGTCGATTTAAAAAAATTTAATGATCCAATCGTTACAATTCTTTAAAAACTTTCAAAATAGGCTCCTTCTGCGTCGATGCAGCGCTGCCAGCGCGATTTTCAAGCATTGAAGGCGTCACGGAAGGCATTCTCCGGAATAGCCTTGAGAGCCGCGGTGCATGCTGCTTCCAGCACGTTCTTCATCAGCGACCTCTTCCCGGCCCTCCAAAACAGCCTGCTGCCACCGAAACACACCACTTCTTGCTAAAACAACACCTGGGGAATTTAATCGCGTACCTCTGCTCTAACGAACGCTGCATTTTCGGCTTGCACCACTCAGAGAAACACGTCGCGCGAAAATGCCTGTCCTGACTCTCCTAGTGCTCAGAGACAACTGACCAGCCGCTCATTCGTTAGCTAGGAACGCCCTCTACCGAATCCAGTCGGTGCGCGCATGTTCCGACGTACAGTCATGGCGAAAGAAAATGAGTCCTATTACTTTCCGGACAAACCCTGTATAACAAAAATCATGACAATTCAATTCATTTAGAACTCCTTGAATTTATTTTTATATTATGTATAAAAAAATAACCTTACGAAATAAGCTCTTCATGTTGTCTCACTACTGTGCAAGCCCATAAAAACAAACATCATAAGGAACCAGCAAAATAAAAACTCTATTATGTCCGTATCCAGATATTGTACTTCAGATAAATTAAATATAAATGCAAGGGTATCCCAAGGGTCAGTACTAGGTCCGATTCTATTTGCAGGTTGTGTTAACGATTTAACAAATTTAAACGATCTTAAATTATTAGTATCTAGATCAACACTTGTCAAAACGGTCTAACAAAGCACGTGCATTCTGGATGACGTCAAAAGAATCAACTATTTAAAGATATTTCTCTACAATTCATTTATTAGAGATGCAAAAATCAAGTTAGCTTTGTCATTAACAATGATTGAGTTATTTAGACAATAAGGCATATTTATCTATCTATATTATGAACTTCTCCAGAATTTAAACAGTGAAGAAACACGCTAATTTTAACATATAAATGGGGATGTGATGGGTCACAGCAGACAACATTCGATCAAAAATTTGAAAATAACTTCGATTCTGATGCAAATATATTCCAAAGTTCATCTGTTCCGTTACGGTTGTCTTATAGCGAAGGCACTAAGATAATATGGCGATAACCGTTGTATTCTTCGCCGCGATTGTGCCGACCCATTCGCATAAGATTTGTGAAGGAAACAGTAGATATCCGACACAGGTCGCGAAATTAAACAAATGCTTTCTAGTAAAACATGTAATGATGCTCAGAATGGTTGATGCGAAAGTGTGTAATGCCGCTACCAACACAAAATCCACGATGGAATGCTAGATTTGCGGTGCTACATCCAAAGACTTCAACGATTTATCAAACAAACGTCCTTGTAATGAAGATTCCTTAAAATTTGGCTTATTTCATATTGCGTACAAATTGCCAGTGCATAAACGGCAATTAAAAAGTGAAAGAGATAAACAAATAGTTCAACAAAGGAAATTGGATATACAAAAGGAATTTAGATCCCAAATGAGTCTTATAGATGATGTTCCAAAAGCTTTTTTCAGAACAGCAATGCTGGGAATACCAGTAGGAGATTTTTTACGGATCATGAGCAACAATAACCGGTATAGATTCCCGTCTCCTTTTTCGTCTTAAAGTAATTTTAGAAGCGATATTAAGCGGCCATAAAATAGACAAACAGAAGTTTGAAATATTTTGTTTGGACACGGCACAACTGTACTTGTGTGCTTTTTAGATCATTTTTGGTTGTCATCTTCTTAATAACATCTTTTATATTTTTTAAATAAATATGTTCACGTTTTCCAACTATAAGCATTTTATTTCTTTATCTGCTTTTTTTAGTACCAATATTAGCCATAACAGAGCTAATTACAGTTTTTGAAGTAACTTAAAATGAAAAAAGTTTTGTCCGGATTTTTAATTCAAATACCCGTGTGTGCGCTGTTCAATAGGAGCGCAAGAATTGTTTTGGCAGTGCGTAAGTGAAATTTGAATAAGGTGTAGAGACTCACAGTTTTTCCATCAGCTGATACGACCAGTGTATGCGAACTACCGCAGGCCACGTGACCGACATCCGTCAGATCTATAACTAATGTCGGTGTATATCTGGCATTGTTATCCCCGTGGCCCAATCTTCCATGGTCACCTTCACCCCAGGTGTACAGTTTGCCATCCTCAGTTATGGCCGCACTGTGCCTGTATCCTGAAAAATATACATACAAGTAGAGCAATTTCGAAATATAAAAATTAGTGCCACCCGGCAAATTTTTATTTCGAAAAATCGGGCCTACGAAACAAAGGAAGTGTTAGTACAGTGGACCTCCGGTAATGCGACAAACATTATGCAGGGCAGTGTCGGATTATAGAGCACTGCCTAAGACCCCTATGGTCCGGAATTATTTACAAAAGAGTACCTTGTAATCCGACAAATTACATATCCAATGGTAAGATTATATGTATATGTTATGTATATGTATGTATGTACTTTGAAGTACAAATCATACATAGTTTATGTATGTCGAATTTAGTAAATTAAATAACAATAAAGAGCTTACGTTTTATTATAAAATTAAGCATAAATGCACATACACTATCTACCAAAATAATCAAGAATTATTAATCAAAATCATTAATGAATTTATCAAATTATGAAGATTGGAAATATTCATCAATTTTTTTTAAGCTTGTTATAACGCGAGATCAGAGCTTTGTCCCTCAGTCTTCTCAAAAGTAAAAGTTCGTTGTAGGACGTACCATTCTCTTCAGCCCATTGTAAACCTAACTCAAAGGCGTTATTTGCGTGATGTGCTGTGACTTGTGGAGCAGTTGCAATCGTTATTTTCCTGATTGTTTGTTGTATAATTAGAAACCTCTTTTATAATCTCTTCGTCAGACATTTCATGAAAACCACTTTCCTCTTTATCCATTCCACTGCACCAAATTTCCAAATCTTCCGGACTTATGTGTTTCAGTAGCGACTTGTTCTATAACTTCCGAAGTAACACTGATTTGTGGAACGTTAATAGGAGTGGTGACTATATCTGGCCATAACTTTTTCCAAGACGATTTAATTGTTGTAGACGGTAACGCATTCCACGACTGACAAAGAGCAAAAATCAAGTCTTTCATATTAAATTCTTTTAAAGTTTTTTCTATTGGTTGGTCTTTTGATACGGCTCTCAGAAGTAGGTTTTTCTGATAGTCGTGCTTGACAAACTGAATGATATTCTGATCCCTTGGTTGAATCAGTGCAGTGCAATTTGGCGGAAGAAACATCGCAGTGATGCATTTATTCTCAGTTGTTAGTTCTTCTTCAGACGGATGTCCGGGAGCGTTATCAAAAACCAACAACGCTTTTTGGGGAAAATTATGATCTTTTAACCATTTTCTAACTTCAGGTACGAAGCATTCATCAAACCACTTTTTGTAAAGTTCTTTTGTCATCCATGCACTTTTTTGTCCGGTATAGTGTACAGGTAAAATGTTCTTGAATGCCCGTGGTTTATTAGATTTCCCAATGATGGTCATCTTAAGCGCGTGTGTGCCCGCAGCGTTGGCACATAGTAGTATGGTTACACGCTCTTTAATTACTTTTCGTCCAGGTACGGATTTTTCATTACAAGAAACGAAAGTTTTGTTAGGCATCACACGCCAAAAAAGCCCTGATTCGTCTGCATTGTACAGTTGAGACCGGTCAAGATTTAAATCGTTTACCTTTTGCAAAAATCTTAATCTAAAGGGCTCTATGCAGGTGGCATCGTTAGAAAGTTTCTCTCCTGTAATAGTCATTAAACGTATGTCATGACGACTTTTAAAACGTTCTAGCCATCCTTTGCTGGCCACAAAATCATCTTTTTTTGTTATTTCCTTATAAAAAAACTTAGCTTGCATGGCCAACATGGGTCCTGAAATTAGTGCATGCCTATTTCCTTCCTGAAGAAACCACATGTACAAATCTTCTTCCACTTCTGGACGTTCAGCTTTCTTGAGTGTCTGTCTCTTGCCTAGCCCGCAGTCAGTAGTTGACACGAACTTCTTGATTTTCTCTTGATTTCTTTTAATGTCATAAATTGTAGATCGGCCTACGCCGTATTCACTTGCTAAACTACTGAAAGTTTCATTGCGATTTAAGCGGTGTAAAATATCACATTTTTCTTTGTCAATGTTTTGTGCTTTCGCTTCTGAGTTTGTGATGACATTACTAGGTACTATACTTAATACACAATGAATAAATAGTAAACAATGAACGCACGCTAGGCCGTACGGCTATCACCAGTAGTCAAATTCAAACTATTACAATGCTTACGCGTCGAGCACGATAGCGGTGGCGCGTATAAGTTGTAACCTGTTCAAACCTGCGTGATCTACATTAGAGAAGACTGTCAAATACGTATGTATGCAATACATATTCAAAGGCATGTCGGAATAGACAGGGGCCTAATTACACAATTTCATCGCCTAAACGATTTATTAGAAGCGCACCTGCTACCTTTGACAGACACTTACCAGCATGGACATACTTAGCGACCTTCGCAGCGAACGGCACCAGGATCTTCTCTGGAGTCTTGTGCGTTACGCAATTTCCATGCCCTAGCTTCCCGTAGTCTCCGTCGCCCCAACTGTACACCCATCCGTCCTCCGTAAGAGCCAGAGTGTGCCCGTCGCTGCCCTTCGAGCTGGACAATTGACGAACGGGCTTTTCCAACGGGATCCGCTTCGGCGTGCTCTGATTGGCCGTTTCGCCGAGGCCGAGACGACCGTAACTGCCTTTGCCGCAGGCGGTCACGTGACCGTCCGCGTGGACGGCGAACGTGCAGTATTGGCCCGCTTCCATCTGGAAAAGCAGGGGACACGTATTCATCTCATGCGAATCCAAACCAAAAATGAGAAAGTCGCGCGCAAAAGTAATCTCGTCATTTGAAATGGCTGCTATATTTGCAAATAGCGCCAAATAAAATATATAAACATTAAGTTGTCAACAAGCTATGGAGCGATACACCTAAATAACGTGGACTAAGGACTTATTGTTATTGCTTATGGAGGGCAGGTCATTGATATACAGTAGTGGAACAAGTATATAGACAAATTAATATTGTGCTGTATTTCTTTTTTGGCTTGTTTTATTAATACACCTACCTGTATACATAATACGTTATAGCATAATACTCACTTATACATAAATAAATTCATTAGACTCCCTTCAATAAAAAATTAATTGAAAAAAACTGGAACTATGAAGGACAAAAATATACAAAGCAAAACAATTATAGAAAAAAGAAGCAAAGTTCATTGAATTATAGAAAAACAACCATATTTGTGTTAATAGTTTGTAGCATAACCATTATTATCAATCACAGCCTGGCATCGTCTCGGCATAGATTGTAGAAGTTTGTTGATATAAGATTCATCAATATGTCTCTACTTTTGCTCTAAAGCGACAAAAAGTTAATCTTTGTTTGAATAATTTATATCTCGTATTAGCTTTTCTAAGTATTCCCATAGATTTTCAATGGGGTTTATATCGGGAGACTGTGAAGGCCATTTGAGAACTGGTATTTTTTCATCCAGAAAGAATTTCATTGCGAGATTTGAAGTGTTCTTCGGATCATTATCTAGCTGGAAGATTGATCTTAAGGGCATATTGTCTTCCATATAGGGTAACATGACATGATTTAGTATGTCTGTGTGTACAACCTTATCCGTAATGCCATCTATTCTATGTAAAGGTCCCATCCCAAACCCCGAAAACCACCCCCAAACCATAACAGACCCGCCTCCATGTTTGACAGTGGGCAAAGTGTACTTGGGGTTCAATCTTTGTCCACTAGGACGTCTAACGTAATGAACACCATCTGATCCAAACATATTGAACTTGGATTCGTCTCTGAAACATACCCTCTTCCAGTCAGATGCTCCAATGAAGATGCAACCGTGCAAATTGTAATCGGTTTTTCCTCGAGATTAGCGGCTTCTTACTCGGGCGACGTGCAAATAACTTCAAATCATTTAATCTTCTACTTATAGTTTTCGTAGAAACAGTGACAATTGCTTTTGTTTCGATTTCGACTTTTATTTGTCTTGGGGTTTTAAACGGATCTTTGGACGAAATTACTTTTATTAATCTAACTGATCTAGCATTTAGTTTTCTAAGCCGACCACTTCTCTTACAAGCTTCCAAGATACCTTTTTGTTTATATTTGTTCAATATTGCCAAAACTGCTTTACGCTTCAGCTTCAAATTTTTGGAAATGTCGTTGACGTTGATCATCTTTATATAACTCAATGATCTTAGTTTTCCCATCGAAAGAAATTTCTGGTCTTAAAATCACTCAACTTATTCCACAATACTTGATGAACACAAACTAATCCTCTTCTAGAATTTGTCTACATATTTTTGTCCCTCATAAAAAAGTGCTTATATTCAGACTTGTATTGTGTTCATTGCAGATAATGTAAAAACAAGGAATTTAGTTTTTCTACTAATAACGCATTTGCTTATGGCGCAATGAAGTATGAATTCGTTTTCTAAAGGTATTTAGGTAAATATTCATATTAGTCTATATACTTTTGTCCGTTTCTGTATATTAGAAATAGCAGGGGGCCAATAACTGATCCCTGCGGTACCCCGTTGCAAATAGGCAAAAGGTCAGAGGCGGTGCCTTCATTGCTTACAAACTGCCGCTAGCTCGGTATTTCTTTTGCCATAGCATTCTAGTGGTTTGAATAGTATATCTAAATAAGGCACACATGGTAGCTATAGTACATATAAGAGTTATCTTCTATATTATCCAGTACCTATTTTAATAAGGTGAGAAGTGCTTTTATTGTGGTTGAATTTTTTCGAAATCCGAATTGTGCTACAGATAGGACAGATTTACCTTCGCAGTAGCTTGTTAATTTCTTTTTTCACGATTTTTCAAATTATAGGTATAATTGCAATTCGTCTGTAATTTTCGGCGGAGTCTCTGTTGCGTTTTTGTGAATATGGATAATTTTAGAAATTTTGAATGCATCCGGCCAAATACCCTCTCGTATACATTTATTATACAAGAACGCCAGTAACAATCCATCGAAGGTGGATATTGCATAAATAATATCGCTCTTCTGATATCGTGGGGAAGTATTGGAGATATAAAGAAGGAAAAATATGGTATAGAAATTTTATTTAGGAAAACTCAGAATCAACATTGGACACAGGAAGCATACTCATGATTCTACCCGAAATTGTCGAAAAAAAGTTATATATAATAAATAAATAAAAATAAATTTTTAAAAAAACAATTGGACTCTGATTATTTTAAGTTGTTATAACAACACAGCAAGACAGTCAAACATTGAATTTCATTGAGATATCAGTGGAATACAATGATTAAAAAATGTTCAGTGTTGTCATTTTGTCGATATTCTGAACGGTGAGTTTCTGGTCAGTTTCATAGTAGTTTATTAAAAAAAATCATCAAACATATATGCAGACATGTATGTCTACTCAAGGCAAGAAAAAAGTTCAGGTCGCACTTGCTTTCAAGCAGTATTTTTCAAGTTATAAGTATCAGCACTGCATGAGATACGAATGTTTATATCAATATACTCCAAACAAGTGTCGCATTTGTTACGTATTCTCGAAGCTTCTCTTGGCACGAGAATAATAAAAATAGTGGGTCAAGCATCACTTGCAAAATGGAATAAAACGCTATTGGGTCTCGTGAACGCGTCTTATCGTTATGATTCCATGGTTCAAAAGCGACTATAATGATAAGAATATGAAAGATTTCCTTATTCATAATTAACGTGAGCAAGGCACTCACGTGCAAAATGTTTCTCAGGTTTTTGGATATATTTAGAAATGTATGAAATAAATGACAATATACAGAGTGGTTCAAAAAACTACTCCTTTTGGAGAAAAATTGGAAATGGAAATTAACTACACCGTGTATCTTTCTAAATGTACATTTCAAGACATATGTTGTATTTTGGGATTTAAAAATATTGTCATTGTTTTTTTTTCAATCACCCAGTATAAATGGTTCCATATTTTTAATATGAGATCATAAAATTGAGAATGAACGATAATAGAATTCCGATATTATGAAACAATAGAACTAGAAAGAAGCTTAAATAAATCATTTTGGATTATCGTAAAAATACTTTCTTTAGGGACACATGCTACCTATTCAGAACAATATATTTACTGGAAAAATATGTTATACATTATTTATCTCATCGTAGACAAAGTAACAGAAATTCCAGTCGATATGTAAGCCCAATAATAAGTTGGCACATGTCCGTGATTAGTCATGCGTTACTAGCCCTGGGTCAATATTTTCTGTTTCCTAAGTAAATAGTTGGTCTTAATAGAAATTATAAAGTATGGAATTACTGAGACAATTTCCATACTACAATTAGTCAAATAGTACACGGCGCATTAAAAAATATTTACGAAATCAGCGGTGTAAACTAATTTGGAGCTTATTTACGTAAGACGCATATTTTCATTTCAATGAATTAAATCATGGACTCAGCCTTTAATTGCGGTATTTATTATTAATTATAAGAAATTTCTTCACTTCCCATGTCAATCAACGAGGAAATATTGCAATCGCGAAGTCTGTCGGTAATCTTTGGACCCACAAATCGAAAAGTACTGCTCGGATTTTGATAAATTTTGACACAAGGTTACTATTAATGTCATTAGAAACCAAATCTGTATTATAAACGTTTCGGTTACATCACAATGACTTCTTCCAAGTGACACTTCTTTTTTTTCAGTTTCACATTCCTATACAGCGTGTCCCTACAATATCCCGGATTTCTTTCATACACCCACTAACCTGTTGCACTTGATGAAACGTCTTCGACTTGACAGGCAGGAGTATCAACTCCTGATTACCTTCAGCCAATTGGTAAGAGGAGTTGCTACCCCAAATGTACACCTCGCTATTTTCGTACGCGCCTAGGTCTGTGTCAGACGAGCACCCCCCAGTGTAGTCGGCGGCCATTGACGCTAGTACCTCCATAAGGGACAGTGCCGCTTGATAAATGCTCATATCTTTTTCGTTTTCCGTGGATTCACTGGTTCCTGGACACTGTTTTAAGCCTGGAATAAACACCCTCCATAATTTAATAGGTCAGCGCAAAAACCTTTTTTATTATTATTTTTTTATATCTAATAGTTCGTTTTTGTATTATAAGCACCTTTCTGGGAACAGACCAAAAGATGTGTCTTTCCCAATGTTGAAACTAAAGGTTCTTATAATGGAGGAAGCCTTTGCTAGTCGAGTAAGCAATTTGTCTACATGATTAGTAAAATCTAATTTATGGTCAATGGTAATTTGAAGGTGTCTTTTTGTGTATCAATTCATTATTTAAATTTATAAAACCAAGAGAGCATTTCAATGTCATAAATTTTGTCTTATTAACATTAAAAGTCAAGTAATTGTTGTCACACCAGTTTTTGATTGATTGTATATCACTATCAATTTCTTTTATATCTTTGTCTTGACAAAGTATTATGGTATCGTGTGCAAAAACTACGAATTTACCATTTATGCATGAGTTTAAGAAATCGTTGATATAGACTGGGAATGGATCGCACCTAATACTGATCCTTGAAGTAATTCCAGTACAACCATATGTGTTTATAGTATATTACCATTTGAGTTCCAAAAGACTGAAATTTCGAATAATCTTCAGAGTTTGTTAATAACAAAAATAATGGAAATAGATAAAAACTGTTACAGACTATTTCAGCAAGAAATAGGGATAGTAGTATATAATTTAAGCAAAATAATCTTATTGATCGTATTTTTCATTGCTTATTTTTGAAAATGTCACTTAAATATCAACTATTAACATTCCACTTGTTTTAATTTAGCATGTAATATTTTTAAGGTACATAGGGGAAGCCCTGGGAAAGTGAACACCTGGGAAACTCGAATTACCCGTTTTACATCCTAACTATGAGACGACCATCGTGAAAAATACACTCGTTCAAATTTCTTCAATAATCGGCAATCGGTTGTAGAAGTGCTTATTTGACTACGAGAAATCAAAACGTATTGTTTTACAATGTGTGCTTGTAATTCATTCTTTATATCATTTGTTTGAACAGTTATTTAAAATATTTAGCGTATATTTAAAGAACTTTCTCGGTAGTGCGAATAAGGGGGATTAAGTCAATGGTTTTGGTTGGAAACAAGAAAACACTTAAACAAGTTATTTCAGGCAAGGCAGATAAGGACTGGAATCATATTTTTGTAATTAATAAATTCCAATGACCCCACCAACATAATTGTGTTCCAAATTATGAGACTTGCCTTTCCAGTCCACAGACAAGGGAAATATTGAAGTGACACTTTTAATTACAAAGTAAAAAAAATATATTTTATTTTTTAAAATTGCAACCACTAGATTTTGAAGACTGATTATAATAAAGTTCTTTCAGTAGTTTCCTAGAAATTGTTTAAAGTGTCCAGTTATTTGTTGAATAATTTTATAATCTGCAAGTATTCTAGATACATCTTTCAAGATATCTTAATCTTAATTCACCAGAAGTAAACAGTATGAATCATGTAACATAATTTTTAGACATTGTAATGTTATAATAAATACAATGAACCCTAGGAATTAACTTAAACAATACAACAATAAAAAACTAAAGGTAAATAGAGATTAGTCAAGTTTCCTGGTTGTAATATATATTGAAAGTTTAATGACTCCAAAATATTTAGGGGCAATGGCCCAACTCACTGATATTTTGTTTTTCTTTTAATAAAATAGAGGCATTTCTCATTTTACAACTCTGCCAGTTATTTCTGATTGCCTGAACACCCTGCACGGGTTTTTCTGTCTATTAACTCCTATGTAGACCATCAAAGTTTTTGTTATGCTAACCAATAATGATATGCATGTTTAAGTATATATGGCCTTTCACAAACTGGAGGATTCACCCAGTTCTGTTCATATTATTCATGTATATTTTTTAATCATCAACCTTACATTAATAAAAGAACTTACCCTCAATTTGACTTATCCCACTTCTGAACAGTTTGCTTGTGAGCACTTTGTTTTGAGAAGATGCATCCAATGCCATGCTCATCCATTCTAGCAGATATCTCAATGAGCCTCTCTGTAGAGCTATGCTGAGTAATATCTCACAGCACAATAACTTTCCTTTTTCATCAGCTGCAGTTTCATGCAGAACAGCATTTTTCAGAAATTCACTGACTTGTTCTAAACTAGTTATTCCTAAAATTTCAAGTAAATATTTGAAATATTGAAAATGCTGCTAATACACAATATCCTAACTCTTGAACAAAGACATTTTTCTTCTTCAAGATTGCATTAATATCCCTTAGCTTTTTCTTAAAATCCAGTATGAGTATGAGAACATAATCTTTCATTATCATATAAAGATTCACAAAATATTAGAGAACAAGATATTTGCATTAAAGTCAAATCTTTCAGTATCAAACATCCTTTTCAAATTGTGTTTGAACAAAATTTTTTTGACAAATGGTAGTCTAATTTTGAAGGTATTTGAACATCCTTCCTCCCACATCATAGGTCAAGGAATTATTATTCATGTAGAAAATTTAGAATAAAAATTATTAGGCAGCCTAACTGGTTGCTCAGAGGTATGTTTTTTGAACATGATATGAAGTTCTATATAAAAGAAGAACATTTACTCTGACTACATAACTTCAGCCGACTCTGAACTGATTTTATTAATATTAAGAAAAACCTTGTAAGAATGAGGTACACATAGCTAGTATGTCTCAAAAAAATTGATACAATGGGAGCATAACCATTAGTTATCAGTGGAAAAAGAAAAAAATGCAAATAAATACTAGAAAAATGTAACATCAGAAATTCATTTGTTTGTTTTCATGTTGATAATTCATATCTTTTTTAACTGTTAAATGAAACCACATATATATAGACGTGACTGTTTCCTGAGGTTTTACTCACCTTGGTGGTATTTTTAAGTTTTATTTTGAAGAAGACTACCAAGGTGGTCAACACAGCAAACAGTCAATTTTACATAAATATAAGGTTTCATTTATTGGCACAAAAAAATTATGGAGAATTATGCACTTAAATGCATTGAATACTAAATTAACCTTAAATTAATAACACATTAGTAGGAGTATGGTAATCATCAGAAAATATAAAAACTACTAAAAAAAACTCAATATTTACCTAAATCAGTTAACTGTGCATCATTTGCTAGACACAGAAGTGGCAATTTTTGTATCAAATCAATAGTTGTTTCCAACACCGAGTTACACAAGGATGGTATCCCCAATATTCCACTAACTTGCCAATTCTGCTGCAGCAAAGAAAACAAAAAACATAGCCCAGTTTTGACCCCAACTTCCAAAAGGGCTTGCGACCCTGTCGCAACATCTCTGGGCACCGCAGGTAGACTTGTGTAGCTAGAAGTAGCTTCTGGAGGTTGTGTCTCCGGGTTGTCATTGTCATGATATCTCACTAGCAATGCATGATAGATTCTTTTTAAAATCAGCAGCCGTTGCTTCAAAATCGCAGCAAATTGAGTGGAAGAACATACTTCTTTGGCAAGTTGTAGCTGGGATGTCAACAGTGTGATAACATATTGGTTCAATTCACCCACAGTTGGAGCATCATATTGGAAGCTTGGTAAGACTTGCACATCGTTGTATGATGCTGGAGTAGTCGGTATTACCCTTATTTCTTTATTCTGAAGCAACACATCATACATAGATTGAACCAAATCCCTATTTGCAATATTATCCGTGCTCTTTGTGGACCATGTTGTATTAGTTGGTTCGAGAAAATCTAATTCAACGTCTGCGTAGGTGTTTTCCATCTTATTTGAATGTATTATTTTTTTTTCCACTTGCCATAATATACACCAAATGTGCCAAACTTGCTGAAAAAAGCTTGTGAAAGCTGTTCCACGCGGCGAGTGCTTGAATTGAACGAATTAAATGATATCTCCGTTTGAAAGCTATAAGAATACTGATTGTTGATAATCAACTTTATGGTTTATATTTTTATCACTGAAATTTTGTTTATGTAAAATATGACATGATGACGTTTAGGATTCGGATTTTCCAGAAAATATTGATTCATTTTTATCTAGTGGGATTTTTATCTTATGTAAATTCGGTCGGATGGCATTGACGCTGGTGATGGGAACACACAGATACTGGTATTCCTTCTAACTAATGTTAAAAACGACATGCCACCCTATTATTTAATACATATGTATACTATTCGTCATTATTCGTCAGAGCGGTCCGGTGGACCTGTGCTCTTATTTAAAAGTCTCGTCGGTCTGTTAGTCTGTCAGGTCTGGCTACCCAGACACCAAACATGTTTAATGGGAAAAGGGAAAGAAGCAAAGAAAGGAAGGAAGAAATAGAGCAAAGAAAAATAGTAAATGATTTGAAATAGCTTAAGCATTATTGCTTTGACTACTCGAATTTTTTGTAACTCCAAAAAAATAATTTTGATCGCTTTCGTATACTTATATAATTTTGACTAGTCTGAATTTACAATTTAATTTTGATCACAGTGCGAGGCGAGGCCTGGAATGTTTGCGAACTTGCTCGACTGTGTAGTCTACTGAATCACGCAACAGAGGGTTGCTGTGCGATTTCGCTTGATTATAACACCGCTGCGCCTGTTGTTTTACATAATCCCTTAGATATAGGATATCAAGATCTCTGTGAATGGTCTCATTTGACACGTACCAAGGGGCGTTAGTAATTGTGCATAGGGTTCTGTTTTGCAGGACTTGCAGTCTCTGCATGTGCTTCTCGGCAAGAAAACACCAAGCCGCACATGCGTAGGTGAAAGCGGGTCTTATGACCATTTTATACAACCGAATCTTTTTGATCAAACTTAATTTTGAATTTCTGCACAACAAAGGATAAAAGCTGCAGAAAGGTAATTTGGAATTTTGTTGTCAAAATATCAGTCTGTTTCGGCCAGGTCAACCCCTTGTCAATGATGACTCAAAGATACTTGACAGATTGCTTCCATGGTATGCGAGTTCCATTCATTGATATATCTGAGGGGGCACCGCGACGTTTTTTAGTACAATAGATTGCCTGCGTCTTCGCAGTATTAATTTTGATCAACCACCGATCCACCCACTCCAATACTTCCTCCACCGCACTCTGCAGCATGTCGTGAACCAGGTTACCAGAACAAGACTGGGCTAGCAATGCAGTGTCGTCAGCATAGACATAGATTTCACAGTTGCTGGGGCAAGGGACGTCATGTATATAAAGTGAATAGAGGGTTGGTCCTAAGACTGAACCCTGAGGAACACCGGCTCTTAAGGGCCGTGTTGTTGACAACACATTGTTAATTTTGATCCGAAACTTCCTTCCTTCTAGAAAAGATTTAGATTTAGTTTTAGTAGCCAAAATGGAAAACCCTTTTGGATGAGTTTATACAAGAGGCCCATGTGCCACACCTTGTCAAATGCCTTTGAAAAATCTAAAAGCAAGATACCAGTACTTTTGTTCAGGGTGAACCCCCTGGTTACATGCTCCACTGCCTGTAGCTCTGTACTATGCTCGGACCGAATTGCACGTCAGGAATCACGTGGTGATCTGACGAGAAATTCTCAAGGTGACGATAAATCACCTTTTCAGCGAGCTTAGAAGGAGCTGACATCAGGCGAATGGGACGATAATCCTGGGGGAATATCGAACCTTCTTTGGGATCGTGATGACTTCAGCGACCTTCCACGCCTTAGGAAAGTAATGAGTTCTAAGCATTGCATTGATTATTGTCACCAAATAAGTCAAAGCCTTGAGCGAAAGCAACTTCAGTGCTTTGTTGGTGATTTGATCCTCTCCAGGTGCTTTACGCACCTTAAGGTCCTTAATGTGGTGCTGGTGTGCAAAACGGAATGTCAGAGGATTCCGTTGATGTGCTATGTTGAGATTCATCTGAATAAGAGTCTTCCGTAGAAGAATCTTCTGAAAAGGAGTCACCGATGTTGGTATCGCCATTCGCTCTGAAGTATCTCCTGACAGATCTTACAATTTGTCGTTCCTCGTCAAGGTCATTGTCCAGATCATAATTGGGAGAGAACTGTCATTCCATGATGTCAGCAAAAACTATGCCTCCAGGACCATGAATATGTGGTAGTTGTTCTTGCCTTCCGTTTTTGAGCGATTTTGAAACTTTCCAGAGAGGAATACTTGATTCAAGCATCCCCGCCAGAAAGCCGCTCCACTGCTCATTGCGAAATTCATGGAGTGCATTTCTCACTTCATGGACGAGATTCGTCGTTCTACGAATGCCATCAGGATGACTTATTTAATATTTAATAGATGGAGGAAACATGATGCACATGGGATATTGACAATTTTATTATTCTTTCATATATACTTCTCCAGTCATTATTATGAATGACAAATTTTCGAAAATACATGATCTGAAGCTTTTTATTGAATATTATGTATTATTGCAAAGGGGGCAAAATAATAGTTAATGAAATCAACTGTAAAAACTACTTCCAAACACAATACAATAAATGATAGAACCGAATATACGTGAACAGAAGTCGAATTATGTGTCCTAAAAAAAATGTCAATTGAAAGGACTACAGTATAATAAAGACATTCCAATTAGAATGTAATAATCAAGCATTCTTGGTTAATTTCTTTGCCTGGTCCATTTTTTTATTGGTGCAACAAAAAAATCATTGATTTACACTTCATGATTAATTCAAAGTTCATTCTTAATACTTAACGATGTTTAGGACTCGGATTTTTCAGAAAGTTGAATAATTTTCAGCCAATGGCATTTGTATCTTATGTAAATTCGGACGGATAGCATTGAAGGTGGTGATGGGAATACACAGATACTGGTATTCGTTCAGAAGAACGTTCATGTTATTAAAGACCACATGCCACATTTACATTACCCTATTATTTAACAGATGGAGGAAATGGAATGCATACGGGATATTGACAATTTTATTATTCTTTCAGTTATACTTCTCCAGTCATTATTATTAATGATAAATATATCATCTGAAGCTTTTTATTAAGTATTGTTTATTATTGCAAACAGGGCAAAAAGTTCATGGAATCACTGTAAAAACTTTATTTCCGAACACATCCAGACAATACAATAAATGTTAGAACCTAATTTACAGAAGTCTAATTATATGTGTTACAAGAAAAAAAATGTGTCAATTGAAAAAATCTGCAGTATAATAGAGACAGTCAAATTAGAATGTAATATTTAAGCATTTTTGGTTAATTTCTCAGCCTGAACCATTTTTTTCTTGGTACAACAAAAAAAAAATCTCATTTCATGATGAATTCAAAGTTCACTCTTAATACCTATACAAAAATCTGGAGAACTTAAGGTTTCCAAAGTCTGACGAGTCCATCTTCACTGTAAGAACACAACAGGTTTTGATGAGGGTGATGAGCAATACCTATCACGTCTTTCTCGTGAATCTGCAAAAGATAATGCAAATTATTTGTTAATGCACAATTTGAATTTGAGAGATAGGAATAAAACAAAAACAGCATTCAAGAAAATTGTTGAAGTATTCTTACATTGAGAGTTCTTTCCAATTTCCCTGAGTTGGTCGAAAAACAGTAAAGTACCATGTCTTCGCCTACACAGAATATCCAGTCACCTCTAGGAGAAACGCAGGAGCAGACAAAGTCACCTCCTTCTCGTTTACCGCTGGCGAATGATCGTACAATCTGGAAAATAAAAAAAAAACGTAAACACTAAAGGTTGCTTGGGTCAAATAAATCAGACTACAACATAATAAAATTCCATTTAGCTTACAATTTTATTTTTCCAATATACTCTTTTGGACCATATCATACCCCAACATTTTAAATACTGCTGGGCCTTAGTTTGACCACTGATCTTTATGACTTTCGAATCTCTTTGATAGGTTCAACGAAATAAAAACTTGTTGCAAATATGCCATGTATACAAAATGGGTAAAAAATTAGTACATTTGGTGTAAAATCACCACACCTGGCAACCCTGATCAATTTGTAAGTGCATCGATGATGGCGTGGGAATAAGAGGGTTGTGTAAGTCTGCTTGCATATACGTTTAGCTTGACGCAAATATAATTTTCGGGTTTGGTAGCACTATCCGATAGTGCATTATTGGCAACTGTTCTGTGATTAATGTGAAAATTCAGACATTCGGATAGGAATAATATAAGAAAAAAACCTTTTTGCGACAGAAAATAAAATTTGCTATCTGCCGCCACTTTTTGATATTAAATGAACAGTGATACGAAGCACTACATTGCAGTCATTGACTGAATCTACCCATGCTTTCCAATATAAAGAATTCACGGATATTTCCTGATACAGCATTTATTTTGCTTGACTGATTACAATCTTACCTGTCCTTGCAAATTTATGATAACCACGGTGTTTGTACGATTGCAGACGATGAAGTGCTCGGGATTTTTAGGAAAATTGTGGATATTGTTCACGCTAACATCTGTAGTTGCCAACGACTTGAAAGTATTTACGCATTCAGTAGTTTTTATGCTCCACATTTTCACTGTCCCATCTGAAGACGCACTACAAAAAAATAAATGCTATTACGACTGCTCCAAAATCAAGGTGAACATATTTTACCTGAGGATATTGTGGCCATCTTGAGTATAAATCACTTCATTAACAAACGATGTGTGCCCTCTGAATTCCTTCAGTGTTTTGCCTGATTTCAGTCCATGTATCCTAAAATATATTTTATTGATAACATTCAAACAATCATATTTAAAAAAAAATTTGCATACCTGATTGTGTGGTCAAATGACGCACTCAGCACCTGACTATTATCCCTGGAGAATTGCAAACAAGTGATACCCTTGGAATGTGCTTTATCGATTTTTCTCAAACATTGTCCAGTGCTTATTTTCCAAACCTTCACTCGACCAGCTTGAGATCCGCTAACCAACATTTCACTGTCTCTTGAGAATGCCATACATAAAACTGCATGTTCCATCATCATGAAATTTTCCTAAAAATAAATTAAAAACAGAAAGTTATCAAGTCTATAACTCCGATCAGCTTCTTCCCTGTGAGTGCTGTGATTAACGAGAGTAATAATTTGTTCCACTTTTGATGGATTTATTACCAATTGAGAAATATATATAGCTACCTGGGCTTGGTATTTGAGATCCTTCCTGATTTTCCCTGTGGTGAAATTCCACACTTCAATGATGCCATCAACACTACCACTGATCAGATACTGGCCATCTGGAGAAAACCTAGCACACTCCACATGAGACTTTTGGCCAAACTTGATCTGCTTAGCCATTTGGGTTGGAAATGTTTCTTCTTCTTGTTCTCTGACAGCAGCCTTACCTGAAGATCGTAATTATTGATATAGAAACGTAGAAGTCCGCTAACACCGTCGGAATCATCAATAAATTCAGATGATATAGGCTAAAAATGCTGATCCAAGTAACACATGCCTTTCTACTCCAAAATAGGATGAGATGTATAACCTTGAGGGTGAATAATGTGCAAATTATAGATATAACATACCTCTGAACAAATCAATAGTTGTTCCAGGTGGCAACAATCCTTGATGCTGCTGCCATTTCAAAGCTTGTCCAAGTAGAGCAAGCAAACGTGATGATGGTACTACTGAGACTTCACCAGACAGTGCATGCGCAATTGCAGCTCTTCTCTTTTCTTTGCTGCTGCCATCTGGATATGCCTCACGGGGGTCAAAATATGATCTTGCCAGTAGATTTTCTAGAAAATATATCAGTATGAGGCAATTGTTTGTAATTGAGCAGCCAGAAAAGCAAAACGTAAACATTCGAGTACCATGGATATTATAAAAAAATAGGTAGAAAATTTTTCTGTTACAAGAGACAAAATTGGTGGAATAGAAAAAAGTTTGTTGCTCTATATTTTTAACCAAAGCAGTTGACTTAGGTTCTTGTCCTGAGACTGCATAGAGAATAATAATTTACAGAAATGGAAAAAAATAAAAGTGTAATGAGTCCAATCAGCAAGTTTATCTTCAATTTGCTACAAATAATTACTCTTGTTTTTTTCCTAGAGTGCACGGTTTTCGTAAAAATAAAACAATCACCATGAAGAGCTGAATAAAATAGCAGGCCTTAATACCAACTTGACATTTCTTGTCAAATTGTATGTCAAAGTTGTGTTATACGGTTTTTATCATTGTTGTTGTGAAATGGAATTTAGCAATGATGAGTATGCAGTTATTATTTTTGTGTACGGGTTCTGTAATGGAAATGCTTTAGCACCTTGGTCGGGAGTATCAACGTAGATTTCCTAACAGACGCCAGAGGATTTTACGCGTTCATTTCTAAGACATCCTCATACCAAATTTTAGTTCATTCCAGTTGATGGTCTTGAAAAAACTTGTTTTTATTTTTAAGCTTCAACACCCTGTATCTCTTTAATGAAGCCCTCGAGGAAAAATGTTACATAAAAGACCTCCCTTAAAATGCGGTCCTGTGTATGTTTCATTTTTGGTCACAACTTGTGAATCACCCTGTATACTTATGTCAGTAGAATGAAAACATAAAATCAATAAAGCCTTATTTTGTTGACAGAATCTTCCAGTATGCTTACCTAAATGAATATATCTCTCAGGTTCATTTTGTTTCAGCATAATCATAGGATCAGTCTGTCTCAGCAGAGATCTTGCAGCTCCCAATTCTCTCAATTCGATCAACTCTAACACAATCTAAAATATCAGTTTAAAAATATAGGTAAAGTGTGCTGTAGCACAAAGTAATATTTTAAAGAAGTAAAAACATTGCATACCTGCTCATAGAGATCTATCAACTTCTTATCAGGCAACTTAAGAGACTGGATAGCTTTCAGAACTGTATCCCAATGTCCATTATTTATATCTGCACAAAAACTGTCCACACTATCCACAGTATTCAAAGTAACACCTGTTTCTTCCTATAAGAGGTTTGTACAATGAGTATACTGTATTGCTTTAAGTGAAAAATCAGAGGATAACTTACTTGTAATGTGTGCAAGGTCCTGAATAAGTTTGATTCCTTCAAATACTGTTGGATTAGACGAATAACGCTGTGAAAAAAGAATTCAGTTTAGCAATAATCCGGAACTTGCAAATGTATAATCTTGGATGGCGAATAAAACTTACTCAGCGGATTCTATCTCAATAGACATGCTTGTTTCTGCAAAGAAAATACTATCTCAATTCAAATTTCCAAAAATTCCCTGAAATAAACACAGCCGCACATCAACACAAGCAACAAAATTTGTTTTGCAGGTTAGCTGTCACTGTCAAATATATGGCAAGCTCTGTCAAAAAGGCATGATGATAAGTATTCGTATCGTTCGATTACCGTTATCCAGCTCAACAGTAAATTTGACAGCTTTCTAGTGCTGTTAAAAAAACATGTTAGAGATGAGAAGAGTCGTATTCGGTACGATGATGGTATTCGTTTCATTGGTTCAATAAATTTGACGTTTGCATATCAGCTGACAAGCAAACAAACTTTGGAAAAATAAACAGTGAAAATCTTTGATTATACACCTTGCGGGTGAGTCTACACAATTTCTGCTCCATTGACCAAAGAAGCTTGACAAAAAATGGCTGGATGTGTCCCCTGTTTCATCATTCCATTGCTGTTGTTTATTTTCCATCGATACATTCAACCGATTCTACTGAAATTCTGGAACCCCTGGGAAAATTCCGCAGTGAAGGAAAATGGTGAGAAGGAAAAATGTACCTTCAGTTGCGACTGCAGTTGGAATAAGAAAAAATCAGTTGATGGGGATAAGGAAGAAACTGAAAAATTGGTTGAGAAAGGGCCGACTGACTGTAATGACACGGAGAAGCTGAAGGCTTCTTAATGGTATCTTGTTTGACATTTTTAATTGAATATATTTTGAACATTATTTTGTTATATGCACTATAGTGTTGCATTTTCAATGGATTAATAGTATTTATTATGAATATGATGTGAAGTTTCAGGGTATTTTTTTGTTATTTGTAGACATACAGCATCACAAGGACTAAATAGTATATTTTAATTTCCACCCTACATTATATATTTGTGTAAATTTTCAAATTCATAAATCCAAGATATGGACAAAAAGTGGTAACTACAAAAAAAGAAAACTAAGTAATTGGGGTCACATTACAATCATTAATGGTTATATTCGCATTTAGCACCCCAAATTACCAGTGTCATTTTATTGATAGGACTCACCAGTGGCGACGCGTGACTTTTCCTAAACTGTTATCAAAACCAGATGTGAAAAACCTTATTAAAAAAAAGTTTATTTTGAACCTCCCAAATATAAGTTTTTGCTTATCGTAGGTATTTTATTTAAATTATCTTTAAATTAAGGTAAACATTCCTGGACTGAGTGTGTCTGGGGCACTTGATATACCTCATCGTCTTATGCTATGACTAATCCAAGCCGTCCGAAAAAACAGTCGACGTTTCTAGATGTTCGGAAATTTTTTGATCTTTTTTGGCAATGAATGTTAATAATTCCCTGTAATTTCCTCTATTGTCAGAGTCATCCCCTTCAAAATGAATGGGAATTCCTGTTTTGCCAAAAAACATACCGTATCTAGAAGTGTGCTGCCTAAAAGCTGGGTTAAGATAACTTTCGATTCTTGTTTTGCCAAACTGAATTAAATTGGCTACACATCTCGTATGTAACGGAGACATTTCATGCCTCCTATTTAGAGCCCTAAAACTATTTAAATTATTGACTCCGCTGCTGGTCCACCCATTTTTTTCTGTATAAAACAGATGACATCGCCAACAATACAATCTGTTTTTTTGCAACCACATAACCCAAGAGTTTCCATATACCAACTTAATTTAAAATATCCAACTACGTTTTTTTATTCCTTTTTAAAATTATCTAAAATAGGTGTTGGTCTTCCATCTTCAATGATGTCCTTTTTTTTCTTAAAAATTGTACAAGGAGAATGACTTTTCAAGTAGTTGATCGATTACGCAGCGACGCTCATCCATGTTTAATTGCACGCACACTACAGCCGGTAACCATGGTAACAAGCCCACATAATTGTCGCATCGCCCCACCCACTCGGGCGACCGCGATCAGACACGAGCCGGCTCCGAAGGTCCCCGACGGACTACCAAGTGTATCCATAAATTAAAATGGTAACAACCGCCAACCAAGTCAACTTCATCGTGTTCTCAAAACCTAGTCACTATAGGTCGCATTATTTTCATGGGGCTAATTTGCTATTTACTGAATTACTATTACATATCGCTGTTGGTAAACAAATAAATGAAATTATTTCACAGTACTTAGGCATAAAATATTTATTTCTAAGATTTTTAACTATTACCAATGGTTACATGGACGCTTCGCCACTGGGACTCACGTGATGTCCAAGCAACCCATTTTCTGCATCATTTATTATGCTTACACTATTTTATTGGACAAGAGAATGAATAAAAAGTTCATTGTAAATGGAGTATGGAGGAATAAAAGTCGTTTATATTCCGGATGTTTTATTGCAGTAATCATAATTCACTGCAAATGAAAACAAATAATATATTAGATACATTGATATAACATATACAAATCTATACCATAACATCTAAATAAACTGTCTCAACATTACACATTCAAAACTGGAAAGTTTGGTAAAGATAAATAGAATTACAACTGAATTTTTCTTATCCTCGGTCTACAAAACAAATGATATGAATGAATATCTACAAATTTCATTAAAAGCTGCTAAGACTATGGACACGGAAATAATTTGCGGAAACGTAAAAAAATATAAAATGTTGCAAAACAATATATAAAAAGGTACAAAGATCTACAACATAGCAAAAATAACAGTTCAACCAAGCAAACACACAGTATTGGTTACAATTTTTCTCATGAATAATGGTGTTACTACATTTTATTGTCTTTATTAGACATTCAAGCTTTGCTGTTTATACTGAAGAAGATATCAAATAATTAATGTCTTAAACCACCTTTTTTTGTACACAAAAGTCACAAGCTCGAGACAAAAATGGTCTCTGCTGGAAACCATTTGAGTTACTAGGCTTTGTGCACCATCCTCGAATTATCAAGTGAACAACAAAATGTACTATGTAACAATAAATTCTGAACAGCACCAAAAAACTAAAAGCAAAAATGGAGGTGGCAACTATGTTACAAAAATGAATTTCCTAATATTTGCATTCACTGATCCTTTGTGTTCATCCCGAGTGTGTTAGTATCCACAGTAGCCGAGACAAGCCTGTCATTTGAGTGAAGCGACTCGTTGACGTCTTCAGTGATATACTTCATCCTTTTGAATGGTAGATCTTCATTGGGCAGATATTCATCAATCTCTGGCTCGATGAACCCCTTTTTATTCAACCCTCCATAGTCACTATTGACAAACATCTCTGGCTTGTCCTTGAATAAAAAATACACAGGTTAAGAGCAATGTCACTTGGTGACATTAGAAGTGTTACACCCAGGCAACGAGGTAGTCTTATAGAAAATGAAACGATAACAATCTCACGAAATATTATTGACAATAGAAAAAAAACACAATAATTAATAACTGGAACTTCATGGATTAGCTGTAGCAGAGTCTGTCCCATCATATCCCAGGCATGTTTAATGAGATTTAAATCTGAAGAACGGGGTGGCCACGGCAAAACATTAACGCCTGCTTCTTGGAGAAAATCCGTAGTACGACGAGCAATATGCAAATCAAATATCACGTCGTTCTACGCCTCACCCTTTTACGACCATCGGGCGTACCTAGAAAGAATAGCGATTGGTCGCTGAAAATGACATATGCCACTGTGCCTCCCAATGTTGCCGTTCTCTGGTCCAGTTAAAACGTTCACGTCAGTGGTCCGCAGTCAGAGGAAGCACTAACCGTCGACGGTATGAAAAAAGTCCAAAAGATCGAATGCGGCGATAGAGTACACGCACCTTCTTCTCCAAACCATTGGTCAGCGATCTGACGCGTAGTCGCAAAACGGTCTGGCAGGGCTAGTTGTGTGAAGCGCATATCTTGACGCTCTGTTGCACGCCTCAGTGGACCAGTTGGCCTTCGTGTTCCTCTACCTTCTTCTATCCACACACGACACACACGCATTACCGTCATTGCAGTATAATTAACACGGCGGTCAATTTCGCGATAGGACAAACCAAAATGTGATAATTTGAACGTCTTCAAACTCGAGGCATTTTGTTATGCGGAACACCAGTAAATGAAAGGGCAATAACTAAAAATATCTGTACTACTCGGCTCTCAGAAACTGCTTTCTTTACAAAAACTAAGAAATAACATTTTAGCAAAGGTAAACAAAAACAAAGATAAAACATTGATCTTGTTGCCAGGGCATGCTTTACATATCATTGTTGCCAAAAAACAAGTTGAAGACATTCTTGTTTCTGGGTGTAACACTTCTAGTGTCGCTGATTATGTTTGAAAATCTTATTTATTGTAGTAAATGCTTTGGTCATAACAGTACATGAGACTTTTGTGAAGTGAAGTCACAATAGCACTCTGTAGACAAAAACTAAAGTCAAAGTGGAATTTCAAACCACACAAGTCTTTAACTTTTTTGATACCGAGTGTTTCAGTACCGTGAAACCTGTTCTGACAATCACAAACCGATGGTTGAACAATAACTGAAAGAAAATAAGATAAAATCCTTACCCTCTCCAAAAATCCTCTTACGGCTTCAACTACCTTGCCGAACAATCCCACATTGGAACTGTTGTTCTCAGAAAGCAGTCCTCCATACTTCTTCTCCATCTCCTCAATCATCTTGGTGAACTCCTTGTCGGTGGAGTTCTCGATGTCCAACTCCTCCGCAAGTTTTGCGCGGTTGTAGTCGTCTTCATCTTTGAAGATCAGGAACTCCTCCATGTTCACTGTGTCGTCTTCTGTCGCTTGTGGGCTATAAAGAAAAAAATAAAATTTGATATATTTCTGGGTACATGAAAAAAATATAAAGGATAGCAGGACTACTACAGAGTTTTACCACTCTCAAAACACCTGACACGTGTTGCGCTAACGATGTTAGCAACTTCAGGGGAAGATTAAGCGGGGTGTTCACAGGGTATTGAGATTAGAAAATTTTAAATTAACATTCTTGAGATACTAAACTGAATCGTGCAGCCTCACGCGGACGGTCCTGGTAGCCAGTAGGATAGTTCACACTTTTTTTAAGTAGGTCTTAAATAGTTAATATGTGTCCTAAAAGACTGTAAAACTTTAATCTAAAAATATATATTTCTTAAGCCGCGTACAGACCGAGATTCCAACGGAAGCCAAGGCACATGTGGTTACAGATTTGGAGGTGTTCAAATCGGTGTGTACGGCGCGAGCCAAGCCTACGCTTTCCAAGGTCGGCGCTGGCGTTCTATTGCGTTCGCTCCTTGATGGGTACGTCACAGGGAGGTTTGATTTGGTCTGGACAGGATTTATTGCGCTTCTAGTATTTAATAATTTGTCTGTATTCCAATACCTTCCAACAACAAACGCCAACGTCACGTGTGCTTGCGTTCGTTTGCTCGGCGTTGGATTTTCGTCTGTACGTGGCTTTAGACATGCGAAAACGCTATCCGCCATGTTCGGCTCTGTCGTCATACCATTTGTAAACGTCAGCTGATATAACCTCTCAAAATTTCAAACATATAAATACGACTTTACTATTTTACATAAAAAATATAGCAATTATCCTTATTGTATCGTCCGAGAATGTAGAAACACATCGATAAAGGCGACAGGAAAGCTATGAATTAGAGTGTTCAAAAAGTATCGCAGATTTTGAATTTTCGTGGGCTACGTAGGTTCGATTTTTGATCTTTTTATGGCGTTATGTTGGTACTCATGACCCTCGCTAATATTGACAATATCGGCCATTTTGAATGTTCAGTCAGTTTTTGACAGATATTGTGCGTGGACGTGTTTTAGCTTGTCTCCGATTTTTGTCTATTCCAAAAAATGGATCAAAGAATTTGTATTAAATTTTGTATAAAAAACAACTTGAAGTGCGCGGACTTATTCCAGCTATTGACTGTTGCATACGGCGAAGCTACCGCAGGGTAGAACGGTCAATAAGGAGTATTACCTTCAAGTAATGCGCAATTTGCGAGAAGCAATCCGCCAGAAACGCCCGGATTTTTTGAAGAACAAAAATTGGCTTTTGCACCATGATAACGCCCCTGCTCATGCATCGTTAATTGTGCGCGAGATTTTTGACCAAAAACAACGCTCCAATAATCCCTCACCCACCGTATTCCCCAGACCTGGCCCCCTGTGACTTGTTCTTGTTCCCGGAACTGAAGAGGCCCACGAAAGGACGACGCTACGCCAGAAGAAATACAATATTTGATAAAATTATTCGGAGGTTATGACGCATGAGCTTAGTTTTAAATGACTTCTGAAAAGCAAGTTTATTTAAATTTATCACTGTTAATGTCTGTCATTATATTAGCTGCACTGTATTTACATAGAAGTCTTGATGTTCCACAGTTCAGCAGACCAGAAATCTGGGTTAAAGGCAAAAAATTACCAACCATCAAAGTGCCAATTTTCGGCAAATTTGTGCTTTCTGCTTTTACGAATCCACCATCCTTTATTATTTATTTTCAATAAAACGAGAAAACGTTAACTTTTTACGTTGATATATTTAAGGAAGACAACGTAAATCCAGTGACATGGATGACGTTTCTTTGTTTACAATTTGTATGACGTCACATCAAGGCCGACAGCATTTTCAACATTTCGTATTATATATCCAGTTTATGCTTTTAAAAAGTGAAATGCCAATGGTAAATGTCATTATTATCAGGGAGATGAATATTTATAAGTTGACACTCATTACTATGAAGATGTTTGGTGAATAGTGGTTAATGAATGATAATACCAAACAAGTTGTCTAGTAGACACAAACCTGGAAAGTAGTGATCTTCTAACAGCCACCTGCTCTTGCTCTGTGGACAGGCTATTCTTGTCGTTGAAGAGCTTCATGTTTGGCAAAGACACCAATAGGGCCGAGAGAAGGACGACCATTAGGCAAGTCGACGGCGTCGCTTTGGTTGTTGTTGAATTTTTGATCATCGCTTGCAACTTGTTGACGTGCGCGATCAGCGTCTTATTCTGACGTTGCAATGCTCTGACTCGTTGCAGCAGGTTTTTGTTTTCTTCGGAGCCGCGTTTCACGCGATCTTCCAGATTGTCAACGTACTCCTTTTTGCGTTTTCGGGAGTCCTGAAATACAAAAGGATGATCAAATTTGAGAAATATATGATAACAATTCACACACCCGATTTAACACCGCCATATCTCTATTTCCAATACTGCCTACATTATTACAACAGTATTGCAGTTATGGCAGTGTTGAATTGTGGATGCAAATTATTAATTCAGAAATATGTTATATGAATGCCATATGTGACGCGCTTTTAGAGCCGTATCGTCAGTCGTACCTACAATTGTACGACTCCTTGATTTTCATAGCATTTTCTCTCCTTTTTATACCCCAACTACCACGAAGGCCTAAGGCCTAAGCACCCATTGGGTACCATGGGGCTATAGGGGGATACATGGGAAAGAGGGGGTATTTCTAGATTTCTACTGTTCACTAATTACCACAATATTGTACGAACAACTGACGATAAGGACCTTAGCGACGCTTTAGCTTAAGCCTACTAGGTAGATGCCATTCTTAGTGCAAATGAAAAGAACAAAAATCGTGTCAAGACGTCCGCGGCCAATTTTGGTATGACTGAATATTCTGTCAGATATTACATTCCTTAAAATGATTCAAGCCAAGTGGTCGTGAATCGCGAGTTTAACGCGGGCGCCATGATGATGAGCTACAGCATCATCATATTCGTTGTACAAACGTCACGTCAGGCCCATAGCAATCGCTCCTTGTTAAAATCTATGATTTGTGAACTAAGGCCATTAGGTGCGTAGAATTACGGGGGATAGACGTGAATTTATATACTAAGATCAAAAAATTGCGATTAATCCTTCCCCACTCCCCAACTTTTTTTACCACTAAAGTGATCAGGATACTATGAAACGTGAAAAAACGAAGTTTACGCCTTTTTATCTTTTTAATTTTTTTTTCAAAAACTACACAAACCTTTTACATCCTTAGCAACGTAGTAATCTTGCTTGAAAATTTAATCCAAATCCAAGCAGTACTCTATTCAAATTGATTGAAATGAGTGACATTTGTCATGATGTACATGTCACATAACTTCCAAGAAACATAATATATTTTTGCAATTACAATACTTCGGTGCCAGTAGGCATGGGAAGTAAAAATAGTTATTTATGTATCTAGGGCACTTTATTTGTGTGCAAGGCCCACAGCGTTGAATAAAAGACTGTGTTAAGTGCTGCAGGCTCTAACATGCTGAAAGCCATAAGTAGTGCTTAATACCTGAGATATTCATTTGGAGTAGCCTTTACCTGTATGTGAATATAAAAATAAATAAATTGGCTATATTACCACCAACCACTAGTAGGCTAGCAACAAAAAAATATATATTTCCTTAGTTTCCTTGTTGTTTATCAAAATAGGTCAATTGAAGAGAGTGTGCGCTCACATTTCTTTACTTCTCTATGTAAAAAAAGTGAGGATAATATTCATAAACTAACTACATCACAGAAAAAGGAAAATTTGTGGTAAATTATAGATAAGGAAAAAATGAGTACTGCTGTACCTGTGCAGATATCTTATTCCTTATTTTCCTACGAATCCTCTTCAGTTCCCTTTCTTCATTTTTAGTTAATGGATGATGTGTTGGTAACTGAATTCCCTCTTTCTCTAGCAATTTCTTCTCTTCATGCGTTAAAATTAATGGGGGATACTGATTGGTGGATGATGTTACTTCGCTCTCTGAACCTGAGCTAACCACTTTTATTTTACGCTTTCTTATGTTAGACAAAGCAGTTAGATTCACAGGAGAAGCATTCAGAATTTTTATGCTTTTCAAGCTGAGTGGGAGTAAAACCGGGCGCCCATTGTTAAGAACGGGTTGCACCTTAAGAATCTGAGGTTTGACTTTCAGAGGGCCCGTTTTTAGCTGTGTGGTATCAACAATAGGTTTGGCAATGAATTTCTTGTTGTTGGGATTTTGAATGAGAATTTTTGTAGGCTGTTTCTCAACCGGGGCAGGTACAGATATGACTTCAGGTTTAGTTTCTGGTAACGATTCTAACAGGGACATCAAAAGGGGGTCATCAAAGTTATCAATATTGTGTACGTTGGCAGAATCATCTAGGTCAACATAATCTGTGCTGGACAAGCTGTTTTTATCACTTTCAGAGTAAAAGCTTTGCGGGGAAAGGACTTCATCCATGTGCGAGCTAGTATCACTAGACAAATTGATATCGTCCTCCAGTGCTGATAAGAACCCATCTTCCATATTGTTCTCTAATGATAAGACCGAGTCGAAGAATTCCGAGCTCATCAGGTCGGACTCATCGTAGTTTAGAGACACGTCCATCGTGTCCATCGTTTTGCTGGCCTCTCCTCTGCAGGTTTGACGAAAATTGCCGGATTTTTAAACACTATAACACATATACTTTTCCACTCATGATGTAAAATTGAACGGGTGTTTTTGTAGACGTCAACCTTGTCAACGTAATCAAAACTTGACAAAAACAAACGTCATCACAATGTTGGAAGTAATTGAAAATAGGCAGGATCAATACGCGGGAGCAACATTGGTTGCATGCAGTATAAATGCAATTGCTAGTGATGAGTAGACGTTCCCATTCGTTAAAAAAATATTCGAATATATTCCGCTAAAAGGAATGGACCTATCGACTTTGGATTTGTTTATGCAAAAATTACGAATATAAATGTATGAATGTCTTTATTATTTAAATCGGCGAATTACAGTTTGATTCGAAGAAAGACAATTTTACGAGCAGCACTTTAGGGAGTGAGTATTTTAATTCAGTTTGCTTCCAACTGAGTCATGGTTTGTAGAAACATACTATAAGACAACATAGTTTTCACCGCCTAAAAGAGAAATTTATTATCTTCCTACTATAAGAATATGTTGCAAGTTTAAAATTTCCTTTCCAGAAACAATTAAAAAACTTACGCCGAACGGTATGGATTGAAAACGATCTGACTAAGCTCGGAAAGCATCAACACTTGAAGACACTCATCGAACACTCACATATAAAAATTTCGTTATTGTTATAGGAATCTGACATTTTACAGTATTTTCAAATCCGATGTGTAAATAAACAGCTAGAGATAGGACTGCATTTGATGTCGCAGATTTTTTTCGAATACTTAATATCGCGCTTTGGTGTGTTGCTAAGAAAATTTGCTTATTTTCATTACGGGAACTCTACATCGTATAAAGAAAAACCCTGACTTTGAAAACACACTGTACAATCATAAAACTCACGGCCATTCCAGTTTGCAGATCTAGATTCATCAATCCACCAGCTGAATATATCACTTTTATTTGACTCTTTCCCAAAGTATCGCAAAATTTTTATAACGGGAAGGATGTAGATGCCAGTCGTTGAAATACAAAGCTTGAGACAGAAGTTCAGCCTGAAAAAGATTACTAAAGCCATTATTTGAACATTGGATCTTATCAGAACTTTAGGTACCTCGTCTTTAAGGTCTTGTGCTGGGCAGCAATAGCAAATGAAGAATTCGAAAAACATTTGAGCTGCGTATACAGCGGCTCCAAGAACATCGGCTAGAGAATCCCTGAAAATCGTTTTGAACTACTAGGACCATTAAAGTATTCTATCTGAACCTACCATATACTGTATCGAGTATCAAGAAAAGAAATCGGAAAGATACTATATAGCGCCGTCTATGAGATAGTAGCAGTACACAAAAATGAATTTAAAAATATTTGAAAAGAGAGTGTTTAGTTCTGCAACAATACCTTGCACTAGTCAGTGCCTGAAGATACCCGATTAAAATAGGCATTAGAGAGACGCCAAAAAGAGATTGTAGCTCCAAGCGCCATCTGTGAGACAGTAGTAGAACCAAAAAACATTAATATTTAGTAGGTTTTCAAATTGATTTTTGTGTTCTGCTATACTGTCTGATATAGATGGCGCTAGTAGCTTCGAGATCCTTTTTTGGACGCTGAAATAAAGCATATGACTCTTCTGGTGCAATACGTTATTTAATGGTAGGACTTATTAATGTCGTAGTATCTTTTACCAGACATTATAATACCAGGTATACTTACAGAGACATTATAAGATACATTTCGATGCATAAGATAAGAATTATCACACCCATGTAAATCAACATTAAATATGAAAATGTATCGTTCAGCATTGCCCTAAACCTGAGAAAACAAAGATGTAGTTATTATGTGAATAATATATCATCAAAAAATGTGCATGTGGCATAAGTCAAAACGTAGGAATTTGTGTAGCTAAGTATAGGGTAAGAAAATGGGCCGTATCATCAAATTGACATCGGATTCGGAATCTAAACATCCTCTTTACTCATGATTCAAGACTTTACCCCATGTCACAGATTTTTGACAAAAATTCTATAGGAAACTTTAAATATTGTTGCGTTTTTCTGGGTTCTTTTGGGTGTGGATTAAAACATTGAATTCCACAAAAAGAAACGCACTAATTTATTTTACTTGACTAGATAGAACATTTATGTACATCACTATTTATGTCTAATTCTTATGTCGCGCCATTGACTGCACTATACTCTACTCTACCGTACTCTGTACTCTGCTTCCATCTCCCGGCCATCGAACTATACAGTCCCCATCGCTGATTCGAGAAAGATCTGGCGGACCACAAAGCGGCATCTAGAATATTCGAGGTCACTTCGCGTCGATCTAGAAGGCGAGTCACTGGTACGGTCCCCAACAGATGTCACCAAGCGGCTTGTGCGGTCATGGTCCGCGTAAAAGCAGAGATCGGCCATGCAGCTCTGGCTAGTAGGAGAGTCTCCCAACAGATGGCGCCAACAGTACTATTTTTTTATCGACACAATATGTTGTAGGACTTTGCAGAGAAGATTTTCCATTTTCATCAAGCGATTTCGCAAGCGATTCAAATTTTTTGCACCTAGGTAACAGGCTGGTTAGCCGACAATCAAAAAGGTTCGTAGATGTATTTTCCTTATAGTGAAGATTCTTCCAGCAGTGGAAAAGCCCATCTAACAAGAAACTCACGAACCTTTTGGTGGGAACTGTTTCAACAACATTGTTTAAGCAAAAAATTTGGTCAACGAAAAGAAATGCTATTTATAGAAACCTTGAATTGAGCGAAGTGATACATTATGCATGTTGGACAGGCAATTGTTAGCAAAAGCAACTCGCAAAGATTTTCAAACGGTTCGCAAATATCAGTTGTCTAAACGAATCGCTAAAAAAGTGTCATTCAATGATAGATAGTTCCTAGTGTGCGAATAGTACATTCCACGTTTGCTCGCTAGAGCGCTATAAGCGTCCATCTATGGAGGAATGACTCAACGATATGACACGCTCAATGACCCATCATGCTTTGTTGGTTGCAGAATGCCAAGAAAGTCTGTAGAGTATACTCTGAGAAGATGTGTGGTTGAGTAGCAGAGTAGCATGATCACATGGCCGGTTGAACTGGACTATAAAGACTGAATATGTGTCTTTACGAAACTATAGCTGAAATACCTTGTAATATCTATACGTACGTACTCCAAAAGAAATGTGTGATGATCACTGCATCTTTTGATCCTCAAGTCAGAATCACTATTATGTCCATTGTCGCAAAACATATTCTCAATCTCATATCTCAGCAATCTGAACTGCAACTTTGTCATGGTAAGCATATTGAGTACAATAACGTCTAAGGATAGCTCTAAAACCACCAAACCACTTGCTGGTATGTGCTCCCAAGCAAAAAGTATCCAGAAATCGACGAATTCAGGGATGTAGGATTTGAATAGCATGTTATCTATGTTTTTTTCACCTACAAAATAAAACTCTTTGTGAGGATTTTTTGCACTTGACGGCATTGACAACACAGCTGCTTGGTGCGATTTTTTTGAAAAGGCAAAATTTATAGTTTCTGCAAGGTAAAACAAAATTGACGTTGAGCTTCTGATTAACTTTCAAGCAATAATTAAAATGATTTTTTAAGTATGTTATACTAATGTAATCAATGCTAACATTTCTTAAATATCTGTCACACTCTGCTTTTCGTGCCTTTCCATAGGGTTTTCGATACCTTCTGGAAAATTTAGGGTAATATGACTGCGATTTTATTGCAATATTATTCTTCAAAAAGGCAATGTTTCTTGGCGCTCTTAAATATCAAACTGCCTCTTCGTCAGTTACAGTGGTCCTCGAAAACCTCCACAATATAGCCATTGAAATATATCCTGTAGTTTCATCTTGTTCACACACATTGCTTTCGACGGCTTTCATTGAGAAATGTTGCAGTACTATATTCGGTTTTGTGTGCCAGCAATAGAAACCCCCCTTCCAGGTCCTAAACGGGGGTAGTGGTAACATGCTCGCTGAGATAAAACAACAGACTTATTACATTAACGATTAGATTTAATTAATTCTGATGCGCTGCTCTTTTGTGTATTGCTTCATACGAATACTTCTTTCTCTTTGCCCTCCCATTCCTTCTCTCACTTTTGTTAACTTTTTTCCTTATCATTGTCTGGTTTCTGGGTGACCAGACTTGTCAGACTTACAAACTGACACTATGTCATAAGAGCTAAGGTCGTAAGAACCACTCTGACCACTGACCACTATGACTTGACTTCATAGGAATAATTCAAACTCATACCATAAATTCGATGTTACGTCTCCCTGTATTACGTAATTGAAAATGTGTTTGTGCGTCTAGAAATTTGAAATTTAAAAAAAATCGTGGAGGGTAGTACCCAATAAGTTCCGTTCAAAAGCAGCGTTGAACTAGGCGCTACCCAAAGGTATATACAATAGATATTTTTGTTATATACATATATATACTATATACAATTAAATTGTTAATTGGGAAATTTGCAAACTTTTTAGGCTTTAGTTAACTCTTTTGACGGTAATATCTAGCTTTCGGCAATTCTCTATGGAGCCTTCATCAGGAGCTGAAAACACAATGATGCTAGCAACCAATACGGGAAAGATTTAAATTGTCAAACAACTTACTCGTCGTTGAGGTTGCAGCCAAATGGTGTTTCAAAACGAGCGCGGGGATGAGAGCACTTGTTAAAAATATAAAACCAACCGGACGGACAGATTGGGCTTATTGATAACGACGGATACCGTCGTTAGGTGTTAACACTATAAATCAATACACCCGAACGTATTAAAAATTAACGAGAAGCAATTTTGGGGACAAAAGAGCTAACTAAACCCTAAAAAGTTTGCCAATTTCCCAATTAACAATTAATTGTATTTTTTGCCCCACTGGTCGTTGGCAATGGCAATGACTACTGCTCATATATATATATATATATACATTATATACGTATAAAAAAAATAATGTGTACCCTACCTACCATCTTGTATAATTCTACCGTAACAAAATACAGTAGCACAGAGTAACATGATTCCCACATAAGAGATACATTTTGTCCTTAAAGAGTGAGATTCTTCAAGATATTCTTTTCTTAGCGAAGGACAGTTGTAGTTCTCGATGCTCCAAAAGCGTTTTCGCATATCTGACATGAGCGCTGCTATTTTTGGTCTCTGGATGTAGAGGGCAATAAGGTAAAATGTGCCCTAAAAACAATAAGTTTTGGAAGACGATCCGGCGACCTTGCTAGAAAAGCTTCCAAATTGTATAAAAAGTTGTATATGCCATTGATTAGGAATGCGAGTTCTACTTTTTCCGGAAAAAAATCTGGAAATACCAAAGCCTTTCTGAAGGGAGATGGAAGAGTATGAAAATCAAGGAGGCCTTGAAGGCGTTCTCCAATTGGCCTCCTTGACTTTCATAGTATTTTCTCTCCTTTAGAAAGGCCGGGCTATAAGTTATAAGCAGATGATAAAAATCAAGTTTCATCAGCCTGAAATTTCTTAATATTCCAAAAGAATACAATAACTCAAAATAGAGCCCTGACACGAAACAGTAGAAATTCAGAAATTCTCCTGCCTTTCTGGGGGACAGGAAAAAGAATGAAAATCAAGGAGGCCATAAACGCGTCCTACAATAATTATTGTAGAAACGACTGACGCGCCCAATATTGTTTTTGAAAGTTTCATGAGTTAACAGTGGTTTTCTTACTCACATGAACTTGCAGCATGACATTGGTGAAGATATCGATCTTCTCTAAGAGCATTAAATGTCCGCTAGTATGAAAGAGCACTATCACGAGATACAACATGGTGCCGTATTGCGTCAGAAAAAAGTAGAAAAGGAACGATTGCATCCGGTTACCGCTTTTTTCTGGATGCACCCCGTAGATGTTCATGACATAGCAGCAGTAGTTCAAGATACGGAAATCCATCGTTCTGGTGGAAGAACACGAGTAAAAGGTCTTTATAAGGGAGGGGTGAGTGACTGAGTTGGACTTACCATACAAGGTGGAATAACAAACCTCCGGTCTAAATTTTAATTTTTTTGAATGCTTCTTTATAGATACCGAATTGTCGCAACCGCTATAGGAGTGGATTGAGCTAACTTGACGGTCTGAATTTTGTATTGGCAAGGTTGTCAAATCTGTGAAATTCCTCTTCTTCTAGATATCTACACAATCTTCGCTCTTAAGAAAGGATTTGTATTAGTCAGTTCTCGATGTGCAGAGCTAGAATGAAAAGTAAATGCTTGGCCGGTGTATTTGGAATGTTTAGAGCGTGACGGTATCCTGGATGAGAATTGCGATAAGGGAAGTCCGTTGGAATATCGGTAGAAGACTCAGATTACCGAGAGAGTTAGTGTGAAAGATGCTATAAAACTGAATTTATTTCACTCATTTCTTCAAGGATGCATGAAAATCTTCCGCAATAGATTTAACGCGCGCATGAAACAAGTATGAGCCCTCTAGCGATTCATTACGAAATCTCCGTATCTCCCGATTTTGGGCTTGCACGCACTGTACCTCTTTTTGCGACGTTGTCAGTTCTCGTTTGCGCTTTCCAGAATATATTCCAAAGTATCGCAGCACAAAACATGAAATACAAATCGTAAACAGATGTATGTAACCGTTTGTTAAGGGAAACCATTGTTCGATCGCATGGCCTCTTCCAAACTTGTTGGTATAGAGTAAGAGTTGGCTAGTGGAAAGCTGCTGATAGTGCAGCAATTAACGAGAGGTGCTTGTGCCAAGACACATCATCAGCCAAATACGAGGGTTGTTTCAAAAATAAGGTTCTGTTTGTCGGCTCCCCCATCACTGATATTAACAACAAGCGGCTATTTGTGACGCTCAGTCAGTGTTATCAGATCTACTGTTTTAACAGGAGATCTATTGTTTTTACCTCGATGCTACTGTTCTTCTGTTTTTACTATAAAATGTCCTGTTATAACGACAATAGGTTTTTTATACTTCTCACCTGCCACTCCCAGTAAACCCTAAAAATAGCTAGAGACATCAGTCTCGCCATCTATTTAACCGTTGTTAAACTAGGTGAATCACTTATTTACGTTTACCAAACCAAGCGCTAGCATCGCTCACAGATGGCAAATCCGTCAGGGAATCCGCTGCGATAACCCGATAATTCATTTTTGTACACGTGTATTGTTACGATTACTTCTTAGTTGTATGATGTAATAGGTGTCAGTTTTTGAATAGTGATTATTGACTGATCTGTTTGAAAGTCGAAGAACAGGAATAGGAAATCTACTTCTAGTATTGTATTGCTACTTTATGGCAAAACCTTCTTGAGATCAAAAAACAATCATGCCATTCTTTTGATTTTAGAGGGATGTTGAAGTTACTTAATTCTGAAATGTATATGAAAAACTTGGAACTGACTGATTCAGATTCAGAATGATTAGTATTTACTGGTTTCATCGTCAAAGTTCCTTTTTATTATTGTATATTATTACTATTTTGATTTGGATAAATTAGTGTTTATTAGTTATATGGCCAACGTTTATTTTTATATATTATTGCTATATGATTGTTTGGCTGTCTTTATTTACTTAGAAGCATGTTTTATTTAGTTTTCTTTGTGTCTATTTTATGTTTTATGAAACAATATACATATTTATTACAATCTACTGTTGGTATAGGCACATCTCCTGTTTTTTTTGGTCTTGTCCTTCTGTTGAGGGAAATATCCATCTGGCAACACTGCGCTCAGTACCGGCCCGTCGGACATGCGCAGTGGAGAACTTCATCGCCATTACCGTTAGGTGCGGTGATCCGAGTTTTGCACGCAAAAAAGTTACCACCCATAGAAATTCATCGCCAATTGAATGAAGTATATGGGAAAACGTGTATAAGCATTCAACATGTTAACAAATGATGTACAGACTCATACAACATCCGCACCGACATCCACGATGAACAATGGAGCGGGAGGTCGTCGATCTCCGAGGAAGTTGTGGATCTTGCTCTAACTCTGGAACTACCGGTTAAAATTTCCGACGTTTCTGAAAAAGCTGTATGTCTCACAACAAACCAAAGACTCAAGCGATTTGGCTGGGAATTCATTGCCCTTCCCCCTCACAGCCCTGGCATAGCACCTAGCAATTTCCGTTTCCCAAATTGAAGGAGCATCTAGACCGTCAACGGTTCGAGACGGACGAGGAGTTGCAGAAGAAGTTACAAAGTCTAAAAAATTGGATTACACGTCTGAAAAGATGAGTAAATTCCTCATTCGTATAGAAATTACACAGTTATTGGTTTGATATGAGCCGTGGACGTCTACAGGATGCCTTTGCTACTTCAGATCGTTGTCCTGGATGTTTCCATCCGGAGCTGCATAGGTTGGTTTATATCGTGCAAATGCCGTCGAGGTGCAAATAGAATACTTAGATAACCACAAATGTGGCAAGTTTAACAGATTTGTGTTTTTGAATCGCACGACGTCAGATTACAGACAGTATTTTCGAATAAAAAGTGTGACAGGACAGAACTTAAAATTCCTTATCGAATCAATCGTGAGTACTTGTCTTCTATTTCTTTTTTTATGTTTTCGATGTTTTAACACACATAATCTTTGTTATTTCGGAAGCAAAATGCGCCAAATTGATTAGACTGTGATATCCATATCCTTAACTTTGTTTGTCAGAGAGGAAGTCGCTATTAGTGTTTTCAATAAAGCACAACCGCAGATGTTAAAACATTTTCAAGGGCTCCCCAACTAATCTACAATTTTGTGAAAAACCTACGTCTTTGACTGTCAATAGTGTCAAAACAACGAGGCGAGTCAACCAAAATTGAGCTACTTATTTGAAAAATCATCTTCTGAATACACCCCAATCGCCTAGGAGGAGCATAATGGCGACAAAATGTGAAAATCAAGAGATTTTGTTTTATGACATGTACACCACAAAAGATCATGTCGCTCATTTTCGACAGGTCTGTCTGCGTGGTATTTTCTTGACAATTCTTTAACTTAGAATTTGACCTTTTTGCATTAGGTTATTACCCTGCCAAGGACAAAAGAGCTTTGAGGATTTTTAAAATTGGTTTTTCAGTTTTTGAAGAACTTTGGATCCAATTTTTTGGGTTAGAACTTTTGAGAAATTCCGAACTTTGTTATATGACGTTATGCACTCTAGGACGCAATCAAAGAAATTTAGAGGCTTGACAATTTTTAAATTTCTCATACTTCCCTTATCGCTAACAAGCAGGAATTTTCGTGTGCCCATAGTTTTAATAGGCTTTTAACCTATTCTTGGGAAGTACCGTCTCAATATCTACTCCCTTTTTTTTGTAGACCTCACTCTGTTCAAATATAGGATTTTCTGTTAATCACATCAATAATGTAGCATTCTGTGGTCATTGTAAGGCGATAAGTTACAATAGCGGCATATACTCACATGTAATTAATAGGGGCCTTCGTTAATTATAAAGCACTGAATTCTGTCGCCTTTCTTCTTCTTTTTCCATTTGACATTGATATCAATATTGATGTTTAGAGAACATTTTTGCTTTAATGATATGATTTTCCATACAATACGTTGTAATTTGCATCAGAAAATGATAGTTTAGATGATATACTGATTAAAATTTATTTGAAGCTTATATGTTTTTGTTTTGCCAAGGGTTGCTGGAATTGACATTTTGCACAGAATTTTTGGTAAATAATTAACTGCCTGGTGGTCACTCGCAGATCTCGACATCAGATTCAGAATCCATCAACAGATTTATCTAGAAAACGAGCCGACATTTGCACATGGTTTTTGAATTTGTTTTAGGAGACGTTTTCAATAATTACAATTCTTGCCGATATTTATTTATTTATAGCTTTTATTGCCCAACAGATAATATTTCATTTATAGGCAAAAATCTTAAATTAGAAATATTACAAAAGCTTAACTTATAAAACTATCTAAGGCGCTCCCGCAAAACACATTTCAGCTCCGAAATAGAACATAAGAATATATCACAAAACGTACAGATACTATTATAATTCAAACACATAACTCTTTCAGATGATTTCAAAATCAAATTTGTGTTAGCACGAATGCAAAAGAAAGTAACATTACATCTTGAAACGGATCTTGGCGTTAAAAACTGTAGTTGTGATAACAATTCCGAAGAAACTATAGTTCCATCCAAGAGTTTAAACAAAAAAAATAACAGAACTGTGCTTCCTTCTCACATTCAAATCAAAGACGTCATTTTAAATCTGTCTAACAGAATTTGATAATCCGACCCACGTTGAAGGTAGACTCTATCGCACTTAAAAGCTAGATATTTAAGAAACTTTTTTTGAACATAATCTATCCTAGTTATATAACAGTTATAGTAGGGATTCCATACTAGGGATGCATACTCTAACTTGTATCTTATATAAGCATAATACAGGGTGCGGCAGAGAGGATGGACGGTTTTAAAAAAAATCATAAAATAGTTAATTTTTACTCGTAAACAAATTTATTGATGGAATCAGGTTAACAAGGAAATAGCATTTGAGACAGTCAAGTGTGGAAAATCACATCAGGCATGTGGTGGCCGAAATCGTTGATGCAGTGCTGGAGGCGTTCTTGGAAGTTCGCGTAGACTCTCTCCAACATCGCTCTCTCAACTTGGGCGACTTCCACGCGAATTTCGCCCTTCAATTCGTCTAGAGTTCGGGGATTGTTCGCGTATACTCTAGCCTTGAGGTGTCCCCATAAGAAAAAATGCTCGGGCTGTGTGGGCGGTCGCCCCATCCTGCTGGAACCACACACGTCGGACAGATCGAGTCGGACTGCGAAGAAAGACCTGTCGAACGCGTTAAACATTTTCAGGAGTTCGAACTGTTCGCAGCGCTCCTCTTGGTCGTCTGTTGATCAGTTCAACCACGCCTGCGAAGTGATTCAACCCAACGAAGGATGGTGTTTCGAGAGGGAACAGCTCTATTCCGATGAATGTTGAAGTGGCGACGAAACTCACGCTGTACGACGATGACTGACTCATTATTTCGGACGAAACAATCATAGGCGAAAACGCGGTGCTCCGCCGTCCAAGGCTCAATAACGACATTAAATATCAAATGCAATGATAAGATAAAACGTTTCTCTCATACGAATACGATAAGCCAGATAGTCGTATATTAAAGGTACATAACATTATGTGAAGTTCCACGGTAAATAACCTAAAAGAATGGTGGTGAAACCCAAAAGGCTGTACTTGTTTGGTACAGCGGTGGCCTCGGGTGTGGCCGTAGCTTTAGTAATACTATGCTTAGCTACAGAACAATGGGTGGTGACGGATTCTGCCAGGTGGACAATTCAGCTGAACGCACCTCTAAGTACTATTCGTTATGGGTTGTTTCAAGGAACGTTCCAGCAAACGGTCTCTACTAACTCTATTTTGCAAATTTCCAGTAAGTACTTTGCGCCGAAGTGTCAACATTACAAATGATTAATAGTAATACGCAGTGTCAATGAAAATAGAAACAGGGGCGTAGGAAGGGGGTGCGGGTATCAGACCCAGAAGGGTGACAACATTGTTTTTGTTATATATTGTAATATGAAATAACATGAAAACATGAACTCAAACTTTTGTTTTTTGTTAAAAATTTGGACTTAGCTTTTTGTCCCAACATATATTGAAATATTGGAAAAATGAGTTGCAAACAATTTTAATAGTCAAAAGTAGTAACAAAAATTCATCTTCAATTCTACAGATGATGAATCGGAGTCATAAGCATCATCACCTGTACTTATTGTGGAACTTCAACATTTTTTTTTTCTTTCGAAAGTACCATAGATCGGCGTCCGATATGTATTTTGTTGATAAAAGTTTAACAGCCTTTTTTTCATCAAGCAGCAAAGGATAGGGTTGTATCGTATGTGAATTTGGAAAGCCACATTTTCTTTTTCAATATAACACCTTGTAAAAACTGGGATGAATGTTGCAATACCGCATTGTACATATTTTAATCCTTTTTGATACTGGAAAAGTCGGTAGGTTGATATGCTGAACTTAACTTTTTCTTCGCTAACAAGAGCAGATTTGAAAAAGTTTTAAGATGTGTTGCTAAATCTATGATCTTATTCTGATCAACGTTTACAACTTAAACTTTTTTGAAATTGAACGTACTAGTTTTTTCCATTCATCGGGAATATGGATATGGCCATTTTCCAGGGTAGCGTATGCGTTTCTTGACTTTTTTAGGGGGGGCATCAATATCTTGAATCTGTTTCATTAGTTTTTTACTTTTTGTGTATTTTTGGGACAATAAGCAAATATTACAATCTAATCAGGAAGGATACATTAAGGCAGGAGGGGTTTGGGGCCGGATACGTGGTGGAGGTGACTTATGACAATGTTCGTGGGGGTTGAAATTCCGCCCAAGATGCCACAAAACCTTACACCCAGTAAAAATTACTCTGTTTGAGGACAGATATACATAAGCAAGAAGTCGCGTTTAAGTTTTCTACCTTTCAGGCATGCTTAAATTCTGATGAGGTGATTTATGTATTCTTGTGGTACCTCATCCCAAGGTAGTAGTGATGTGCTTTCTAGTTCGTTTCGGTGAAGTGGTTCGATAGGTCGCGTTCACTAAAATGAACTAGTTCGCAATCGAATCATTTTACGCAACAGCAGCGTCGATCATGATATTTGGAGTAATAATCTCTTCGTAACACTTCGTATTGTTGATTTTTTGGGTTTTTTATTTTTTAAGACTTACGTATCAGATAAATACGTCACGTAAACCACCGCTCACGTAGTAGATGTAGCCATGAGATACACGTTTTCTAACGATTTCAAATAATCAGGGATACACTTTCATTTTTTGTATTCACCAGTTCAGAGGATTTTTAATGAATAATACGAGGGCGATCCAACAAGTACTGTCATAAGGGTTACCAGATGTCCTCTTTTCAGGAGGCTCTTCTTTACTATCGCAGGCGAAAATCAAACGGCAAGTGAACCTAAGAAGGAGGAAACAAACAGCAGGGCTTATCGAACTGGTTAAATATTTTAATAAAAGAGCAAAAGTCTATCACAGATTCATTATTGTTAAAAAACGTTTGCGTTCTTCAAAAACGGTATCATCTTTTCTAATCCAAGCACAGCGAGCTTGGGATGAGATACCTCGAGAAAACATAAAACCTAATGCCTCATATCAAACATTTTATGTAAAATATCTTGCATTTTTTAATTTGATTTGTAAATCGTAAATCCTTTCTGGAACGCTCTATATAACAGTTGACAAATCTGATATTTTGGTTCAAATTCCACTAGAAAAATAAGATTTCGCAAAATTGTAGGTACCAAATTTTTTTGAATTAAAGCCGCTGCTGGTAAACTAGAGACATGCTACTTGACGTATTTCATTTTTTTATTTAAGTGACATGTTTGTACAAAGAAAATATCTGCGCAATGCTTTGCGGTCAAGACACAGCCACGATTCTGGAAAAATTGTACAATAATGAAGAAGTTCGCCAAGATGATGAGAGTTGTGCACAAGTTAGAGGCACCGCAGTTTATCATTCCAAGCCGATCACACCCAACCTTCATGAAGACCAAAATCGTAAGTCAGCTGAAAGACTGTCAAGTAATCTGGAATTATATTCAAAATTCATAATCGGTAAAATAAACTTTATTGGTTGTTGACATTCATACTGTTATGTACTCGTAACTTGGACTTTGAGTGAGGATGAGACGCCCTCGCAACATCGACGCTTATGCAACCAGAATTACGCGACCGTGCATGGAGTGCGTTCACGTTAGAGAGCATTCGACAGCCATCCAGAACCATCAAACGTCATCTAGCAAGCCTCGATGAAGGCTCGCGCTCTGTCTGGATTGGTGATTTGAGATAAATAGCCGCTTCGATGGCAGAATGACTCCCTAAATATCGATTTTGGTGTCCGCCGTCACTAGCTGTCACGTTGGTGCTGCCGTGTATCAAAATATGGCCTTGGCGTTTCGGTGTAAGAGGAATACTAGGTGAAAAATGAGTAATTTTATAGCATCTTTGAGCAAACAATACTGTCATCTCAATTTCTTTCAGATAACAAAAAATTCATCAATGCAGGAGTATGGATCTCTACCATCCTGTTTTTAGCAGTAGCGTTGGCGTTTGGCTCTCTAGCAACACTCCTCGGTTTTTACAACACAGTTTCTTCTCCCATACAATGGTATTTCGGGATATTGGGCATGTACATTTACAATTCCGTAGCTATCATCGCTATAGTTATAGCGATGTGTCTGTGGGGCACCATGTATAATTTGATAATACTCCATGATATTGGAGTATTTTACACGCTTAATGGGCAATTGGACTCTGACAAAAAGGCGTACCTTGGGTTCTCCTACTGGTAAGTAGAGAAAACGTGGTTTTGTATGAGGAAGTTGATAGCAGAAAAATTGTTTGATTTTCGAAGTGGCCTATTCTGTGCAGTTTCAACAATTTTTTACCTCCCACGCCAGTTGGCGAGGAAGCATAGTGTAATCGCGGAAAGCACTTATATGCTCCTACAGCGAAGCAGTGCTGAAGTCAGTTGCATCTCTGACGAGAATTTCGTATCTATTTCAATCAATTTATTTTATATATACTAAGTGACATATAAATCCGAACACCCAGTTTAAGTGGTTTTATTTTAATAAAATTTTCTATAAGTACTTAATGAAGCATAATAAGTAAATGATAAAAATTTCAAAATGATTGCACTGCTTTAAAGCCCTTTGACCTTTAATAATGTGTGGATGCACCCTGATGTGCTACGCATTCTCCAACGCGCCTAGGCATGCTTCTGATCAGGTGGTCAATGTCCTCCTGTGGTATCTCATTCCAGGCAACCACCAACTCCTCTCGAAGTGCTTCTAGAGTCTGAGGAGGACGTTGCAAATTGAGCAATCTCCTACCCATCATATCCAACACGTGCTCAATTGGGGATAAGTCGGGAGATCTTGGTGGCCATGGTAACAATGTGACATCGTTATGTTGAAAGAAGTCTATTGTGACTCTTGCAACATGTGGTCGGGCATTATCTTGTTGGAAAGTTGGATCTGCCAGGGTGTCAAGATAGGGTAAAGGATGGGGTTCTAGAACTTCGTGGATATAACGCTGCGCGTTCATGTTACCTCTGATGAAGATTAAAGGTGACCTGGAACCATAAGCTATAGCACCCCAAACCATAACTCCAACAGTGTGATGAACATGTATTTCAACAAAAAACTGTGGATTCCTCCTTTCACCACGTCGCCTTCTAACCCTGGCACGACCATCGTGCATGCCTAAACAAAATCGAGACTCGTCACTAAAGACAATACTGTTCCATTCCTGATCCCAGAGTGACCGTTGTCTGCACCACTCAAGGCGATTACGTCGGTGTAAGGGTTAGAAGGCGACGTGGTGAAAGGAGGAATCCACAGTTTTTTGTTGAAAGACATGTTCATCACACTGTTGGAGTTATGGTTTGGGGTGCTATAGCTTATGGTTTCAGGTCACCTTTAATCTTCATCAGAGGTAACATGAACGCGCAGCGTTATATCCACGAAGTTCTAGAACCCCATCTTTTACCCTATCTTGTCACCCTGGCAGATCTAACTTTCCAACAAGATAATGCCCGACCACATGTTGCAAGAGTCACAATAGACTTCTTTCAATATAACGATGTCACGTTGTTACCATGGCCACCAAGATCTCCCGACTTATCCCCAATTGAGCACGTGTGGGATATGATGGGTAGGAGATTGCTCAATTTGCAACGTCCTCCTCAGACTCTAGAAGCACTTCGAGAGGAGTTGGTGGTTGCCTGGAATGAGATACCACAGGAGGACATTGACCACCTGATCAGAAGCATGCCTAGGCGCGTTGGAGAATGCGTAGCACATCAGGGTGCATCCACACATTATTAAAGGTCAAAGGGCTTTAAAGCAGTGCAATCATTTTGAAATTTTTATCATTTACTTATTATGCTTCATTAAGTACTTATACAAAATTTTATTAAAATAAAACCATTTAAACTGGGTGTTCGGATTTATATGTCACAATTATGTTACAAATGATGCGTTTGGCTTATACAGGGTGTAAAAATTTAATTGAAATGGAGAAAGTAGCAATTTTTTCCAAAAAAATAAAAAAATATCATCGCATTTTGTAAATTTTTGAAACGATATCAGTCTGGATATATTGGAAAAACAAACTCATTAATCAAAAGGTGTCTCAGTTTGTTGATTTTTTTGTTTAAATGATTATCAGTTGAAGGTTTTTTTCAGGTTGCTGTTTTTACCCATAGTGTTGTTTTTCTGCAGTATCGCTTTGCTATACACGCGTCAATATCTCGTGACAAGAGATCCTGTTCAGAGAGTAGTAGACATCGACGATGAAGATCCTGGTTTATACCTGTATTAAATATATGTTCACAATACACTGCTCATCTTGTGCATAAATATAGGCGTATTTTTTAATTCACCGGTTGAGCCACCGATGCAACCAAAATTTCCGTCTGAGCGACCGGTTGTACACCAAACTTGTCTATAAACTATATAGACAAGTTTGGTGTACAACCGGTCGCTCAGACGGAAATTAAAAGACGAAAAATTGGTTAATTGCTTGCACCGGTGAATTAAAGAATACGCCTTATATTACCGGACTGGTATACGCAGTAAATGGTTGGATCTGTCGTATATCACAGGGAATGTATAATATAAAATCGTGTACCATATACTAAATGTAATGAAAATAAAACGGCGATCTTTTTCTTCTTGTAATGTTGCCTATTCCCAATTGGTTTCAGAGCGTCCAAAATCGTTTAATCATCGAGAAGACAGCAAAATATGTATTTCAGAACTAATGAAATGTTCAGAAGCAGACTCCATAATTTATTAACTTGGTTTTTCCATTGACTAACGTCGATAGCCAATCTTATACCATATTCTCGCTTTCGGAAAACTATCCGAGATGCAATGAGATACCGTCACATCTCCGCAATAATTAAAAGTCTACTTTGGAAAGGTAAGTGTCTTGTAGATGGTGCTGCAGCCATATGCTCATATATAGTTGGCTACAGCGCCATCTATGGGGCGCTAACGTTGTCAAAGTAGATTCCTAATTACGAGGAGAAAGATAGCTGTGACAGGCTTGCCATAGTGGGGGGTTTTTACGTCTCTTGGGGGAAAAATAAAATCGTTGGGTACTTTATTCCATATCTAACTAGGGAAAACTGTACAGTCATAGAACCGAAAAAAAATAATAATAAGTTGTGAACTGGCCAGTTGAAGTTTGAAGTATAGTCTCAATTCGTTGGAAAAATATATAATTTTATATTTTATAACCCCCCTCCCGTCTTCCAACTACTCCAGCGGGCAGAAATAAAAAATTATACAATAAATGTATTTATTCAAATAACACAACACAATCTCATACAGATTTGTCGATAACCACACCAATAATATAAATATACACTTTTGTCTAAGTTTTCATATTTTATCGATTCAATAACAGTGCATGAAATATAAACAACAGTGGGTACAGAATATCTTAAAGGCAATGCCCAAGTGGAAGAAATGTATTGGAGTATATTGATAAAAATTCCCGAACCAAGGTTAAATATATTCTACATCCGTAGCCGGCCTTTTATGATCCAAAGAGTAAAACATTTAACAGAGAAGCAAAATCACGGTTTCTAGAAATGAGTAAGGATTCTATATAAAGTAAAATAAGACAACAAAGATATGTATATGATAAATCAGTTAAAATCTACATCTAAAACAAACAAGGCACTTAATAAAATATTTGGTATACACACTTAGGGAATGCAAAAATATAAAGACTAACGCTAAAATCCTGGCATTTTTGAGCTAAAAACATATAATAAAATACGGAACCATACCAATTAATATATGGCGTAAAATATAACTAGCTGCTCTAGCGTTTGTCAATTAATCTCTTTTTTCTTCTAAGAGTTTGGATGCTGAAATAACAAGGAAGAATGTATAAAAATGTAAGTGTAAAATTAATCAGTTAAAGAAGTGTATCTGCAATATAAACCATTCTTTTCACAATAACACAAGCAAGGGCTTTACAGATGATATTATGCTACTGTAACTTTGTCGACACTTAGTTGCCAGAGTCAATGAAGATTTCAAAAAACTTTGGTCAGTGTCATGATAGCTCGACAACTAGAACTTGAGCTATACAAAAAATCAAATATGAAGCACAAATATAGCCACAGCAAGGCAATCTCTTCGATAGTCACTGCCATCACATGTGACTTGTATTGGTGTAGTTTGAGCACCGATTACTAAAAAATATAGACATTCCGATTTTTTCAGACATCTCGGAAATTCGCCATATCGCAATTCCCTCAATGAAAGCTAGTAAATATCCGAAAATGCTTTCTGCCTGTAGTTGGTACCTATTAATAAGTTAACAATGAGGTATTCATATGTACTCAGCTATATATGTTCCATGATTGATTGATATGTTATTTTTAGCAAAAATCCAATGCGACAAGTCGACTCTGTAGCCACAACAATTGACAACGTCACAGTTATCGATATTAAGATTATTTGAATGTGACATTGTGCGTTTTCGTGTTGACGACATGTCATTCCAATTTTCTTCATTTTTATACGCAGTCATTTTTTTCATGTTTGTGAAATTAATAATGAAGACATGTGCGCAACGACTTATTTTTGATTCTATAAACAAATCAAGAGGTTTATATTTTTTAGTAGTCGGAGATTTTGAGCCATTGTGAAAATATGGGTTAATACGAGTATAGATTGAAGTAGGGGATAGGGATAGCTTGAAATAAGACACCTTTGGCATTAAGAGTGTATGCAAAATACTGCAAAAGCCAAACGTCAGAAAGCGGTGCATGTAAGATAGCGAGCCCAACACAAGTTACGCCCCACTACACGTTTGAACAAGGTAGAATAAATAAATGAGAATGTGCAAATATATACAGTGGAAATATTGAATATCATCAAAAAACTCATAGACAAAATTGTATTTCTGATAGCCGAAATAAATTATTTACAAAACTCTTCAAAGGTGTTGGATTTTGTCCTCGTTTTAATGGAAAAGAATTCATTCTCCGTCAAAGGAATCAAGCAATAGGATTTACTTCTCAATTCAGATATCGATAGAATGTTGTCTTGGGGTGATAGTCTACGCTAGAACTTTTGACGACAAATTTTACGTCGTTGATAGAAAAATGCGAAAAACTCAAAATACCTTTTGAAGATAAAATACTGTTATTCCATTGAAATATACTTGAAAATACCCCATTATAAAGCACACAGCTTGCAACATTCTACACATTCATTGACGAAAGTTGAACACAATACAGATTAGCTCAAAATTAATTAAACCACAGCCTTTTCAGGTATCTATCAACAAAAAATGCTTAGTATTGTTTCCGTCTCTGCTGTATGTTTAGTATCTGGTAATCCTTGTCCTCTCTATAACTTGCAAAGTACTGCTTGGGTTTTTAATTGAAGTTTTACGCAAAGTTATTCCTATCCAACGACGAAAACGCTTTGTTGATTGTAAAATTCGGCCCACTTCTGAGAAAAAACGGAAAATTTCGAATCGCCCTAAAACTTGTTTTTGATATGTACTTTGGGTTTCCGATGATTTTCGGGTGTAGTTTAAAACTTTTTTGAAGTGGGCGAAATTTTTAAGATCCTTAAAGTTGCTTTGTCGACTTCATGATCACTTTAGGGCATAATGAAATAAATGATATATTGGCAATAGCTTAATGAATCACACTATTTTTATTTAAAACGATCGTTTCTATCACTAGACTCATTATACTGGCCAAGCAAGAAAAACAGACACCTTCATCCCAAACAAGCGCGTCATCGCGAACTGTATAGTTTGTTGCGCACCTTAGCGACCTCTATAAAGTTCTGTTGTGCGAGGCGGGCCACAGCAATCGCATTTCTGACGTTGGACTCCTCGTGATACCATTCGCAAAATTACCGTTCTCTTTTATGCTGTTGATCGTATTGTCGATGACAGCATGGTGTTTCAAGAAGTAAGGCCTTATGATTCTGTTGTACACGATCACAGATCCGTTGTAGCTGCCTGGGGCCATTAACCACACAAGAAAAACGAACTGGAAAATAGTCAATTAGTCAAAAGTCCAATACTGAAACAAAATAATTTGAATGGGCTTTTTTCATTTTCAAGCTGCGGGAGTTTAGACTTCAAGAATTTTGTAGCCTGTAAACGAATGTAGCAAGTTTCTCGTGCTTACCTTCACAAGCCAATATAAGGGGAACCAGCCCACAATAATATCAGCAAAGAATTCAACTATGGAGAAAACGGCAAATACCACCCAATATGTGAGCCATTTGGTATCATCTTCCTGCGACTTTGATTCAATGGCTTTTATCGAGGTGTATGCTGGGTAAATGAAGCCAACACAGTTACATACTAGCTGAGCTGCAAAGCCCCAAATCAGCCAGAATGCTATGAATCCCAAAGAACCTGGAAATATCATGTCAAGAAAGTTGAATCAGCATTTTATGGAACTTGATGCATTTCTTCAAAAGATTCTTGAGTGTATTAAAAACAAAAATAATTTTCATAAATCATGCATTCCACTAGTGTAGCCTTCATTAAACCACTTGTTGAGCAAATATATAAAATGGCTTTCAATGTAAAGGGAAAGTTGCACATTATTTCTCTATAAAGGAAATGTATTTATTGTATAACCACAAAAATGCACTGTCTTATATGGATTTTAAACGCTTTTTCTCAAACAGTTGCCTGAAGTGTGTGACAAAAGAACAACTACTACCTCGAAAGTTAGAGTTTTGCAAACCACATGGGCGGGGTTTTTTTCCGTAAAATTTTAGTATATTTAGGCGTGCCATCAGTCTTTCCTACAATTGTAGGACGCCTTTATGGCCTCCTTGATTTTAATAGTTTTTACTATCTGTCAGAAAGGCATGGGTTTTCTAGATTTCTATTGTCAGCGCTCTTTTTTGATGTTATATTTTCTTCTTGAATTTTAAGAAATTTCAGCGTGTTAAACCTTGATTTTTATCAGCCTGAAGTTTCTTAAGATTCAAAAAGAAAACATAACCTCACTGTAGGAGAGCGCCGACTCTGACACGGAACAGTAGAAACCAAGAAATACCCCAGCCTTTCTGAATGAGAGAAAAGAGTATGAAAATCAAGGAAGTCATACAGGCATTCTACAATTGTGGTAACGATGACAATATAGCACTTGGTGTACATTTTTGGACATTTTTAGGCACCCTTGAGAAACCATAAGAATATAATTAGAACAATACTGTTGAATTTGTGAGTTTGATGAAGGTTTTTCCATATGTGGTATTCTCCAGAGAAATTTATCTGACAAATGACAAGCACAACTTTTATCAGACTTATTTTTGGAACTAATATTTAAAATGTGATAATATTAAGAAGGAAAATTCCGCATCTTTATTATGGATTAAAACCTAAAGTAAATCAGGCTTCAAGTATAGTATGTATTATTTTATTGTTTTTAATCAATAAAGTGTTCTTTAGACTCTCAAAGAAAAAACGACACTATGCAGGCTGATTGTCTACTTCAAATGAAGTGGTGACACCTCACTGAAGAGTTTGGTTCAATTTCATTCTGCTGATTCACTTGTTGGAGGATATAAAACACTATAATTTTTTGGGAAATAGAGAACTGGAACTTTATAAAAAAAAATCGAAAATGCACACAAAATCTGTTCAAATTTTTCCGATTTTTTTTGCCCGAGAAATACAATGAAATACTTGCTATTTTATATCTTTGAAGTCAATCTTCTGAAAGCATGAAACATATCTATGCTGCATATCAGGTACACAAAAACTGAAATTAATGAATGTGTCCCATGAATCCATTTATTAAATGAGTTAGAAAATAACTTTCATGTGTGTATAATTACTTGGGGCAATCAATATCAGAACACTAATGTACTGAAGTAATGCAATCATCCAATTTACAACTAGGAATAAATGTTTAATAGTAAAAATATGCTTAAGAAGCATATATCACAATTAAATTTTAGCAAAATGTACAAAATTTACAAACATTGTTGGTAAACTGATGTTAGATTGAGGCTCATGTAAAAATTCTGAAAACACTAGTTGCATTTCTCTTACAATCACAAGAATATGCATAAAACTAACTAGGGTTGAATATATGATATTGTAGATTAAGGTTTGTTCTATAAGATAATGCAGGCAGATAGGCTTAACTTATATATCTATCTAGTAAACACTGAGGAAATGACATAGTGATTCATCATTTATTACTGATATTTAAGTTAGATAGGTACCTACTTTAGTTCTGAAAAAAATCTCATATCAATTATTGATGTAGGATGTATTCAAGGATTTTTGAGTGTAAATTAAATACTGAACAAGTAATCATGAATGTGAATTATGACTTCTTCATCTGAATTGGTACAACATTCCAACCAATACTCATGAAATGCTTTAGACTCAACACCTGTATTCAAGTCGGGTATTTGGAATAAAACGTATTTTCTATTACATAAATCAGAAACTGGATTAAGTATTCTGGGGGATAAAGTAAAAATATACTGCAGCAAAAAACACGTTTGGACTGATTCCAATCTTTCAATCACTGTAAAAAATGGAGTAATCTAAAATTACGTACCTAAGAAAACGTACAACCTGTCCACCCCGGTATTTTGTTCAATTTGTGTTAAAAGTGGAGTCCAGGGTTTACTGTTGTCTTTCAGCGACTTGTTCAAGGTCTCTTTTATATGGGAAAATTTTTCCGACATTTTTAATATACCTAAATTGAAAGATGTCGGGCGATATAATTATTAGATTGGAACGACGAACACCTTCGAAGAACGACGAAAGCACTATTACCTTTATCTTCCCGTTAATCGGAATTTTAATTGCTCAAACATAAATCAAGTTTCATATGAGTGGAGCTAACCGCACTTTTTTTAATTTTTGAAAGTTCCTGTCAACCTTACTTTCCCGGTTGTGATGCCATCTATACGCGTAATGACGAAGCTGCAAATATTTGTTCACAGAGCCAGTTCAAAAACAATTTAATTCCTCTGCGCATAGGGTAGAAGCAGTGTTGCCGAACAGAAAAAGACGAGATCGGTAGATCGTGCCGTTGAAATTTGATATATTCAAAATCGGTAAGAGGAAGTATAAGGGCCATCGCAAGATCAGCCATGGTTTAAGGGCCTTTGCGTCGTTTATGAAAAATAGTATATTTTTATTTTGCGCGCGTATATACAATACAGGTTTTTTGAAGCTATCTTTTCCCTATTAAATACTGACTGATTTAGTGCAACTTATACATTGAGCATACTGGTCGTTCTTCAAACTCCTTTGCAGCTATCCTAGAAACTCCTTTCTTAATTCTGGATTTTAAAATTGTATTTTTCTATTTTATCTCTGGACTTGAAGCTTTATCACCTGGTAGTAGTTTCTAATATTTAATTAAACACAGACCATCTTTGGTTTCGTTATTTCTTTACCGATGATGCGGTAATGACCCGTTCATCTGCCAGTCTGCACCTGCGGTACGCACAAAAAACAATATGTACATGGAAAGCAGAGTAAGGGATGATATGGATTATTTTAAAAATTCCTGAAAAAGGAGGACGTTTTCGGTAAATACATTTTTTGACAGTTGTGTCATTAAATTCGTATATATTTAGTGTTAATTTTTAAAAGTGCGAGTGTTTGCAGATAAATGTGGTGTTAGATGATTCTAAGACATGGACTGTATAACTTATATAATTTGCACAAGCCTATTAAATGTAGATGTTTCCATGTGTATTATTATTATGTTGATACAACCCTGTAACTTTGACAGGCATTGGTAGATGAATGAGTCAAAAGTATACATTAGAATTACTCAAATTTGGCGACAAACAAAGCCATGTAAACATATAGTTCTGACTCCTAATCTATTCGAATTCATTGGTGCAGAAGCCCATCTGACAGACATCCAAACAGCCCTATGTGATGAATGGTTCAAACAGATGATGTGTTCACCGATTAGAACTTCTCCGAAAAATGAACGGGAGCAAATATTTATGTACTCATAATCATTGATGCCGATTTTCTCAAGCCTTTCTAGTGCTCAGATACGAGGGATGTCTTTTAAGTTTTGCATATATTTAGAAACATAGTAGGCCGCGCGGATCGAACGTCAGTACTGAATCTTAACCTCACTCTTTAGTGAACTTAAATTCAAAGTTTCACAACAATACGTACAGTGTTCTCATTACAGTGAATTTTTAAGTGTCACCAAGTTACTGTCTGTTTTCGGCAACGAAGCGCCAGATCAGTCGGCAATTTGCCGTTGATATGGAGAATTCAAACGTGGAGGGGTGAATCTTAGCGACGATCCCAGGGTGGGTGCACCAAAAATGGCAGTCACCCAGAAAAACGTCGGTGCTGTGCGCAAACTCATCATTGAAGATTGACATATGACATATCGCGAGATTGAGGCGTCCTTGAAGATCTCAAAGCCAACAAAAGTCATCCGTTCTCGAAGTGTTTCGAATAAGATGGTCGCGACATTTGTGTCAAAAGCGGGTCATATTCCAACAATTCCTCTTAATGAGCAAAGAACTGTTACTGCGGATTGGTATACCACCATTTGTTTACCAAAAGTCAACAACGAGCTTCGAAAAATCAACCCCGAAAGAAGAATCATCCTCCACCAAGACAATGCAAGCTCGCACACAGTCCAAAAAACAAGGCAGTATTTAACGGAAGAAAACGTGGAATTATTGGGCCATCCTCCATATAGTCCCGATCTAAGTCCTAACGATTTATTTACTTTCCCGAAAATTAAAAACAGACTGCGTGGTCAAAGGTTCCAGTTACCAGAAGAAGCAGATGATGCATTTAAAAATGCCGTTTTGTATCTGCCAGCAAACGAGTGGAATAAGTGCTTCGAAAATTGGTTCGAGCGCATGCAGATGTGTATTAATCTTCGTGAAGAATGCTTCAAAAAATAGTAAAGTCATTTAAAACTACCTAACGTGTTGTTTTATTTCCATTTGCAAAACTTAAAAGACATCCCTCGTATTATTCGAGATTGGAGATAGGACATTATTTTCCAGGACTCTATTTCATGGGCTATTTTCAAACCTGCGTCTGAGAACGAACCTAGCGTTGCTCCATACAGCTATCTACTCCAGGTAACTGCTTTTTCGATTCAACACTGATAGATGGCAGCACATGTCTCAAATGCTGGAACTACACTTTTATTTGGCGGCATTTTCAAACTATGAGATAGCCAAATAAGAACAACTTCATTCTTGTTCAGGCCGCACCGTAGAAAATCCCTATTAGCTACACACTTTTTTCGGACTAGCTCATTCTTCTTTTCATTTCCTTGTAACCCTGGCTCCAGAACAAGGTTGCTTTGTTTTGGCTTCCCAGCTATCTGAGAATATTCACGCATTTTTCCATAAGCTTATGCCCTCTCCAGACTCACGCGCGATTCGCGCGCGAAGCCGCGAACTACCCGCGATCCATGAGTGTGGATCCCATTCGCGTATTCTTCGCGGCTTCACGTCGCGTTCGCGCGTTGTTCCCGTTTGGTGTCGGTTTTTTGTCCCGCGACAAAGGGTTCGCAAGGCGCGAGCATGACTAGGCTCCACATTCGCTGGTGGTTCAGTTGCCTCATAGCGAGTGTCGGGAGTGGTTGTGTTTTTTCCACTTATTTTCAATTGCTCTAGTTTTACTTATATATGCGTAATTATAAAATGCCAAAGCGCAAAGTAGCACTGCAGCAGCAGTAGCAATTTCACCATCCATACTCGTCAAGACCGCGAACTATAATGTGAAGCAGGCGCGAACATCTGCGAGTGTGGAACTGTAGGAAGAAATTTCGGGATTCGCACCGCGATCCGAGCCGCGATTTCACGCCGTGATTCGCGCGTGAGTCTGGAGAGGGTTTTAGACGATATTTGCGTCAAATGTCTACGTCTTGACTGCATGTCAAACTGAGTTTGCAAAAGTTTGGCTTATCTTGTATCACTGTTACTGGGCTCATGGTACCTCTGTTTCCGCTTCAACTTATAGTAACATCTAGGTTTTCTAAGGAATAATAATGCATGATCAATTAACTAATAGCCATCCAAATATTTCGCACTTTTTGATATAAAACTATACCTACAGGTACACACTTATATTGAAACAACAAATACTCACTTTATAACATGATGACAATAATATACTCATCTTTTTTGCACAGTTATAGCGATTGCTATTACAAACAAAAAAATATTTCCATTGAACCATCACTTCTTATATCATCATCATCATTTAATGAGTTTATTGATTTTTTCGTATCATTTAATATGTATACAACTGAGGTAATTTTAAAACGGGACAGTTGATAATGATTAATGCAAAGATAATTTTTCTTCTGAAGCGTAAGCAAGTGCGAAAAATGGATCTTGAAATAGAAATTCAGGTCACAGAGAAAGTTTGCTCTTTGTGTATGTCGAGCTTTTATGTTTATTTTCTTCCTAAGGACGCAATGCAAAGAATATTGTACGACAATTTTAATCTAATACAACATAATTGAAAAAACTACTTAGAACGTTGAATTTGTATTTCGAGACATGCACTTAAAAAAAAAAACGGAGAAAATCCATTGATTATTGAAATTAATGCACCGATTATATATTAAAATGTTGATCAATATGAAGCAATAACAATCTACATGAGAGGCCTTTCCCCGTTCTTCTAACCTTAGGCAGTTCAAAATCAAAACGCGGATTAACAAAGTTTCTTTAAGCTCCTCATAGCAGTCGCCATGCCCTAGTATTTAGGCTTCTGCCTAAACACGCATCAAGACAACAATGTCCAGTTTAGAAATTTCCTAACCTGTACAAAGCTGATAGCATGAATGTTGCATGAACAACTGACACTGTTGTGTCTCAATCTTTATCTCGACCGAAGTGTAACTTTGAATTGGAAATCTGCAAGTGATTAATTGGTTAATTAGCTTGTTAATTGCTGGATTTATTGATTTAAAAACAACTGATATCTGTAGTTAGATATGCGCGTGCTGGCTCTTCGTACAATAAGGCAACGATCCAGTGACCTTCAGAAGTAACACCGCCTAAAATAAGTCAAATAGATTGGAAGAGAAGCTTATACAATTATTGAATCGTTCATATCAAAAACCACTTGAGTCCGCTTTGTTCCAACACGCTTTTTTACTGCAAGTTCTATAGTTATTTTCATGGTCTTTTTTGGTTACGTCATCAATATGAAATGGGTAAAAAAAATCGACTAAGGGTGCATTTCGCAATTTAACAAACCGTTATTCCGCACCAATAGGATACGAGTACCAAACAGTCCGTTAAATATACCCAATCATCCTCAAGATCTCTATGTCAAATTTTTGGCAGCAAATAACATCAAAGTATTCAAAACAAAACACTGTAAAATATGAAGTGACACAACGGGACGTGATCATCGTTAGACTTGACAACCCTGCGAGTGACGGACAGATATCCCCGCCAATGGAGTTAAAAGACATAAGTTGTGAGAAAATTTTCGTAATTTTTTGTCTACGTCCACAGTAATTGCATTATGCATCACGGAGATGTAGGGATTGAATCATCTTACACATATTATCTGTGTTTTAGGACGGAGAGGACATAACGTTTTTATTGCTTTGAAGAAATTCATTAACCCATAAATTAATAAATGATTACTATTATGATGTAAAGGAAGATGAGGAATGTATTTTATATTCTATTTTCTTGCAAAATACAGACAAATCCGCGCTATTAAATTTAACAGCTAGAAAATCGACCTATTATTTGCCGCATTCTCATTGGCTTTGGGGATAACGGATTGTTAAATGTAAATTTATAAGAGAAATCAAAATACATGAAAGTTGTCCTGTTTTCTCTGTACAAAAGTATCATGTTGGAATCAAAAAGTGGTCTTGTTTATAATACAATCGAATTTTCACGTTTTTATTCAATATTTTAATAGAAATCACTCATATTCAGAGACCTTTGACAGTTTCCGTCAAATTGCATTTCGATAAGGTATTTTCTCATTGGCCCAAGTGACCGTCAAATATTAATGATGGTGAAATTGGCCTTAAATGAACTATGTGCGGAGCTGGAGCTTCATAGGAAAATTTCACACAGTACAACTGTTCATTCACACATAGATTGGTCAATAAAGGTCCGTTGCTCCCATTCACTTTCTCAAAATACTCTAGGTTTTGTTTTACGAAGACCAATACCAATATATGGTAAGCTCAAAATAGTACTCCCATGTAGGGTCAGCTGTTGTGTTATGTGCGGTTAGTATCAATTTTTATAGAAACTTGTGGAATTCTGTTCTATATGCAGATGAGAGACTAGCATATTATTCTGGAAAACTCTGTACAGAGTATCGAGAGACACCTTCTGCTATTTTCCTACTGATCTTTGATAAATAAGTCAAAGGCTTATTTTGCCGACAATTTCCTCGAACCCGTGGGAAAAGCCAAATGAATGATAATTCGAAAAATCAATCAATTTTCTGTCATAATTCATTTTTGTTTCCGAGGTTTGACCATTACTTTTATTACGATATGTGAATTATGTGTTTTGAGGTAATGTTAAAGGTTACATATTAATTGCACGTATTTTTCTTCGAAAGAATGTGTCCTCAAATGGACGATATAAATAAATCAGAAAAAGTAAATCTTGGAAAGACACACTTCCTTCATTACGAGCTATTTACGTATACGCAGGACGTATTTTGACCAATTTTTTTCACGAAAAAGCTGCTCTGCAATAAATAAGTGTCATTTATGCGCATCCTGAATCCTTGAAGATGATTTTTTATATTTGCCTTACAGGGGGATTTCATATCTCTCGGTCCGATAGCAGTAACTATAATAATTGTTAGGTTCATGTTGAGAATCCTGCACTGCCTTAGATTTCTAATTTTTTATTATAACGAAGTAGCCGCGAGGAACATTGTCAATCTGATTTTTGAACTGCCTAAGGTAAGTAGAGAAAAGCCTCCTCAGGCAGATTGTTTCATAATATCGATATCTTGATGTCTAAGGTCGACACGATTAGGATATTTGCTATCCCCTGTCCTTCAAAATGCTTTGGGGGTGGATGACGCTGACTAATAGAACATCAACAAATAAACAATGTGCGAATAAATGCGCGAAGTTAACAAAGCAACAATTGAAAGATTACCATCGGGTAACATCACCTTTATTTTTTATTACGGCTGAAATTCTTTGGGGCATAGTGTTAACCAAGTTTTGGCAAAAATTTGGTGTAAAACAATCCCATAATTCTTGAAGCTTTTGTCTCAGTTCGGTGACTGTACGAGCAGGATGTTGTCGTAGAACGTTTTTCATCTCGTGCCACAAAGTTTCAATAGGTGACAGATCTGGACTGCTAGAAACCCATTTCAAAAGTGGTACATTATTTTCTTCCATCCATTTTATAGCCTTTTTTGAGGTATGGCACGCTACACCATCTTGCTGAAACAGCAAATCTTGACCGGATATCAAACATTCTTCCATCACTGGTAAAAGCGATTCTTCTAAAATTGCCAAATATTTGTTTGTATCCACATTTCCATCAATAAAATGAAGTTTTCCTACTCTTTTTGATGACATACAGCCCCACACCATAATGGATGCTTGAAATTTCACTTTTCTCTTCAGACAGTCAATATGGAATGCTTCATCTTTTTTGCGAATAACTCTACTGCGACTGTCACCAACACAAACTTCGAATCGGGCCTCATCACTACATTATATTGCACACCATTGTTGAGGTGTCCATTGTATATGTTCTTTAGCCCATCTAAGCCGATTTTTCTTTTGCAGTGGAGTTAATAGTGGCTTTTCTTTGGCCTATAAACAAGTTGTGCAACTTTAGGGTTTTTACTTAACTTTTTTTATAAGAAAACTTACCTTGCAAGTGCTAAATCCCAGTTTGTGGGCCTCTCTATGAGTTGTGGACCTCGAAATTCTCCTTCCAACAGCGTCACTCCACAGAGCACTTACTTGTAAATAATTGGCACGCCTGTTTTTCACGATTATTCTTCTTAATGCTCTTCGGTCGGCATTTGTGATGTTACTTTTTTTCACATATCGTGGCTTAATATTAACTGAACCAGTTACGTTATATCTTCTAACAATATTTCTCACGCTGTACCGCGATAAGTCTAACAAACTTGCAATTTCTGAGTTTGATTTCCCAGAATTAAAAAATTTAATTATCGGTAATCGAATTTTCTCACTAATAACCATTCCTCTACCCATTTTGAAAACCTTAACTACCCAAAACTATCTTAAACGTATTCTGACAGCTGTGATTAATAAAAACAATTGCAATGGCTTTTATTTTTCACAGCCACGTATCCGTTATAGACTTATTTTGCATTAAAATGAAAATAGGTTGATATGCTGTAATTGCAACATGTTATTTTTATGCTGCAAATTTGATTAGGGAGTGATAAAGTTGGTGTTTTCTACTATATATTATAAAGATATTCATTGTTAATATTTTAAACCTATAACATCCTGCTACATTTTTATTTGTGTTTGATAAGAAAAAACTAAGATTTCAATAGTTGGGCCCACTGAAGTGGGAAGGGGCTCGTATACCCTGATAAAAGCTCGTTCATCAATACGTAATGATCAAGGACCATTAGATATATCGTCCATGCGTTTTGGGGAGACATTGCTGACCTTGAAGAACCATTCGTATCACTCTGTATACAAGCACGACACATCTTGCAGAAGTTAGCTCAGTAACCGTTGCAGTAATGAGGAAACAAGTATAAAGGAATGAAAAAATGAGCTGTAAAAAGGAAACAAGATTCCAGTGCAACTGGATCCAAGAGGGAATACCTGTAATCACAGGCCGGTGACCCCTTGTTCGAGCGTATCTCAAGACGATTCGATATTCTTGAAACTGGGAGTCAATAAAGCAATATGGAGGGAAATATACTAAATGACATAGAAAATGCAACACCGGCTAGTAATGTTGACCATACTTTTACGTCTTAGGTCTACTGATAAATAGAAAGTGATTAAAATTTTAACTCGAAATTTCGATGGATATAGAATGATCACTAATATGCCATTCGTCTTTCTCCACGTCTGCTGCTTACTCTTGCACGGCCGTCATGTCCAGAATCTGAACTCATCGCTGAACACGACTGATTTCCATTCCACATTCCATTCAAGTCTCTCCCTACTCCATACCAATCGTTATCGACGATGCTGTGGGGTCAGGGGTAGTACACGAGGGAGACGGTATGAAAATAGTCCAAAAGGCCTTATTCGGTGAAAAACTGTTCTCATTACACTGATCAACAGCCAAAAAATATCCTAAATAAAATCAACAAAATATTACTATTTTTAATGTGCTAAAACCGGAATGAAACTTATTTTTTCAATATTAGTTCAAGTTTTAGAGATACGGTAATTATATGTGTTCCTGCTGTGACAGTGTTAATATACTGTAATTCACAAGAATGCACGTGCTACATTTTTATATTCGGCAAGGAAAGATGATGTAATCGGCATGATTGTGTTACGTTATACATACGTGTACATTATATTGTTTTATATTAGCCATTTTTTCCTCAGTTGGCTGACAGCGTTCATGCAAGATGTCTCGAAAGTGTGTAAACAATCCAGATCGGTTTTGTTACGTGTGTGGTGATGTGACTTTTGCGTCTCAGAGACGATCTATTACTCCACTAATAACAAAGGCATATCAGCTTTATTTCGGTTGTAAACTAGGTGATCAAGACAAACAGTGGGCACCCCACATCTGCTGTAATACATGTGCTTCAAGTCTGAGGAGCTGGTTAAATGGCAAAAAACGGTCTATGCGCTTTGCTGTCCCAATGGTTTGGAGAGAGCCTACAAATCATATTAAAGATTGTTACTTTTGCATGGTACCTTGTGTTGGACAAGCGACAGGTATGTCCAAGAAAAAAAAATCGGTTATTAACTACCCAAACATACCATCTGCGATGAGACCTGTGCCTCACAGTGACGAAAATCCTATTCCAAAACCCCCAGAATCCTACACTTGCGAATCAGAAAACGAATCAGATCATGGCGATCGAGTGATTCGTCAGGAAGAAGATATGCCATCAGCGTCAAGAGATTCTGATTTTATACCGAGCACGTCATGCCACAAACCGCACAAAATAACACAGTCAGAATTAAATGATCTTGTAAGAGATTTAGAACTTCCAAAATGTAAGGCAGAGTTACTTGGATCAAGACTGCAGCAGTGGAACTTGTTAGAAGACGATGTTCCGGTATGTGTTTTTCGTAAACGCCACAAAGACTTAGAACCATTTTTCAATATGGAGAATAACTTGGTTTTCTGCAGTAACATTAACGGCTTACTGGCGGCTTTAAATATAAACTATAACCCAGAAGAATGGAGATTGTTTATAGACAGTTCAACATTGAGTTTAAAGGCAGTGTTATTGCATATTGGAAATATTTTACCATCTCTTCCTGTAGGGTATGCAGTTCACATGAAAGAATCATATGACAATATGAAGTACCTATTGACATGCGTAAAATACGATGAGCACCAATGGCATATTTGTGGCGATTTGAAAGTTGTTGCACTTTTACTTGGGCTGCAGCTAGGCTACATAAAGTTTTGCTGTTTTTTGTGTGAATGGGACAGTCGGGCAAAGGCACTTCATTACACCAGACAAAACTGGCCTGTTCATCAATTCCTAGAGCCAGGTCAAAAAAATGTACAGCATATGCCATTAGTAGATTCGAAAAAAAATTTATTACCACCACTGCATATCAAGTTGGGCCTAATGAAAAACTTTGTCAAGGCATTAGATAGAGATGGGTCAGCTTTTCAATACCTGCGTCAGAAATTTCCAAAACTAAGTGAGGCAAAGGTTAAAGAAGGTATTTTTGTTGGGCCACAGATTCGAAATATTTTGAAAGATACACAGTTTGAAAACACTTTAACAGGTATTGAAAAAACTGCTTGGAGTGATTTCCGTCTGGTGGTCACTAATTTCTTGGGAAATAGAAAAGCTGACAACTATAAAACCCTTGTCAAAAATAAGCTGTCATCGTATCAAAAGATGGGCTGTAATATGTCTCTTAAGATACATTTCCTACACTCACACCTGGACTTTTTTCCTGACAATTGCTGAGCGGTAAGTGATGAGCACGGCGAACGTTTTCATCAGGATATTTCAACAATGGAAAAAAGGTACCAGGGCAAGTGGAATCCTTCCATGCTTGCAGACTACTGTTGGACTCTTGGTAGAGATGCTCCAGAAACGATCCATAAAAGAACAGCAAAAAAAAAGCGCATATAGTGATTCTTATAAGTACATGAATCTTGTTACTTTTTTTAATATATCCTTAAAAATAAAAAGTTTTTTTTCTAAACCGCAACTAATTTTTTTATTTCATTGTCATTTTTGGATTCAGCGCCCCAAAATTAACAAAGAAGTGCACTTTTCCCACAAGATACAATTAAAAAACTAAAATTTATTGTCCAGTGTTATTATTGCCCTTCCGATAGCGTCAAACCACTCTTTCGCAACTGCCCAAAACTTTTGGAATCCGCTTAAAAAAATGCTTCATCTGTTCTAGACGCAATTTTGGACCGAGAAATGTTCAGATTTGTTAAAAGGGCTCCTCCTTGAATAAGATGACGAAAAAAAAAACCGAAACGATATTTTTTCTAGCAATTGCATTGCAATGACATGGAAATCTCCAACATTAGACAAGGTCCTCGTCTAAGGACTAACATGTTTGTAAAAAGCACGTTACGATCAACTCACGTGTATCACGTCCCCTGCTATTTTCATCGTACTTGTTTGTCAATAGGTTTATGGCAGAAAATTATAGGGTAACCCTAAGTACTGCAATTTTCTACTTGTGGTCAACCACGTAATTGTATAATAATTGATTGTAAAATGAAGATTGTTAAATCGGAAATGCCACTGCGTTCATGTGACAAAGTAATTTCATATATCACCACTGTAGTATAGTCCAGTTAAATTGGAAAAAAGTTAAGTTTGCAAATTGAAATTTTTTAAGCTCATATATTTCGGGGGGTACGTCGGTTATAATGTTATATTGAAGGAAGTACCTACAACCAACCTGATAGAGTTCAAAGAGGTGCTATCAGAATCTCATTCATTATGACACCGGTCTAGATCAGGTTTCATACTTTTCAATCTTTTCAAATATCAAAGCTGAATCTCAACCGCTTATTGTGTCGTTTATTACACATATTCAAAAGATGGATGACTATGAAGCTTACTTTGGAATAGATTCAAATGGGGGTGGAGATCTTGGGCTGATTATTTATAGGAGTTCCAAGAACCAGACATGAAACTTATGTAGTCAAGTTTTAATAAATTTGGTTCAATTGTGTATTAGTAATAATATTCTTACACATTCTTGTCCACTCAATAAATAGCTTACTGGCGTTTACATTCAACTTAATTTCCCCCTCTGCTACTGTAGCAGAGCAGTTTTCTCTAAAGGAAAAATAATAAATTCTCCTATCTTTAAATAAAACAAAAACCTCGTACTATTTCTTTAAAATATTTCTCCAAGCTACTTGTCTTTTGTTAAATCTGCCGTCTCGTTTTCCCAGTTTGTTTAAGACTTACGATACGCCAAAAACAATAAACTATTTCAAATTTGACGTCTATACTATAACTATCTAAAACTGTAATGACTCATCGATGTTCACGTGAACATCACTTAACTACCAGTAGTCGGCTGTTGTTCATAGGCGGGGTATGAATGTTTAACATGGGTGAACTAGATTTGTCACATGCTTAATAAAGAGTGGTTTGAAACATATTGTAAGTCAAAAATTTGGGAATTACCTTTATTCATCGTCGCTTCCACTTACATCTGACAGTAATAAACTGTCGCTATCGCTTTCCTCGTTGAAATTGACTATAACTGGCTGTATGATGGTGTCGATGTGGTGGTCAAGTCATTTTTGTTTCTTCCTTCACAACATGACGGATAGCATTCTGCCAAGCTTCGGGCGTTACTAGCTGTATTGAAGTCTCAAGTAAAACCTTAACGTCTGGTAATTTGAAGGTTGTGTTATGGCGCGCAATATAACCTTTTACTTGAGCCCAGATGAGCTCTATTGGGTTCAGTTCACAGTGGTAGGGCGGTAACCGCAGCACAGTGACACCACATTGACGGGCCATCTCATCAGTCACGTAACTAATGTTCGGAGGTTTGTGCTGTTTAATTTTTTCATACAATTCCGCTTTCACACATGAATCGTCAAACGGGGTTCCTTTTTCGCGCAACCATTGCTGCATGTCACTTTTTCGAGATCCCATAGTCGGTACACGTTCGGCTCGACGACTATGGTAGGAAGCATTATCCATGACGATCACAGAGTTGGGCTCAACTCGCTGAAGCACCCCTTGAAAGCAGCTCTCGAAGCAGCTGGCATTCATTTCATCATGGTAATCACCTCCTTTCTTAGAGACGAAAATCAAGTCACACTCTTCTAAAAAGCCACTATCGCTACCAATATGAGTTACGATCAATCTTTGACCTTTCCCTGACGGTCCACGAAGACCTGTTGACAAACCTTCAATGCTTGCTTGTCGGTTACTCACTACGTTTTTGTCTGACCAGGTTTTTTTAATTGTGTGACCTGCATTTAACCATGTCTCGTCCAAATAATAGGTTTTTTTGCTTTGTCGCCTATATTCAATCATTTCGCGTAGGTATTTTCGACGCCAGGCGACTATTTCAGGTCTCTCTATCAATACTGACTTCCGATTACGCGTTTCGTAACGAAAATTAATTTCGTGCAGGGATTTCCTCATTACCTCGACGCTCATTTGGGGTATAATTTCATTTTCCTTGATCGCTGCATGTACAGCCTTGAGGGTTGGTATCTCATTTCTAAAGAAGAATGAATGTACGTTCGCCTTAACGCCATTTTGCTATCGTCATCCAATTTAACGGCCTTTCGTCCCTTCAAATTAAACTTTGGATCAGTAGTAGCTCCAGTTTTCTTCTTTTCATGCACCACCCTGCGAATGGTCCACTCTGGAATGCCTGTCATACTTTCACAACGCGCGAGTGCGTCTCCCTGCGACATAGTTCTGTTCAGATAATTGAACACGTTGAGCACGATTTCTTTCGCGTCCCTCTTCAGTGCTTTACGAAGCCGTCTACTTGTTCCCTGGCTTTCAGTACTTCCACTCGTGCCATTTGTACTCTCCATGGTTAGGTATAACCAAAACAGTAACCACAGAAACCACAACAATAACAATCACACAACAATTCTTATAAAAACACACAATATGCGATCGCTCAACGAAACACGTTCCAATGCGTTGCCGACGCCTATGAGTCTGCCGGTCGAGGCGCGTCTTTGATTTCATTGGTTCTACCGGCGGAGAACAATCAGGCATTATTTCCATCTCTGTCTGTGCTGTTGACCACCGCAAAGCCACAGAAACGACATATGTCGTACGCTATACGGCTGTACTGGAAGGAAGCCGGGATCGAGTCATTACAGTTTTAAATAGTTGTAGTATAGCATACAGAAAGTTTTGTAAATTCAAATTTTACCCAAGTTAACGTTATGTTTACGACAACAATCCATGTAATTACCCGTTTCAAGAGCATAGTTCGGAATCAGTTCTGGCGCAGAAAAACAATTAGGAATTAGTTCGTAACTGCTTGTGGGAACAAACCTATCATGAAATGACATAAACATTCAATCATATCCAGCCATTTTAAGTGATAAGATAGGTATAGTTTTCGGTTTTTTTAATGCGTGACCGCTAATTGAATTTCAATTGTACAAAATTGATGTAACGCATTTATCGGCCCATTAAAATGGTAACAGACATGGAAATAATAAAAGTGGGTATTACCTGATAGAAAAAAAAGCTTCTAATTGGATATTATTCGAAGTACTATTGATACCACTACTAAAATATATGTTTCAAATGAATTATAGTAATTTGTGATACTGGTTACAGTCTACGAAAGGTAGGACCGCTGTTTCTTTCTTGTTTGGCTTTGTCGAGAAGTGCCCCCAATTTTTCCCTGCGACTAAACTTTTTTGAGCAATTGACAGCCCACAGATTTCTTGCGTAATAAATATGTATGTAATCAACCGGCCAGTTAACAACTTATTATTCTGCTGTTTAAATGTGTTCTATGACTACGGATGCATATCTACCAATCCACAATTGACATAAAGGTATAGAGATGGGTCAGCGTAGATGTTTTGTGGAGATGGGTGCGACATGGCAAGAGAAAATCTGCAGAAAGATAAAATTGTTATTTAGCAGTGGGCAGTTTTTCGTAGTTAAGAATGGAATGAAATACCCCAAAACATCCCCCAGAACATTTCAGCCCCCAAAAATTCCGCAAAAGACTTAAAATCACCGAACCGGCAACTATAAGAACAATATGAGCAAATTGATGAGTTAGGGTTCATTTTCATAGACAAAAAAAGTTGTCTAATTTAGTTTCATATTGTTTGAACTCTCACGGATAGATAGGTTAATTTTTGTCGTATCGTAATATGTGGCCATAGACCAGCTATTTTACTATTTAAGAACGTAATTAAACTTTGGACTGAGATGGCAATAAATTACCATAAGTTAGCCATACTTACCCTGAAGTTGCTAGTAATTCCGGCTTGGCTTAGAAAGAGTGTTTTCGTGCTGGTCATTAGCTCATATGCCGACACGAATCCGACTGACAATTGATAGATCTAAAATGCTGATGCATATGTGCTTACGTCTGACTGATAACGGCCTTGTCAGTTTAAATATTGACGACACTAAATATAGTCGGTCAAATTTGTGCATTTTGTTTATGCTGTATTTTCTTTTAGAATTGATCTAAATTTTTAAAACTGTAAGCTCTTATCTCTTTTACTGGCGAAAATCGCTGAGAAATGAAGAAAAATTTATTTTCAATATAAGTCAATAATTATAGAATATGAAAGTAATAATTTTCGTTACGAGAAAGAACAATGGCGTAACAATAGATATTTTTTAAACTATTCAACTCAAATGTTTAAATCGAGTGTTTCCACTACTTCGGAGTCTGTATACGTTACTATTTCGCTACTGGTGAATTTGTTTGTCCTTGTTCTGATATATTTTATAGATAGATAGACGAAGTTAACGTATAGTTGGTATAGCTTTAATAATGGAGTTCGGAACTTTTTGTACTTTACACAATGCGTATTTTATCAGACATTTACTTATCCAAGGTGTGGACCTTTGGTTACTGGTTGTTTGCAAAATGAATTTCTATCAGGATAAAAGATATTTAATCTGGGTGAATAATGGGGGGTGGGGCGTTAGGTGAAGGTGAGATGCCCCTAAAATTCGCATATTCAGCATAGTTTTCTTAGCGATATTTAAAACGTCTAAGATTTACTCCTCTTGACTGAGAAAATTTGCTACAATGTTTTTCGCAAAGAAATTTACGTGAATAATTCTTTTCTAGAAGAACTGACGCGCAAATGTCATACCTGCATGCAGAAATAATTTTTTGTTTTCCAAGGCACTTGTGATTTTTTCAGCAATAATTAATAAACCAATTTTGTACAGTGACAGGCAGTAAAAGGGTAATTATTTTTTTTTCTCGAAAACGAAGTGAGATACGAAGGCGGTGGCGTTCATCCTTTTGCCAATAATATTCGCAAAGGTGTCCCCCGGGACGCCACTGGACCTGATAATTTTAATCGATTTAGGGCTTAATACATACAAGGATTGCCATATTTCAACAGAATCGAGCAAATATTTTTTGAAGATATGAATGAAAAAAGTTTTAAATTTATCACCATATCTATGTTCATAGAAACTTTTTTTCTTACTTTGTTACAAGAAATCGCCCTCTAAAATATCTCCGTCTATTTTTCGAACACCCCGTATACGTCACTGCTTTGCATGCAGTTATTTCTGGACTTCAACGTTTCCAGATTTCACTATTCATCTTGATTATAACAGGTTTTTTGTATTTATTTGTTGTTTCAAAGTAATTCCTGTAGATATGGGACCTTTTGCAAATATTTTTTATTCCAATTTAAGAATCCTCTTGTATAATGGTGGAGGTCAGAAGTCGTCTCAAAGTCACTGATAAAGCCGGTGGTACATCACAGAGACATTATATGACAAGTGTTCGATCATAAACACAAAATATCACTTTGGCTTGAATTTTATGTATTTTTACCTGTTTTAAATATCATGAATATTGCATAAATTATGTTCACAAATAAGACATAATTATTAAATATATGATTTTTAATCTATGTTAATATCGAAAAAATTTTTTTGCGGTTCTTACTGTCTTTTCCTGGATACCTAATGCTGACATTGAATCTGACAAATATCATATTAAGATGCTTTCATTTTGGGTTCCCCCCCAAAAAAAAAAAACAGCAAAGCTCAGAATTTATTTGTCATCGTAATAATACAACATATACATATGTATATCTTCTTGACGGTAAAGGCATAGAAAAAAGATACAAACATCTTCTTAAACAAGTCGTTTTCTTGAATACACATAATTAAACTTCAGCAAAAAATTTCAAACAAATACAGATCAGCCTAATGGTTTCTTCGAAGCTTCTTCCTATATTTGCACTTATCTTGACGTGACGTACAGCTTTGTGTATAGAGCGGCATAAAAATCAAAACTTGTTTGCTTTCGCACACATTTTTATTTGCAACAGTAAAAATTTGTAAATGAGACTCTGTTATATTTGCTTATACTACGCATGCGTATTATGACGATAGCCTCGCGGTGGATCAGTAGCGTAACTGAGATTTGTGTTTGAGAACAGTTCTTTAAAAAGTAGAACGCTTTATTTGGGTAACTGTCCGAATAGAATCCTTTATGGATTGATAAGAGCGTTGCGTCGGGCCTTCAGAGTCAAACTACTTGACGCCACTCGTGATAAATGATGTGAATCTAAAAAACAAATTAAGAAATCATCAACGAAGTTGACAGTGTTATTTATTATACAAAAACATTACAATCAATCATAAAGTGATCTACTGTATAAATGGAATTTTTCTTTGAAAAATGACCCTATACCTAGTGTATCAATTACTCGCATAATCAACACCACAACCAACCGCGGATAGCGCTGTTAGCAACTCATCCGTGCGGTATAGGTGTAGTAGTCCTGTAGACAGATGAAGGGAAATCATACGAGTGTTGTCCCAAAATTAAGGTTCCCACTTTTTTTCAGGCACAAGGAATTTTTTATTTGAAAAAACAAATTCACCATTGGAAACGTTGATCTTTAAGCTATTTTTCTTCATCTTTTTTTTTAAATGTTGAATGCTTATACACGTTTCCCAGATACTTCACGATAGGCGCTTCTTGTTGGGATCGGTGGTGGGGAAACCGACAAACACGACGGTGTTGTCAGATTTCGCCTAGCTTTACGCGTGGCAGAGTTATAGGGCTGGGAACATTATTCTTGAAACAACCCTCGTAGATTGCATATGCGCATAGAAAGGCATTGTTGGTCTGCAGATACTTCTTCTTTGTGTGGATGTCCTGCTGCTCCTATGCATGAGAGGTCACTGTATATACCAAATATCTGAATTCGAGATACTGTACTTGACCAAATACTAAGAAACATTTTTAATCATGTCTGTAGAATCCAATTCCGAAAACGTAAAATCGAAACATTCTCGATAAAACGCTCCTTCTAGAAGAATCGCAACCTTCAAGTCTGCCATCGGGAACGATTCGGAAGCATCTGGAAAGTTAAAGAATGATAAAAGATAAGGTGTTCCAGTTTACGTTATTTTAATTGCTGTTTATCTATGTAGTGTTATTCGATTTGTTAAAATTGTATTAGTCAAGGTTATTGAACACCAACAATATGAATTCACCGATTTTGAATGTTAAAATCGAATCTATTGGAAACGAAGGCTTTTGCATTTTTTGTCACTGTGATTTTTATTTTTAAAGCGCGTTGCTATTTTTGTTCTCTGACAAATCGAGAGTAATCAGTCTAATTACAGCACGTAAGTCCAGTTAGGTATTTTACATTTGGCCAAAAATACGCCTTCGTACACACATCCTCCTTTTTCCCGATTGAAAAAATTACTACCACCGAGAAGGTTTGCGGAAATTCCGTGAAGTAAAAGAGTGAAAATGCACATAGTCATAGTTGGCAAGTTAAGGAACAGTCGAAACACCTTTCTTCAAAATATGTTAAGGGATGTTGACATATCTATATGACTAGTGTTTCTTGGTGCTTGCTGGCAACAATTAAGTACTTACAATTTATCTGTTAGCCTGACAGTTAGTACGTTGTGAAATATTTAAAGCCATAGGACAAATCTAGATAAAAGGACAGCCAGTTTATTATGTGGTGTTGATACGAGATGCTTCTATTTTTTGGCTCTGACTTTAATCGACAGTACTGACAGCCGTTTCATAAGTAGTTTCAAAGTTCACTTAATAATTATGCGATGGAGTCGTATTTAATTCTGTAACTTGCATATTTTTTTATATCCCGGTTATACTTTTTGCCATTTTAGGCATATTTCCATGTAATGTTGTCAGATTGCCAAATCATTAGAAGTAGGTATATAAACATAAAATAATCATGAAAACACGTAATAGATAACAAATAAGAGTGCAACACGCAAGCACAAAAGAATTCAAACAAAAATATTGTACTAGCACACTTAATGTAATGTAATGTAATGTAACATAATGTAATGTAATGCAATGTAACGTAATGTAATGTAATCCAATGCAATGTAACGCAATGTAATGTAATGTAATGTAATGTAATGTAATGTAACGTAACGTAACGTAATGTAATGCAGTGCAATGCACCGTAATGCAACATGGTGCAATGAAATGTAATGTAATGTGATGTAATGGAAGTAATATAAGCTGCCGCAATGCGTAAAATTTCGTAATTTATATTTGTCTTAGTACTTTTGTAATCCTTCTGATGAGAAACTTTGACCCAGGTACATGTCTACAAATTTCAGACATTATTGCCAAGATATAGTCGAGATATAGCAGATATATCCCATATATACTAAGTGACATATAAATCCGAATACCCAGTTTAAATGGTTTTATTTTAATAAAATTTTGTATAAGTACTTAATGAAGCATAATAAGTAAATGATAAAAATTTCGAAATGATTGCACTGCTTTAAAGCCCTTTGACCTTTAATAATGTGTGGATGCACCCTGATGTGCTACGCATTCTCCAACGCGCCTAGGCATGCTTCTGATCAGGTGGTCAATGTCCTCCTGTGGTATCTCATTCCAGGCAACCACCAACTCCTCTCGAAGTGCTTCTAGAGTCTGAGGAGGACGTTGCAAATTGAGCAATCTCCTACCCATCATATCCCACACGTGCTCAATTGGGGATAAGTCGGGATATCTTGGTGGCCATGGTAACAATGTGACACCATTATGTTGAAAGAAGTCTATTGTGACTCTTGCAACATGTGGTCGGGCATTATCTTGTTGGAAAGTTGGATCTGCCAGGGTGTCAAGATAGGGTAAAAGATGGGGTTCTAGAACTTCGTGGATATAACGCTGCGCGTTCATGTTACCTCTGATGAAGATTAAAGGTGACCTGGAACCATAAGCTATAGCACCCCAAACCATAACTCCAACAGTGTGATGAACATGTTTTTCAACAAAAAACTGTGGATTCCTCCTTTCACCACGTCGCCTTCTAACCCTGGCACTACCATCGTGCATGCCTAAACAAAATCGAGACTCGTCACTAAAGACAATTCTGTTCCATTCCTGATCCCAGAGTGACCGTTGTCTGCACCACTCAAGGCGATTACGTCGGTGTTCTCGAGTTAAAGGGAGGACCGAGTGTGGCTGGTATGAAAACAAGCCAAAACTTCTCATTCGTCGGTAAACACTTCGCATGCCAATAGGTCTTCCGTGTTCTGCAAACCATTCATTTGCAATGGACCTGGTAGTGGAGAAACGGTCCCTTAAGGCCAATAATCTTAGGCGGCGATCATCACGGTCTGTTGTTCTACGGCGGCGTCCAGTGCCCCTTGCTCTTTGCGTACGGCCTTCTCGAAGCCATGCCTGACAACACCTAACCACAGTGTCTACACTTCTTTGCACTCTAACTGCAATTGCCCGAAAAGAAAGTCCAGCTTCCCGAAGTCCCACTATACGGCCCCTATCAAACTCACTAAGTTGACGAAATCGTACAGGTCTCCGTACTCTAGGCATCGTAACCGATCGTAAAGGAAGTCAAGAACCAAAATCCGCCAACGTTGATTCTTTACTGCGGCTGAAATATTCATTTTTAGAGCGTTAGTGAATTAAAAAAAAAGCAGTATAAAAACCCGAATGTCCAACTGATAAGGCTGAAAATTTTTTCACTTGTTATTTACAGTAAGATAAATACATTCACCACCTTTTATTAAAATAAAACTATTTAAACTGGGTGTTCGGATTTATATGTCACTTAGTATATATGTATATTATAGTCGGGTCATAAATCTTGCTCGTCCAGACGCTCCACAATTCAGACTTTTTCTTGGAAGGGTAAGTTTCGAAAAATGTTTTAAGCAACAATTGTTTCAGGAATTTTCGGTTTATTGACGGAAATTATTTGGATTCTAAAACACTTCGAGTCTTTCTGTGATATACTTCAACTGGCATTTCTTATCAGAATACTAAGAGGCTTGATCCAGAAAAAAATTATTGGCAAATATACCTACAAGTAATTACCACTACAACTAACGCACATCCCATTGTTCCACCAATCGATGTATACCCTGCTTAAAGAACTTTTGTGGCTGGTGATTGAAGAATTTTTAACGGACCGAAAATGCTTACCTTTTAACGCCTTTTTCAGTTGCCCAAACATTTGCATTAGAATACAAAATACGGCTAATCGGTTGAAGGCCCTTAGTAGAACAAGAATACAATTAGCCGTCAAGTATCAAGTAGTTTGAAAATACTTGACCTCATGTCAAATAGGATATCAAAAACATCACGTCGAGTCAAGCATAAGGTTTCAAGTAAATATCAAGTTACTGGACTTGATGAATTCCTAAGCACTGTATATTAGATAGACACGTCATTATTCATGTATCAAAAACAACAAGGACATTGTCTTCCGGAATGTATATTCTTTTTCGGCGAAATGTATCATCAAGGCCTTTTCGTACCAAAAAATCGATAAAACATGACATTCTCAGCATTACCTGGAATTTGCTATGTGCGACTTTTTCCTGTATCTAACAATAAACAAATGCTAATAGGATATGTTTGCAAATGAATCAATGTTACGGTCAATGTTCAATGTGTCCGTACGTACGTAGATTAACGACGGACATGCGAACATGATCAGAGTATCAGCGAGAATTTGTCAGCGGTGTCATCAGCGTAGATAAAATGCGACTACGCTTAAGTAGTAACTTTGGTTTGACGTCAAACCAAGGTACAACAAACCATCTATTATTGGTCTGACAGGCGTTTGTGTGTCACTTTATGCGACATTTTTGTGTCAATGTGCTACGTAATTTGCTTCCTATTGTAATGTATGTTTTGTTGTTTTGAGGTATTATTAAAGCGATATATATATAAAAATGAGGCGTAGCAAGTTTCTAGGTACTGCCTGCGCACCTACCGTAATTGGAAAATTGTTGTTAAAGCAAAATATCGACGGACATGATGATTTCCGATAATGACGTCCTAGCGTCAACATCAAGACTAAGTCATTTTCATTCATGTTATGTTGTCTAGTAAGCAATGAGCGACACATATAACTTTAAATTTTTTTTTGGTGGTTCGACAGAGTAAATGTCAAATGTCAGATTATTTTTGACGACGAGCTTCATAAATTGACATAACATCCCACATTTCCGCCTTCTAGATGCCTACTTGATGTAATATTTTCTTCTGTGACGGGAAAAAAGTTTGACATTTTATCTCCGTTGACAGGTAACAAAATGTCACTTTTTATGAAATTACTTTTTTCCCCGGGAAAAAAAATGAGTACTTTTTTCAAATTGCACATCGATAATTTTCTGACTTAAATATTGTAATATAATTTGTCAATATTAAATCGTCACAGAAAAAAATTGTGTATTATACACGAGATTTCAGCTTCTATTCTAAATCAATCTACTACTTTTTTCCCTTGTATAATTAATAACTATTTTTAAAGCAGCTCCGAAAACCATTTTTTACTAGAAAACTATGTGAGCCGGCGTATTTTTATGAAGAGCAAACATTGAAGTAAATAAAAGGATCGTTAAAATAAAAAAACGTCGTTGGGACTATTGTGATAAAATTCAGCTATAATTTATTTAGGGGTGGGGGGTAGTTTTCACTCTTCTCATACTCCTTCGCGATTTTTGTAAAAGTCAAAGATCAGGCGGTCTAGCAAACCATGTGTTCCAAATGTCCTTCAAATCGGACTATCAGTCTAAAAAGTATCTGAAAAAATGTGCTTAAAAAGAAAACTCTGCCGCGCGTGATACTAGGCGAAATCTGGCAACACCGTCGTGTTTGTCGGCTCTCCCACCACTGATCTCAACAAGAAGCGCCTTTCCCTGTTACCACCAGGTGCGAAATTCGTGCGTTCATTTGATTTTAACTATGTAGAAAAATATACTAAATGACATATAAATCCGAACACCCAGTTTAAATGGTTTTATTTTAATAAAAGTTGGTGAATGTATTTATCTTACTGTAAATAACAAGGGAAAAAATTTTTCAGCCTTATCAGTTGGACATTCCGGTTTTTATACTGCTCTTTTTTAATTCACTAACACTCTAAAAATGAATATTTCAGCCGCAGTAAAGAATCAACGTTGGCGGATTTTGGTTCTTGACATCCTTTACGATCGGTTACGATGCCTAGAGTACGGAGACCTGTACGGTTTCGTCAACTTAGTGAGTTTGATAGGGGCCGTATAGTGGGACTTCGGGAAGCTGGACTTTCTTTTCGGGCAATTGCAGTTAGAGTGCAAAGAAGTGTAGACACTGTGGTTAGGTGTTGTCAGGCATGGCTTCGAGAAGGCCGTACGCAAAGAGCAAGGGGCACTGGACGCCGCCGTAGAACAACAGACCGTGAAGATCGCCGCCTAAGATTATTGGCCTTAAGGGACCGTTTCTCCACTACCAGGTCCATTGCAAATGAATGGTTTGCAGAACATGGAAGACCTATTGGCATGCGAAGTGTTTACCGACGAATGAGAAGTTTTGGCTTGTTTTCATACCGGCTACACTGGGTCCTCCCTTTAACTCGAGAACACCGACGTAATCGCCTTAAGTGGTGCAGACAACGGTCACTTTGGGATCAGGAATGGAGTCTTTAGTGACCAGTCTCGATTTTGTATAGGCATGCACGATGGTCGTGCCAGGGTTAGAAGGCGACGTGGTGAAAGGAGTTTTTTGTTGAAAGACATGTTCATCACACTGTTGGAGTTATGGTTTGGGGTGCTATAGCTTATGGTTCCAGGTCACCTTTAATCTTCATCAGAGGTAACATGAACGCGCAGCGTTATATCCACGAAGTTCTAGAACCCCATCTTTTACCCTATCTTGACACCCTGGCAGATCCAACTTTCCAACAAGATAATGCCCGACCACATGTTGCAAGAGTCACAATAGACTTCTTTCAACATAATGATATCACAATGATGGCCACCAAGATCTCCCGACTTATCCCCAATTGAGCACGTGTGGGATATGATGGGTAGGAGATTGCTCAATTTGCAACGTCCTCCTCAGACTCTAGAAGCACTTCGAGAGGAGTTGGTGGTTGCCTGGAATGAGATACCACAGGAGGACATTGACCACCTGATCAGAAGCATGCCTAGGCGCGTTGGAGAATGCGTAGCACATCAGGGTGCATCCACACATTATTAAAGGTCAAAGGGTTTTAAAGCAGTGCAATCATTTTGAAATTTTTATCATTTACTTATTATGCTTCCTTAAGTACTTATACAAAATTTTATTAAAATAAAACCATTTAAACTGGGTGTTCGGATTTATATGTCACTTAGTATAACTCAAAGATCAAAGTTTCTAATAGTAAATTTGGGAGTGAAAAGTGGATCACACCTCTAAAAAATGGATAGAAAAAATGGCGACTATGTAGAAAAATAGCTTAAAGATCAAGGTTTCCAGTGGTGAATTCGTTTCTAACAAATAAAAAATTCCTTGTGCTTGAAAAAAATGTCGGAACCTTATTTTTGCGACAACCCTCGTATTTGTGCAGATTTTGTTGAATTGCAGTACATAGTTTATATAGGGTGTTCCGAAAAAAGTGTGCAATATTCTACCAGCGGTTTCTAGAGCGTTAAATAGGAAGAAAAGTTTATATAAACATAGGTCGACAAACGCCTCCTAAGGGTGCTACGGTCTTTTAAAGGGGCTCCCCCGAAGATGGTTTTTACTTAATATTTCCGAAACGTGTCGAGTTAAAGACACAAAATTTGGTATTCTAGACTAGTTTTTTATGCTGGATTTAAAAATATTAACAATTTTAGACAGTTTTGTTTCGAAGCGTATGTAACAGGGACGGATTCAGGTTATTTTAGCCCAAAAATTTTTGTGTGATTCTATTTTTGAAATTCAATTTTAGAATTTGAAAATTTAGGGTTTTTAACTACATAAAAATGATACTCTTATTGAATATCGATAACTGCAAACAAAAGTTGTTTTAATTTGTTATGACTTATTTTGAAGTTGAGCTGACAGTGTAAAATTACTAGATTAAAATCAAAATTTTTATTAAATCGTTTTAAAATGCCAAGATTTACAGACAGAGAACTGACTGACATGCATTAATAAATTAGTTTTTGTTACCATGGCTAATTATTCAACAATTCATTTAAATTCGCAGCACATTTCCTAGCATGTTACGAATTTTTTAGTTTGATTTTATTCAAAAATGGCACAATTTATCGATATTCAATAAGTGTACATTTTTTATGTAGAAAACCCTAAATTTTCAAATTCTAAAATTGAATTTCAAAAATAGAATCACACAAAAATTTTGGAGCTAAAATAACCTGAGTCCGTCCCTGTTACTTACGCTTCCAAACAAAACTGTCTAAAATTGTTAATATTTTTAAATCCAGTATAAAAAACTAGGCTACAATACCAAATTTCTTTATCTCAACACGTTTCGGAATTATTAAGGAAAAACCATCGTCAGGGGAGCCCCTTTAAAAGGCCGTAGCACCCTTAGGGGACGTTTGTCGACCTATGTTTATATAAACTTTTCTTCCTATTTTAAGCTCTAGAAATTGCTGGTAGAATATTGCACACTTTTTTCGGGACACACAGATACATACAAACTCTTGGCTAATTTTGGTTTAGAAGCTCGATTTTTTTAATTATTTTCTTAAGAGTTAACTGTAATGTCAATGGTCGTGCTGGCACCGAGCAGAAAAGTTTGCAGACTTATAGTGGAATGAATGCATGGAAAGCTTATACCGCACAACTTGGAGATAAATAAATATTTTCAAGCAGATGGAACTAAATACTATTTATAGGTATATACCTGTATGCTATTTTTGATCGAGTTTGACCTGTGGACCTTTGGACCTCCAAAACGCTTACTAGATGATTCTGCTCTTACATCTAACGTACTTCACTAATACATTTCGACTCTGTGCCCATTCCACTTTAGAATTGCAGCTTTAGTTATAACAACATTAAAAATGTGACCTGATTGGCGTAACAAAGTTGCCCTTGAAGTGTGGATGCTTCAGTATTGAGTGCGTCCATTATCGAATAAACATAATGCTGCATTATTAATCATTGATCTCCGGCGCAGTGATCTATTTCTGGTGTTTTCCCATTATCATAGACGGAAGTTATTACATTAAAACCAAACAAAGGTAGTAGGAGATAGTCATTATCCAAAATTGATGTCCATCTAATTTTCATGTTGTTTACAAGCACGTTGGACTATTATGGTCTGGAAGACCTTGTCTAAATGAAAACAAAGTATGCTTATGGTAAAACAGTGTTTTGTAAGCTGGAACAACATTTCTTTAGGAAGATTGCATAACAGAACGATCGTTTCCCGGACAGAGTATAATAGCTCAGGCTACAGAGAAAAAAATAGGTATTTCGTGTAAAAAAATTCAGTATTTTGTTTGTATAATTTTCAAATTAAACTTTATTAATAATCGGTAAACAGGAGATTTTAGAGCATAAAAAGACCTTTTTTATTTTTCAACAATTAAAATCGATAAACACTTAAGCTAAATACGGAGCTTTTTAGCAATATTAAATAAATGTTTAAAAGTATTGCAGCAACAACTGTAAATGGCTAAATATTGTGAGAGTAAGGGCATCATTGGTGTTAATATGTGTGCGAAATTTCAGCCAGAATCGGCTTAATAGTTTATGTAAAAATCTAATTGTTTATCCCAGAGACGAACTATTTAAATAACAACAGTTCTTCTCCAAGATTTTAATTCTTGAAAAACAAAAATGAAGGTCTTTTTATGATCTAAAATAACCAGTTTACCGATCATTTATAAAGTTTTATTTGAAAATTATACAAGCAAAATACTGTATTTTGGGCTTTTCCCATTGTTTATAAAGTATCAACGCATATCTGGCGTATGTTTTTATGTATTTGTCATTAGAAAGACCCCTTTCATAGGGCTCCTACAATCACGAGCACCATCTGCTGAGGTAACAGAGTGCTGAAAACAAAACCCCACAGGGTGCTATAGAGCCACTTTTTCATTTTTTTCTCTAGGTTCTTTTAAAAAAAAATGGCGAAGTTGAACAGAAAAAGTGTGCACTTCAACCCATCATAAAACTTGTGCAAAAACAAAATTTCAAAAACATACTGTATGAATTTCATTCAAAAATATTGAAATGGAGTGCCAGTTTTGAAGCAGCTGAACCCTTGTTAATGGCTTGAAACTCACTGCGTCGGAGCCGCCTTAAAACTATCAGATACCTGCTAAACTTTTTTCACCCTTTTTTTATCTAGCCTGGACTATAATAAATTAACGAAACTGTTGCGAATTTCTTTATCGCCTGTTGATAAAAATACTTGTTAATAATTGATTACAAACGTATAGGCATCAAAGTAGAATAGACAAATAGTATGTACATATTTTTGAAGAAAAATCAATAATGACCTTGGGCAAATTGAAAATTGGATACAAGATGCCTGAAACCACTTTACTGCAGACGTAATTTTTAGCTGTTGTCTTCGTTATCGATTAAGTATAAAAAAATTAGGTTATTCTGCTCTGAATTTGAGTTTTACAATACAGAATAAATAATTGTTACGAAATGTTCATATTTAGTGGTGTGACTTTTCAAGTCGTTACAATGCAATTTTTGACACAAATTACATTTGGCATTGCCGTCAGAATAAATAATCACCATTACGATGCAAAATGTCTAGAAAACTAATCGACTCATATTATACACTATTCAAGCCATTTGAAAAGCATATTAGAGCTGATACAGTAATTGAAGTTGAGAGCATTACAAAACTACATAATTATGCTAAATTGATGAAAATGCGAAAAGATGTCAATCGGTCATTATCCAGATTGATGCCCTGCATGCGAATTTGATTTAAGTGACCTCCAGTTCTCCTTGATTTACATGAGTGGCGTACACAGTGCATCATTTTTTTCCGAAAATCAGTGCTAGAACGAGCAATAAAACAAATAATCGTTAAGAAACCTATGATTGAGAAACATTTGTGGAGAACTTGGGTTATGGTGTGATTTTGGAAAAAAATTTAACGAAACGAAAAGTTTACATCCCTGCCGAAAATATTCACACGGCACCAACGATCAACGGCGGCCTTTTAGTTTACGTCAGGCAGTTGTGGAATAAACTAATCCAATCACACGGTGAGGCTCATGCCGTTGCTCTTGACATAACGAAAGCTTTCGATCAGCTGCCCTCTTCTGCAAACTTCCATCCTGTTGCTGGGGAAAAGATAATTTTCTCCACATAACATTCGCACTCTGTACACGGCCTAGAAAAGACCTAGCCTCGAGTACTGCTCACACGTTTGGGGTGCTGCCGCCCCAACTACATTATCCGTGCCCGATGCTGTGCAGAGGAGGGCTGTCCGATTGATCGACGACTTTTCTCAGTTTCAACCGCCATTTCAACGGGCTTTGCTCCTCAAAGCCTGCTAGATGGACCCTTCGGAATCCGGTCCTAACCGTGTAAAACTTCGTAGATCGAAAACTGGACAATATGGCGTCTAAAAGAGAAAATAAGATTGATGATTTAGGAGAAATGTATACTTTATCTGAAGTCACTTGAAATAGCATAAAAACCTTTGGTCGGCGCGTCCTTTGTAATTTCATGACGTATCATAGGCGTGCGGTCATTTATTTAGAACGATAATAATAATGTTTTTATATCACAATAAATGGATTTTACTATCTTCTTATTTTTTTGATTTGGGATAAAAAATACTTATATTGGGAGTTTAATTTATGTTGACTGAAAGTTAAGAAATGGAAAAATTACAGAATTCCAACGTTTGACATAGGCAAATATTTACATAGCAGGTAGGTATATAAAAAAGGTATATAAAGACTTACATTATAGGTATTTACGTATATATATCATCCTCGCATTCGGAGCTGTCGCTAGAGTCATCTTGTAGAGGAATTACAACGGGATTTACAGGAGGCAAAACACAATATTCATTTTCTTTTTCAATAATATGCCTAGAACACTGCTTCCATAGGTCTGTGGCAGCAATATGAGATACTGCATCTCTTATTGTGGCCAATAGCGATTCTGATTATGTTTTCTTACTTTTTTTTTAAAGCAGCCCAGACCAACTCAATCGGGTTAAAAATGCAGTAATAAGGAGGTAGACGTAATACTTCATGGCCATTTTGCTGAAGCAGACTGTCAACAATATACTCTTTTTCAAATTTTTTTCTTTTAATAAGATCCAATAATATGGCTTTGGTTGATTTTTGTGGTATTTCCATTCCCTTATCCTTCATAAAATCAATAATGTCTTGTTTTTTTGTGCCTGTATTCGGAATTTTGTTTTTCTGTCGGGAATGCGCATTGTCCATAATAATCACTGAATTTGGGGAAATGTTTGGTATTAACTGCTGCTCTATCCACTTTTCAAATAAGTCGGAGGTCATGTCCTCATGATAGTCGGCACATGATTCTTTGATATTTTTGGCAGATAACAGCAAGGCATTAGGTATAAATCCATTTTCACTGCCAGCATGGAGAATAATGATTCGTTTTCCACGGTTGCATGGTGCATTTAAAATGCACTTGTTGCTGTCGTCAACCCAGCCGTACTGCACAACATCATGGGTATCATACCACGTTTCATCCAGGTAAATCAGATTTCTTTTCTGCTCTCTATAGATTTTAACTTTGTGCAAAAATTCTTGGCGCAATTCAACGATTCGAGACGACTCCATAATCACCATTCTTTTATCTAATTTTTTGTATTGAAAACCACACAGTTTTACAATACAGTGCAGTGAGTCTAAGCATTTGTAATTATAAAAATCTTCAGGATAATCTTTTAATTTATCCCGTATCATTTCCAACGTGGGCACCAAATTTTCTTTATAAAATCCGTATATTATACGACGAATATCTTCCTGAAAACCCACGTCTATTCTTTTTAATTTTTGCTCTATGCGCTTTCTGTGGAAGGAATGGTTGACTACATCTCCCCTTTTTATAACCCGATAAATGGTAGACCGACTGATTTTTGTCAGGATACAAATTCTGTTTAAAATTTGATTTTGCGAGGAATCTGGATTTTCGTTTTTCAGACAATCATACATATTTAGGATTACTCTTTGGGTCTGTTCCTCTAAATCTTTATGAAAGAATTCTGCCTGCACAGGTTCATCAACCATCTCCTTGTGGCTTGGAGCATTTTCCCAAGGTATCCAAAGAGCCATATTCAAAAGTCAAAAGTCAAAAACACACAAACTAATAAAATCTATGAAAAAACACGGACAGACTAAAGAAAACACGTTTATTCACCGCTACACGGCACTGGCTAAACTGTTTCAATTTTCAGTAGCCACCTGCACTTGTTCGGAGCTCTGAAATACACGCTTTCTCATTGGCTATGTCCACGCATAGGCGTGCTTTACTCCACGTGGACCGGTGAAACTGCCTTTGATCTTATATATATATATATATATATATATATATATATATATATATTTGCTGCGAAATTTGGCGATTTTTGCAGCAACAGAGCGTGTTAAATATAGATATATAAAACGCACCCGGTATTTCACAGTGTTTCAAGTGACTTCAGATAAAGTATACTTTTTATTTTGAAATCTCATCTCATATGAACTGAGGAAAAAATAAAACACTTCGACTACGACTTCGATCCGAGATCCCAAAGGGGAGAGTAAAATGTGAGACACCCGGTATAGTTTTATTTTGTCGGTGTATCCTGCAGCCAAGTTCTGTCTTCTTCGAATGACACATTCATTGACGTGCAATCTGAACTTGTCAATTATGATAAACTTGAAATATCGTCCAAAATGACTGAAGCGTCATTTTGAATAACGACTTATGCTGCTATTGAAAAAAGAAGGTAATGATGATGAACTTTGGGCGAAGAATAGAAATACATCGTTTTCTAGTCGCTAATCAATTACTGCACGTAACTTCATGTAACTCATTATTCTGAATTGTAAACAATCATTTCATGTATGCGATATTTTATTCTATTAACGCTACCAGTTACAAAAAGCAAGGCATACATAAATATTCAACTAAACAAGACGATGTACCATTAATATATTTTAGAAGGCTACATTTTGCACACATACTAATAATGAAATTACTAGCAATTTCAAATACAGCTTTCGAACAGCTTTGGTCAGGAATCTCACACGCAAAGGATTTTATTGGTATGGTAATTCACCGACGACGTTGCGTGGTATTGCTATTACGAGTAATAAAGATATTTGTTTTCATTAGCAGTCATATAGCTTTAAACAGAAGAGCCCAAACTGACAGACGAAAATCAGCGACATGTTTTTACGCGACATCCAAAAAACATGCTCTTGTTTTCAAAATTTCATTATACTTCCTCGCCACTAGGCGCTGGAAGTAAAAGTATCGTTGAGGATAAGACAGTTGATCACAACTTATTTTCAAGATTCCTTTCATTCTTCAGGGTATATGGTCGACAAATCACGTTACATAATGGTTATTTACACACTGTTTATGTTATATAAATGTAAAACGATATAATTAGACACATTCCCGTAATTGAATGAATTTGGAAAGAACGACAATTTATACCATTTTACTACCATATAGTATTTGCCATCATTCTATGTTGTTATAAAAATATCTTCTACTTCAGGAAAACACAACCGTCCGGTATTTTATTGAATTCGCGTTACCAATTTGAAAAGGAAACGAGGGTGGGTTGGGCCTAGACGGTCGTCGACGCTCCTTTAAAGAGGAAAGGATGACTGCGGGTGCATACCAAGGTAAGTTTTTATAATAACAGAGTCGGATTTCGATTAGCGATCTAGAAGTAAATCGTTTCTTATTTTGGTACTCAGCAAGTGATCATTTAGTATTTTTCTACCTTTGTTACTGTTCGTCTATATTGTGTTGTTGAATTGTTGTTGGTGTGATTGTTCTTGAGTGCCTTTTTTTATCAAGGCTGATGGACAATAAAGGGTCATATGCGACCATTTTAATTACGAATGCAGTTAGTTTAATTCATGATGAGGTCAACAATAGTGTGGAGGGAATAAATTATAGCAAGATGTGCTGCAGCTGTAGTGAGCCACAATACCCAGCGGTCAGTATATGTGGTCTAAATACATTTGCGTTCTAAGCTTAGTCCATCCTCGCTTATCGCTAAGATGGAACAAAGACTCAAACGCAAGAATCTTGAAAAGAAACTCAGACCAAAAAAAGCTGATATAAAAATAACTAACAATTCGGATAGCAATTCCAAAGAAAATGAATAGTTTTATGGCGAATTCAATCAAAAACCTGACATTAACTACGTTGATTTGGAGATTGCTAAGCGAAAATTTTTAGGGAAACTTGAAAAAAGTGACGACGTGATTTTGCAGTTCGAACAGGTCACCAAATCACAGGACTGTACTTTGTCGCGCTTTCATCGGAGGATAAGGTTGACAGCGTCTCGATTTGGTGAAGTTTGTAGAAGAAGGCAGACAACAAGCTGTAAAGTTCTAGTACGCAATAAAAAAGGCAATACAAAAATCATTGGACACCGCAGTTCAGCCCTGTGGTTTGTTTATTGATCGCACACATCCATTTCTGGCAGCATCCCCTCCATCTACCTATTACAGTAGACAAGAAATGTACTTAATCCAGGTACAAGCCTACCTGTTTATTGCTTTGCAAAAACTACCTAATATCGATATTTCTACAAATATTTGTTATTCTCAGCCGTATATCCAATATTGAAGCGGGTGCAGTTTCGCTTCAAAAGAGCCCCATAAGAAAAAGTCTGAAGGTGTCAAATCTGGCGAGCGAGCTGGCCATTCCACAGGACCTCGACGGGGAAATTGTTATCTAAATAATTCCTAACTTGTCTGTAGTAGTGTGGTGGAGCGCCATCTTGCTGGAAGACAACATCAGTATCGAACTCATTATACAGTTCCCCGGTTAAAGTTTGTTCGATGAATAGAGGCCCCACAATATGATTTCCCAATATCCCAGCCCAAACCTTCATTTTTGTGGATATTGAGTATAAGTTTCCCGAAAGATGTGAGGATTGGTGTCACTCCAATGACTACAATTTTGTCTATGCACAATATCGTTGAGAAAAAATGTACATTCATCACTAAAACAAATATTTTGGTTATAGGTAGGATGCCGTGCAATGGTTTCCGTCATAGTCTCGCAGAATTCTGTTCTTCGATCAGGGTCATCTTCATTTAGCTGATGTACCGTTTAAATTTTGTATGGGCGATACTTATTCTTTTTCAAAAGTCTCCGTACAGTAGAAGGACAAACCTCACATACATTCGCGATGGGGAAAGTACACTGTCGGGGATTTACTATGATCTCACCAACGATTTGAACTTGCTTTTCTTCCGGGATGGTCGGATGACCTGGGGGCTTCTTGTTGTTCACACTACCAGTAGCTGTAAATTTAGATACAAGTTCCCTCAAATATTTTCTACAGATAGGACGATCCTTTCGGTCTCATGAAAGTTACGCGTCGCAACATAACTAAAAATCGCTTCGATTTTTTCTTCCAATGGACGAGAATTGACCATTTTAAAAATAGTTCAAACAGTATCTATCACTAAAACCGAAAATCAAATGAGAATATTTTAACTGTACCGTAGAGTTTGTTTTGGTACTGATATTCTTGTCACTGTCAACAAAAAATAACAAAACAAGTTTTTATCGCTGTTGCTGTGGATACGGCAAGGAATTACAATTATTTGGTATCCACGCATCAGTTTCATTACTTAAAGAAAAGCACTGTATAATATACATGGATTACTCACATAACACAATAAAGGAAGACAGGAAACATTTGTAAATGTTTGGTATTCGGCATAGAAAAAAATATTGTGGGTAGATTAGGTGTGGCCCCGATTCCGTCGAGGAATACTATGAGATCAGGAAATCAAAAGCGGTGCAAATGAAGGAGGTCGTCGACAAGAGGTCTTGAAACTGGTTTACAGATGCTGCAGGAAGTTGCTTAAATCTGTGATGAGGCTACAACTTAAAGCCGCTAGTAGTAGCTCATTCAAGGTAGGGTTATATAACACCCGCGCCTATTAGTTTGATTGACACTTTGTTGAAAACTGAAAAGATACAAAAAGTTATGAATCTGACTCCTTGGAAGAACGCTGAAGCATTATGAACATTGTACGAGGGGTGTCTTTTAAGTTTTGCATATACAGGGTGCGGCAGAGAGGATGGAACATTTTAAAAAAATCATAAAGTATTTAAGTTTTACTCGAAAACAAATTTATTGATGAAATCAGGTTCACAAGGAAATAGCATTTGAGACAGTCAAGTGTGGAAAATCAAATCAGGCATGTGGTGGCCGAAATCGTTGATGCAGTGCTGGAGGCGTTCTTGGAAGTTCGCGTAGACTCTCTCCAACATCGCTCTCTCAACTTGGGCGACTTCCACGCGAATTTCGCCCTTCAATTCGTCCAGAGTTCGAGGCTTGTTTGCGTATACTCTAGCCTTGAGGTGTCCCCATAAGAAAAAATCGCATATGGATAAATGTGGGGACCGAGGAGACCAATGAACATCGCCAAATCTGGAAATAAGGTGACCAGGGAAGAGAGGGCGAATAACGAAATGAAAGTGGGCTTCGTCACTCATAAACAAAATGAGGTTCTCATTTTGATCGATCAGTGCTTCCATCTCACGTGCGAAGTTCATTCGTTGTGCATAATCTTCGGGCTGTAACTGTTGCACAATGGCCAATTTGTAGGGGTGAAAGCCGAGATCCATATGCAAAATTCGCCTTACCGAACGATCACTAAGGCGAAGTGCAGCAGCATGTTTCCGGGCAGATCGAGTCGGACTGCGAAGAAAGACCTGTCGAACGCGTTCAACATTTTCAGGAGTTCGAAATGTTCGCGGCGCTCCTCTTGGTCTTCTGTTGATCACTTCACCACGCCAGCGAAGTGATTCAACCCAACGAAGGATGGTGTTTCGAGAGGGAACAGCTCTATTCCGATGAATGTTGATGTGGCGACGAAACTCACGCTGTACGACGATGACTGACTCATTATCTCGGACGAAACAATCATAGGCGAAAACGCGGTGCTCCACCGTCCAAGGCTCCATAACGACAACTGGTAAAATAATGCTAGGATCTCACGAGTCAAGCGGCACCCTCCCCACCTCTCTCGTAGACGGAGGCGGAGAGTACTACCCATCCCAAAAACGTCCGTCCTCTCTGCGGCACCCTGTAGAAACATATACTATAACTATCTAAAACTGTAATGACTCATCGATGTTCACGTGAACATCACTTAACTACCAGTAGTCGGCTGTTCATAGGCGGGGTATGAATGTTTAACATGGGTGAACTAGATTTGTCACATGCTTAATAAAGAGTGGTTTGAAACATATTGTAAGTCAAAAATTTGGGAATTACCTTTATTCATCGTCGCTTCCACTTACATCTGACAGTAATAAACTGTCGCTATCGCTTTCCTCGTTGAGATTGACTATAACTGGCTTTATGATGGTCTCGATGTGGTGGTCAAGCTGCCTCATTTTTGTTTCTTCCTTCACAACATGACGGATAGCATTCTGCCAAGCTTCGGGCGTTACTAGCTGTATGGAAGTCTCAAGTAAAACCTTAACGTCTGGTAATTTGAAGTTTGTGTTTTGGCGCGCAATATAACCCTTCACTTGAGCCCAGATGAGCTCTATTGGGTTCAGTTCACAGTGGTAGGGCGGTAACTGCAGCACAGTGACACCACATTGACGGGCCATCTCATCAGTCACGTAACTAATGTTCGCAGGTTTGTGCTGTTTAATTTTTTCATACAATTCCGCTTTCACACATGAATCGTCAAACGGGATTCCTTTTTCGCGCAACCATTGCTGCATGTCACTTTTTCGAGATCCCATAGTCGGTACACGTTCGGCTCGACGACTATGGTAGGAAGCATTATCCATGACGATCACAGAGTTGGGCTCAACTCGCTGAAGCACCCCTTGAAACCAGCTCTCGAAGCAGCTGGCATCCATTTCGTCATGGTAATCACCTCCTTTCTTAGAGACGAAAATCAGGTCACACTGTTCTAAAAAGCCACTATCTCTACCAATATGAGTTACGATCAATCTTTGACCTTTCCCTGCCGGTCCACGAAGACCTGTTGACAAACCTTCAATACTGGCTTGTCGGTTACTGACTACGTTTTTGTCTATCCAGGTTTTTTTAACTGTGTGACCTGCATTTACCCATGTCTCGTCCAAATAATAGATTTTTCTGCTTTGTCGCCTATATTCAATCATTTCGCGTAGGTATTTTCGACGCCAGGCGACTATTTCAGGTCTCTCTATCAATACTGACTTCCGATTACGTGTTTCGTAACGAAAATTAATTTCGTGCAGGGATTTCCTCATTACCTCGACGCTCATTTGGGGTATAATTTCATTTTCCTTGATCGCTGCATGTACAGCCTTGAGGGTTGGTATCTCATTCCTAAAGAAGAATGAATGTACGGTTCGCCTTAACGCCATTTTGCTATCGTCATCCAATTTAACGGCCTTTCGTCCCTTCAAATTAAACTTTGGATCAGTAGTAGCTCCAGTTGTCTTCTTTTCATGCACCTCCCTGCGAATGGTCCACTCTGGAACGCCTGTCATACTTTCACAATGCGCGAGTGCATCTCCCTGCGACATAGTTCTGTTCAGATAATTGAACACGTTGAGCACGATTTCTTTCGCGTCCCTCTTCAGTGCTTTACAAAGCCGTCTACTTGTTCCCTGGCTTTCATTACTTCCACTCGTGCCATTCGTACTCTCCATGGTTAAGTATAACCATAACAGTAACCACAGAAACCACAACAATAACAATCACACAACAATTCTTATAAAAACACACAATATGCGATCGCTCAACGAAACACGTTCCAATGCGTTGCCGACGCCTATGAGTCTGCCGGTCGAGGCGCGTCTTTGATTTCATTGGTTCTACCGGCGGAGAACAATCAGCCATTATTTCCATCACTGTCTGTGCTGTTGACCACCGCAAAGCCACAGAAACGACATATGTCGTACGCTATACGGCTGTACTGGAAGGAAGCCGGGATCGAGCTCTGATCACGTGTTGATCACGCGTATGAGTCATTACAGTTTTAAATAGTTGTAGTATAGTACTACATAGTACTACAGTGAATTTTTAAGTGTTACCAAGTCACTAGAAAAATGGAACTCAACCGAGAACATTTTCGCGCCGTAATTTATTACAACTTTCAGAGACAATTATCGCAACAAGAATGCCTCGCTGAGTTACTGTCTGTTTTCGGCAACGAAGCGCCACATCAGTTGATAATTTCCCGTTGTTATGGAGAATTCAAACGTGGACGGGTGAGTCTTAGCGACGATCCCAGGGTGGGTGCACCAAAAACGGCAGTCACCCAGGAAAACGTCGATGCTGTGCGCAAACTCATCATTGAAGATAGACATGTGACATATTGTGAGATTGAGGCGTCCTTGAATATCTCAAAGACCTCAATTCAAAAAATTTTACATGAAGAATTAAGAGTAAAAAAATTAGTTTGTCGTTGGATACCCCACCTGTTGACTGAAGAGCAGAAAGCACCCAGGGTTAACTGCTGTCAAAAAACGCTTGACCGTTTCAATTCCAAAAACTCAAAAAATGTGTACAACATTGTTAGTGGTGATGAATCATGGATTTACTGTTATGAACCATAAAATAAACGACAGTCGGATGCTTGGGTGTTCCAAGGTGAAGAAAAGCCAACAAAAGTCATCCGTTCTGGAAGTGTTTCGAAAAAGATGGTCTCAACATTTGTGTCAAAAGCGGGTCATATTGCATCAATTCCTCTTAATGAGTAAAAAACTGTTACTGCGGATTGGTATACCATCATTTGTTTGCAAAAGCCATCACCGAGCTTCGAAAAATCAACCCCGAAAGAAGAATCATCCTCCACCAGGACAATGCAAGCTCGCACACAGTAAAAAACCAAGGCAGTATTTATCGGAAGAAAACGTGGAATTATTGGACCATCCTCCATATAGTTCCGATCTAAGTCGTAACGATTTCTTCTCTTTCCAGAAAATTAAGAACAGACTGCGTGGTCAAAGGTTCCAGTCACCAGAAGAAGCAGTTGCGCGTTCAAAAATGCCGTTTTGTATCTGCTTCGAAAATTGGTTCGGGTTCATGCAGATGTGTATTAATATCTGTGGAGAATACTTTGAAAAACAATAAAGTCATTTAAAACTACCTACCGTGTTGTTTAATTTCCATATGCAAAACTTAACAGACATCCCTCGTAAGAAACGCGCGTTTGAGTTACAATAGCAACTTAACTCGAAAAAAAAAGGAAAATATTCGAGACGAAAATCTAACATAAGCGCAATATAAACGAAACGAACTTTCAAACGACAAAAAAAGGGGTAATGACATACATTTAAATAATTAAGAAATTATAGTATAGGTGAACTATGTGCGTTTAGCTGGTTATATAATCTATTGCAAGTGCAACGTAGCTAGGCCAAAGACCAGATCATGATGGATAAAATAGAACGATAAAATTGCTATGTAATGATGAATTTGAACCAATAGTTATCTATGCAAGCTATACACCATTTCAGGCGTTTATTAATTCGCTTCCTTGTTGGCATGTCTGACTGTCTGTTTATCAACTGGGTTACTTCAAATTGTTGAGCAACAACTCCGTATTTTGTATTAAAATAACAGTAACCAGAAAAGGTAACACCAGTTAGGTACTGTTCTCAGCAAAACAAACAGACCGGAATGCGACTAGACTATTTTTATTCTTAAAAAATTTGGCTGCAAAAAAGACGTGTAAGTTTCTTTTACATCGCGGCAGCTATTTAGGCAGAAGCCTGAGGACCGGGGCACCACGCCTGCTATATGGAGCTTCAAGACACCTTCTTGGTGCGATTTTTGAACTGCTTAATGTTAGTGGAATTGAGAAAAGCCTCCTCAGGCGCAAGCTCCGTTGACATAGCAGTAAAAGATCCAGCTTAATAGCAGAGACAGGCGTAGTGCACTGAATTCCTGCATGTAGAGCGGTGTCATGAGCGAAGCTGTAGATCGGATTGAAACTAACGTATTCCACAAATAAGGTCTAGCCAGATCAGTCAACTAAAACTCGTAATTTTGCATTGAATTGGATAAGCTTCCACAATAGAATGGAAACATGTGTTTTTTCTTCTATTGTTCAATAAATCAGAATCAAACGCAATCAGTGGTCACCGTGGAATTAAAAGTAAAAAAAAATTAGGCATTTCAAAATTCGAAAATTTTATGATTCCACCACATTACTTCCCATAATTCTGAATTAGCAATTATGGTCAGTAAAATAAGTATAAAACGTTACATTGTTATGTATTTTTAATGGCCCGTTTAGCTCATTTGTCTTGTTCCCCGAAGGCTGTCGCACTTTTTAAACTGTTGTCGATAACTCCCGAGCTAATTATCTTGTAAATATAGGAAGTATCTTTGAAACGTACCATTTCGTGCGCTCATCCGCTTCAATTTTGAATAGTCGTACCTCGAGAAATGGTATGTTTTGGAATACGAGCTACCGAATCGTTTGAGACTACACGGATAGTCTACAAATATACAGCGCTTTTCAGAGTCATAATCTCCTTTTCTTTAACAGGTTACGTCAGCAAGCTGGAGTTCGGGAATATGAAATCAATACTATATTCTACGGTAAAAGTGATACTTGAAAACTGGACTGGGGGGGCCATATGATACATACAGGGTGGCGTATCGAAATCGAAACAGACGCATTTACTGGCAGCTCAGTTTTTTTTTGAAAAACGCTCACACCCGTCGATTTTGTTTTCGAGGGGGACACAAGTTCGGCAAAAAATCACGTGCAGCCCCCTAAGCGGGGGTGACACCAACCCTAAAATCTTAAATAGGAAGGGGGGTCGAGTGATACCTTACTTTAAAGGTCTTTAAATTCCCTTTATAATGATGTAAAATACATGAGCTTCAGTTCAGTAGTTTTGAAGATTTATTGATTTAAAGCTTAGAGTAGACTTTAATAGATACATCAGATTAGTTTGTACTACTTTCAGAAGAAATTTTGACTAAAAGAATTTACTTAATAAGTAAATGCTTTTCTTCACTACGCCCATGGTTTGTTTATCATTTTGTTGTTGAAAATAGCTATTGGAGCGTTTTTTTGTGGCAAAAAACTTGTAAGGCTTTATTACATAAGCTAACCATGGTATATTCCACAGAAAGAGTTGAAATTATCGAAATATTTTTCGGAAATAATCAGTGTGCTAATACGAGTAGAACAGCAGAAATATTTAATGAGCGACATGAAAACAGTAACGTGCAAATATATTGTAGAACTTTAAGCTAAATTTCGGGAAACTGGGTCAGTCGCCAATAAAAAACGCAACATTGAAAATCCCATAAGGAACCAAGCAACAGAAGTGGGGGTTTTAGGGCAAGTTTATGTAGATCCTACCTTAAGTACCCGCAAATTGGAGACTGTATGTGGTGTTAGTCGAAGCACTGTCCAACGGATTCTAAATGCCCATAGTTTTAAGTCGTATAAAATTCACCTGGTAAAAGAACTTAATGAAGACGATTTTGATCGGCGATTACAATTTTGTGAAGATATGAGTGAACGAATTATAAACGATGAACATTTTCTATTCAACACTTGCTTTTCCGACGAATGCTCTTTTTTCTTAAATGGCGTAGTAAATCGTCATAACTGCCGATATTGGTCCGATTCTAATCCCAGAATTTACCATGAGGTTCATACACAGCAGCCACAAAAATTAAATGTTTGGGCTGGTTTTTTTGGCGATCATTTAGTTGGTCCTTTTGTCTTACCTGGAAATTTTACCGGTGAAATGTATTTAGAATTACTGGAAGACGCCATAGATCCTGCATTAACAGCCATAATTGAAAATCAGAATCATCGGCGGTACATTGCGAATAGGTTGATGTTCCAACAGGATGGTGCCCCACCACATTACGCATTACGTGTTCGGCAATATTTAGATCAGACGTTTCCAGATCGATGGATTGGTAGAAGAGGTGCCATTGAATGGCCCCAAGATCGCCAGATTTATCACCTTTGGATTTCTTTATGTGGGGTCATTTAAAAAGCAAAATCTATGCTACTCAGCCAACATCATTAGAAGACCTGCGACAAAGAATTGTGAATGAGTTCCTTCAAACTACTCCTCAAATATTGCAAAATGTGCGGCAACGTTTTGAGCAAAATCTTTATTATTGGATGGAGAGTCATGGTGGACATTTTCAACATTTACTTGCCTAACGGGTCAGTTCATTCTTCATTTTGAATTACTTTGCTGTCAAATGTATTGATCTCCACTAATGATGATGTATTAGTTTTATTTAAGCTTTAAATCAATAAATCTTCAAAGCTACTGAACTGAAGTACATTAATTTTATATCATTATAAAGGGAATTGAAAGACCTTTAAAATAAGGTATCACTCGACCCCCGTTTCCATTTAAGATTTTGGGGGTGGTGTCAACCCCGCTTAGGGAGCTGCACATGCTAACGTGATTTTTTGCCAAACTTGTGTCCCGCTCGAAAACAAAATCGAAGGGTCTGACCGTTTTTCAAAAAAAAACTGAGCTGCCAGTAAATGCGTCTGATTCGTTTTCGATGCCCCACCCGGTATATGAAATTCTTTACAATTTTCTCAAAATACGATCTATCTAAAGTAATTTGCTTGTTGCTTTTATTACAATACGTACGTTTTTTACCATGATATGACTATTTATTATGTTCACAACGGTTTAACATTCGTTTCAGGCGACATGATGATGGATTTTTACTTCTAGCATCATTAGCTATCACCATGCCAAATTTCCGCCTGACATTTTTCCCGAGTATTCGATAAATATACTCAGTGACATCACAAGTGTCACACCCAGAATCTTTGTTTTTGTTTACCTTTAAAACATTTTTTTTCTTATTACTTGTCAAGAAAATTTCATCAGACTGTCATCGTTTCTTATTTGGTGTAAAACTACCTCATTGCCAGAAAGTCAAGTTGAAGAGATTATTTTTTCTGGATGTAAGACTCCTAATGTCACTGAGTCACTATATTTCGTTTGTTGGATACAGTACATATAACTACCGAAATTATTTTCATATATCCATCTCCATCACACATATGAATACAATTAATCTGCCTCTAGCCAGGAAGATTGTTTTTGTAGCCTCACCGACATATTTTTTATTTTTGGCTTGAAAATTTTCTCGACAATGTATGAGTCTCCGACATTTACGCATGTCACTGTCGGTTGGTAACTTGTACATCGTGAGCATGCGATTTGAGTTAATCTTTGACGATCTTCAGTATAAAACATCGCAGTGCCTGAGGATACAGTTAGAATATCGGCAGCATCTAATGACAGTCAACAAAAGCGACAGTCCTCTATTACACAGCTCTTCCGCGTGTACAAGAGCGAGTAGCAGATGCGTTACGGATCGGCTTGTGTAGTGTGCAATTTTTCTTAAGCAGGTTAAGTTCTGTCATGGTATAGCTAGTCAATCTGTTTACTTATTGCGTATCAAATTGTGCAAAAGTGCCATAGTTCTGAGTATAATATGATAGCTGCTAGCCACAAACCCATTAAATCGCTAAATTGCGTACAAGACACATTTTTGTAAATAATATGAATGATCGATAATTATATAGTATATTCGATAATTCCACAGTTCATAACAAACGCACCACAACACCTCAATAATAATAAAGTAAATCATTTATCTGATAGGTTATTTTAAATATGAAATGTTAAAATATTGCAGGAATTTCCTAATACTTGTACTTAATATAAACAGAGATGAGGATACACAACAAACTACCTTCTGCAATCGCTGTTTGCTTTCTGTTATCTCTCTTCGACGAGACTTATAACACACTGATAACTGTTAACAAGCATGAAATAACGTTGCAGACAGATCCTATGCAGTGCGTGCTTCCTGTAAGCAACGTTCACGTAGTACGACACAGCTAGTAGCATGGTGAACACGTTGTGCTCCCTTGATCGACAAGTCGTTTCTAAGATGCCGTAAAGCATATGAGGTCCCTGCTTCACCGACGTAGGAGTCGGGGGTACCGTTTTTGGTGAATTACTCATTGAATTTTACTCTTTTAAAGAAGCCGATTGCAAATTTCAAAATTTTTGCGACTACAATATTTCCCTCTCAATTAACATGAGAAGTAAAAACTAAAATTCCATCCAGCAACTTGTATTGACTCTCGTACATACGAGGTTTGTTTATTAAGTGATGAGATTGATTTTTTTTAAAACATCTATTGAAATACAGGGTGGTCCATAAGTCCTTTGAAATTTCAAATTTGAATAAAATTTAACGGGTGAGCGTGAGCGGCGCGGGCGAGATGGGGGCAGTATCTTCAGTGTCTGGGAATTCAGTCGCCATGGAGTGTTTCACTGGAGCGGATCGTGCTTTTTGTGTGCGCGCGTTTTATCAAAATAATGATTCGGCAACCATTGCGCGGCGTAAATATCGAGAATACCACAATTTACACAATTTTACAAAGTGTCCAACAGCTCAAACGATTAAGAACTGGGTTGCTAAGTTCGAAGAGACTGGTTCGACGTTAGATAAACAGCGGTGGGGTCGACCAAGGACAAATCGTATTGAAGAAAACATCAACATTGTGGCACAGTCTGTTCGTCAAAATCCTACCCAGTCTACTCGTAAGCGTTCCAGTGCACTAAACGTACCCAGAACATCTTTACAGCGAATTTTAAGGAAAGATTTACGTCTGCACGCTTACAAAATTCAGTTAGTGCAGGAATTAAAAGATAATGACGCTATTCAGAGACTAAACTTTGCGAATGAAATGTTGAATCGATTTTCTTCTCTCAATAATGTGTTGTTCTCGGACGAGGCTCACTTCCATTTAAACGGGCATGTAAATAAACAAAATTGCTGTTATTGGAGCCCCTAAAATCCAAGGCGTAAGCATCAGAAGCCCTTACACAGCCCTAAAGTTACAATTTGGGCTGCTATGTCAGCGCATGGCATCGTAGGCCCTTATTTTTTTGAGGACGACAGAGGTCGCGCATTAACTGTTACTTCGGAGCGGTATGTAGCAATGATAGAAGAGTTTTTGACACCAGCGTTGCAGAATTTTCCAGGCTATAATACGCAGACCTGGTTTCAACAGGACGGAGCAACTGTCCACACCTCCAACACTTCTATGCCCGTCGTCTGTCAACTTTTTCCCAGCAAAGTAATTTCTCGAAGAGGAGACATTTCCTGGCCACCACGTAGTCCAGATTTGACCCCAATGGACTTCTTTTTATGGGGCTACCTCAAGAGTAAAGTGTACGACACCACTCCGCGATCAGTTGATGTCCTGAAAGAAAATATCCGAAGAGAAATGGCAAGCATTACAGTGTTGACTTGCCGCGCAGTCATCGACAATTTTAGACGTCGTTTATATGAGTGCCGTGACCGTAATGGATTGCATTTAGACGATGTGATTTTTAAAACATAATTCCCATTCAATAAAGATGATAACAAAATATAATACTTCTTCATAATGTAACTAGTTTGGTCAGTGGCGGCTCGTGGTATTTGAGTTTGGGGGGCGCAAAATCTAATTCAAAAAATTTTACATGCAATTTTGCAATATTTTATTGACATAAAACGCTTCAAATCAAAAAATCAACTGTTAGTCGTTTAGAGCTAGCGTCATAAATATACATAATACTGAAATGGCAAAATATAAAAATACTAATATTATGCTTGTAAAATAATACAATGCATTAAAATATCTTACCTTAAAAAAAACAGCAAAGATGAAAGAAATGATAATACATGCACATAACACAAAATAAGCTTCTGTTTATAATACAGTAAATTTAAAAACAATCATTGTTTAAAAACAAAATCGGCTCTACGATCTTTTAGAGATATAAATTTTTCCATAACTTTTTCATCAAAACTATCTATTTCATGAGTCAAGTTTCTGTTTATTGACAACATAGCTAGAGCATTTAGTCGATCATTTCGCATACTGTTTCTTAAAAATGTCTTTATGCGTTTAAGAGTTGAAAAACAACGTTCTGATTCTGCTGTGGTCACTGGGGTTGTCACAATGATTTTTAACAATTTTATAACTTCCACAAATGTATCGCAAAGATTGTTCGTAACAAGAAAAGACAATAAATTCATAGCACCAACGATTTCCTTTAAGTCTTCCCTGGAGTATATAACTTCTAATTCCGTTTTCAGTCTGGCTTTACACAACATTGGATAAAAAGTAGCTACGGCATCCAAAATAGCAGAAGGGAAATTTCGGGAATATTTCAAATATGCCTCTGTATTGAACAATTCGGCTGCCTGTAAATGACCTCGAAAGGAAAATCTATCTTTTACTTGCATTGTTATTATGTCGCACACTTCTTTGGCAATGACCCCTCGTATACCGTCGTCAGTTCTTCTTCTTTTATTAGATTCAAACTTTGTTTCGGTATATTTTTTAATATCATCAATTTGACCTCTTATATTGTCGATACTCTTTTCAAAAATTACTAAGTCCTTTTGTAATTGAACACTATCTTCATTTCTTGACTGCAGCTGATTATAAAGGATGTCAACATGCGGAAATATTTTATGGAATACTGTCAACCAAAACAAGAATTCTTGATCTTCTAACGCTCTTCTCAAACTTGAAGCTTCATTTAAAGTAACACCTCTATTACATCTCTCTTCTATTTCTTCAAACACCTCTATGAGCTTCTCACGATGTTCATAGACAAAGTTAACTGTACGAATGTTATAGTTCCATCTAGTAGCAGCTACTCTGGGGATTTTCTTATTTATAATTTCTTCTAAAACATCACATCGATGGGTAGAGTTCGAAAAAAAAGCTGGTATGGCCGACAAATTATTAAAAAACACACGTACTTTTGAATTTTGTGATGCACTTTTTTGCATAATAAGGTTTAGCTGATGGGCATAACAATGTATGAAATGTGCATTAGGATATTTTTCTTTAATGTGAACTTGAACCCCACCGACAGAACCACTCATGACATTCGCACCATCATATGTTTGTGCTATCAACTTTTCAGGACTTTGTAAAAGAAACGGATCAATTTCATTTTCTATGCAAGTTTTTAAACCTACTGATGTCTTATCTTTAACTCTCAAAAAACTCCAAAAAAGTTCTTGTATGCCGCCTTCGTGGAAATATCTGAATATTAAAACCATTTGGCACTGATTTGATATGTCGGTCGTTTCATCGCATTGAATTGACAGGAAATTTGCGTTTTTAATTTGCTGCAAAATTTCTTCTCTACAAACTTGTAGCATGCTATCTAATATGTCATTTTGAATGCTTTTAGAAGTTCCCTTGAATACCGTGGCATTTTGTAAATGATTTTTAAGGGCCTCATCTAACTCAGCGGTAAAATCAACTAATTCTCTAAATATTCCTCGATTCAAAGACTCTTCAGTCTCATTGTGACCTCTAAGTGCCAATTCAAAGGCACTGCAAAATTTGACACAGCTTATAATCCGTTTCAAAATGTGCCGATTTTTTCTCACTTTTTCATTATGTTCAACTATACTTTGTCTATAAGCAGAACTTATTTGTGATGCTATATTTGTCTTACCAAGAACTGCAAGCGCCGTGCACGAATTAATGTGTCCTCGGGAAGCTTCATGCTTTCTAATCTTTTCAGGAAGATGATGCAGGTCTTTGATTCCCGTCCTTGACCAACTAGAGTCCATACCTGACGCGGCATTATAAAATAATAAACAGGGGAAACAGTACAATAAATTTGTCTCCTCACATCCACATATCCAATTATTTTTTTTATATGTATCTTTAGAAAAATGACGGGTAAAACTTCTTTTTTCTGCCTTCCGTTCACTCACTTGCGTTAACTTTAAATCCGGCAAAGGTCTGCCCAATTGCTTAATTTCTAATTTATTCTGAAGGGACAGACGCGTAAAATCATTTTTTAAAATGTTACTGACACTATTCATTGTCATTTGCTACTCTATTCTGCAATAAAACAAAACCCGACACTAAAAATGCAGCGCGTAATCAGTATTCAATAGTAAACAACAAAACAAATGGAGCTAGCTATGCGAGACGCAGCGAGGCCGCAAAAATAATGCGCCCTAGCATAGCTATTAATACTGTACCCCGACTCTAACCGAGTCGTATCGAAAGCGCTCGAAAACACCGACGTACGGCCGCGAGGTTCGATGCGGCCCGTATAGTCCGGACAAATAAGGATAAAATCGACTGATTTCTTACAAAATAATTAGGGTGACGTTTAATATATAATATGTTCAATAAAATGTTAGCTAATTAGAAAAAAAAATAAAAATGGTTTTATTCAATGCTTTTTTAACGGCATTTTATCTGGGGGGGCGCGCGGCCATGCGGCCTTATGGTAGAGCCGCCACTGAGTTTGGTTTTATTCCTTTTTTTCCAGCTCAAAGGACTTATGGGCCACCCTGTATAATAATTACAATTTGTCTGTCTCCCCGAACGCTACGTCGCCAGTCTCATTACTTAATTTACAGACCTCGTAGGGAAGCTTTGTAACTCAACCTTGCAAACTACTCTCATAAGACACCTGATTAACCTCTGATGAATAATTAATATAGCCACCTATTAAAAGAAGTACAAAATAGTAAAATACTATGTCGACTATCTCGACATTATGACGTATAATTCAAATACGATTTGCATATCCGTTGACACATGCAGCAGAGGTAAAAGTTATAAAACGTTACTACTATTTCTTGGCCACAATCCACTAAATCAAGATTATATCTTCCTTCCTTGACATTTGGAAATATGTGGCGTGCACTCAGCAGCTGACTGTGTTTACCTTATATTAAGCTCATCGCCGGTGTCTCAATGTCGTTGTTAAAAATTAAAAGCAGCCGACGTCGAATAAACGATAATTATTAACGCGATCACATTCAAGACGTGGTGTTGATGTTCAGCTGTTTACTTCCCGTGCAGTTTCTAGACTACGGTCTGACCTTTACGTCAATTTTTTGGGCGATGTTGAAGCGCCTTCAACTTCAAATGTAGGTTTAAAGTATCGAGCATGGCCTAATGCGAATCATTTCGGCTGGTCGGAGTCCAGATCACCGATAAAAAGCTAGTTTATTTGTTTTGGGCTAAGAAGTACAACCTCTTCACTCTGTATAATGCCCAGATAAGACCTAGCCTCAAGTCCTGCTCACATGTGTAAAGTTCTGCCGCCCCTACTACACTGTCAATACTCGATGCTGTTCAACTGATCAATAACACCTGTCTAATGGACAATCTCGGGACCCTTCAATAAAGAAAGTAAGTCCCTTTATTTGCAGCTCTAAGGCCCAATTTCACCAACATTAATATTATGGACCAATGGGAAAATACCTCATCGAAATGCAATTTGACAGAAGCTGTCAAAGGTCTCTGAATATTAGTGATTTCTATTGAAACATTGAATAAAATCGTGAAAATTCGACTGTATTATAAACAAGACCACTTTTTGATTCCAACATGATGCTTTTGTACAGAAAAAACAGGACAACTTTCATGTATTTTGATATATGCTATAGGTTAACATTTAACAATCCGTTATCCCCCTCAGCGAATGGGAATGCGGCAAATAATAGGTCGATTTTCTAGCTGTTAAATTTGGCAGCAGATTTGGACGTTTGTTAATGCATGGCACTCTCGATTTTACCAGATTCAATATACTGAAAGTTGTCATTACATACCTGTTGAATAGTGTGGATTTGTCTGTGTTTTGCAAGAAAATAGAATATTCTTCCTTTACAGTCAAATGGCAGTCACTCTTTCTGACACAGTCCGGATCGAAAGATGACGATATTCATGAAATGTATTGATGCTTCTAAATATAGGATCGTATCGAATATCCCTACTGTTAAGATGTATAACCCAAGGTACCGACGGAGCTATTTTGCGGCGTCATGGAAATAATTTTAAATTTTCATTTGCATTTTTTCAAGTGTTGTGCAATGATTTTGGGGAAAATGTCACGAATAGTCTTATAAAGCATAGTAGAGTATATTTCAACAGTTGGCGGAACATACTCCACCGGGACCAGGAGGGTGAAACGGGATATTTATGCACAATCCGGCAACCCTGTCGCACCCTCACAAAATGGCCGCTGATAATCACGCAAGTCACCGTGTTGTCATTGAATAACATGGAATTAAACCTTGTGACTGGTACCAAGAGTTGACAGATCCCACACATGTGTCACTCCTTGAAATGCAATAATCAGCTGTATTCAAATAATGTCTAATATAAATATAACCTAGAATGTGTACTCGTGAAAAAAGAAAAATGTGGCACATTTGTAGTTTTTTGCAGGTTTTAGGTGTGCTGTAGCTTTAAGGCATATATTTGGGAATTTCTTAATCGCTGTGAATATAGTGTGGATGTCTGTTCAGTTCCTGAACAACGAAAAATATTCAACTTTATGGATGTATGGATATCAAAAAACCTGAATGGTTTGTGGGAATATCAATCTGAGGTGCTATAATGGTTCTGATGAAAGGCAAGTAAATGAATGAATGTTTGGAAATGAGCAATATCTTTTGGTAGAGTCTGTCATCAAGTAGGTGCTTAATGGCTATCTGCAAGGGGTTTATAGGAAAAAACACCCAGTATCGCATATCAATTGAATAAAATAATATAAACATGAATGAAAAATCAACAATAGTAATTAAAACATGAATTTAATTCAAAAATCAAACATTTCTTGAAATTTTGACTGAATTATATGCAATTTCTTAATATGCAATAAGCTGGTGATGTTTCAATGACAAGCTGTCATCTCATACTTTGACAGTATTTTGTTTTCAACATTTCATAGCTATTGGTTGCTAAAATTTGTTGATTGGAACTTGAAGCTCATTCGTTGTATTTGACGGTCTGTTACCCTATAGGTGGAGAATAACGGACTGTTGTTGGTGAAATTGGCCCTAAAGGAACTTTAGTGTGAAAAGCTACAAGCGCATGTGCAATCATCAAGTCTTAAGTTATTCAGAACCTTTCGACTTGTCTATTGTTCCAACAAATAGTAGCTATGCGCTCTTCGCAGTGGTCGATTCTGGTGATAGATGGCGCTTTGCGCTGTCTTATCTCGATAGACCGCACCTCCCTTTCGAGAGACGACAGACCAAGTCTAGACCCTGCTGATGAGTAGTCAACGAAACAGCTGTCTATGGTTGACTGTCTTTTGGACAGCATTATGTTTAGTTTTTCCACAGGAGTGCCACCGACGAGCGCGTAAACAAATTGAAAAGTAATAACACATTGTTAATGGTGATTTCCGAAAAAGCCTTGAAGCTATTTTGATAGTAAGCTGTATCACGTATAATTTATTATCGAAGGTTTGATAACGGAAATGGAAATTCCATCGATTTTGATCGACAGTGAAATCTAAAAAAAGCGAGTTGACAAAAAACGGCTGTGCAGCTATTGACAAGATTTGTTCGCGCCAGAAACCAGCCGAAATGAATGAGCGCTAGGACACTTTTTGTTCGTCAAAGTACAGTACTGTGTTTTGGAAGCATTGAACTGTACAAGATTGTTGCGTCCCCAAGCAGAGATAGAATCCAGGTCTCTTGTCAGAGAGGAAGTCATCGCTAGTCTTCTTTTTTCCAGCTCAGCGGCAGAAATCGACTTGTCACTATGAATTCCGGCATGTAGAGTGCTGTCATCAGCGAAGCTGTGGATTGGGTTGATCGTGCAGGAAAGGAGGTCGCTGATATATAAGAGAACCAGTGTTGGAGCCAAGACCGATCCCTGGGGAACACCCGCGTTGACGTTGTGGGATGAAGAGGAGAACTCGTCAATTACGATGGATATCTTGCGGCCAGAGATAACGCCAGCTACCCATCTGCAAAACTTTTCTGGGAGACCATAGGATGGAAGTTTGCTCAAGAGGGCAGCGTGCCACAGCTGATCGAACGCTTTCGTGATGTCAAGAGCAACGACATGAGCCTCACCATGAGACTGGATGAGTTTACTCCACAGTTGCGTGACGTAAGCTAGGAGGTCCCCTGTGGATCGTTGGTGCCGGAAACCATACTGCCTGTCGCTAATCAAGCTGTGACATTCGAGGTAGTCCAGAAGCTCGCGATTTATGCACTTCTCCATCACCTTACTTATAACAAAAAGCAGAGCTTGTAGTTGTGTTGTAAGGGTCGATCTTAGATCCTGTTTTGGGATGGTTGGACATGAGCAAATTTCCAATTTTCTAGGAAGGTGCCGGATTCATAAGATACCGGGAAGAGACGCGAAAGAACTGGAGCAAGCTATGCTGCACACCTCTTCAGTACAATGGCAGGAATCAAGTCCGGACCAGAAGCTTTGTTGATGTCGAGCGACAAGAGCACTCGGCTTACGGTCTTATGCTGAATGTTACCTCCCGCATAGTGTAGGGAACCCTTTCAATTGACGGCACTTGGGCGATGGGGGGGAGTTCCATGGTGGAGTTGGCAGCAAAGATCTTGGCTAGCACTTCCGCCTTGCCCTATTAGTCTAATACAATAGTTCCATCCTCACACGTGAGTGGTGGAAGAAGTTCTTTTTAATCTGCTTGTCACGCCCACTGCCAAGGTCTGCCAGTCGGTCTGTCTAGAGAGTACCGCTTGGATATTTATGAAATTTTCAGTTGAGGTTACTCATATGCCAATGACCTTCGCAGCTTTTGAAGCTCCCTTGAATAACGATGGAGAACTAAGCGCAAAAACACGAAAAAGGCCGACAACGAAAAAAATAATAACTCGTTCAAACTTTGATTTTTGACGTTTCAGAGGTTCCTGATTATTTTCGAACATTTTGTTTTGTAAAACATTGAGGAGTCGGGGTTTTAGGGGTTGGGGGAAGGCGTATCGCAATTTCTTTATTATCCCGTACATTTGTCCTTCAAACTGTTTTTTACAAGCGTACCGGTGTTCGTATGTGTTCTGCATGACCGGTGCTCTTTGGGCGCTCCGCCACGTGTGATTCCTCGCGCTTCCAGATATCGAGGAAAGGCGACGCGACGTTGCCAGATGGACGGCATTACGGGTGTGGCAGGGTAAGGATGTTATGTTTCTCTGTTGTACATGTTCGTAACTAACCTTTCAAGTTAAATATGTTGCTTTCGTCTATTCAACCAAACACATCCAACCACAGACACTTGTTTCGTGATTTTTTTGCAACTCATCAGCATGGCCTAGGCCTGGTCTCTGGGACAACCGACTAAATCATTGCAACAACCGTATATCCAGGTCTATGACGCTGTCTTATTTCGATAAAGTCTAACCTATACCGAACAATCTTTTATGATCTGATGACAGCATTGCGCGGGAAATGCAGAGTCAGCTTACTTTGACATAATGCTTTTGGGTCACGAACAAGGAACATTCAGTTCTGCTGCATATGAAATTCCTTTTGCTATGCCTAAGTGCTTTGTTACTCTCTTGATTTATTAAGTAGGTGACTTCCTCCACTCAGGGAAGTTCAATCGAAAATAATACATTTTGGAGTTTCTACTTTCTCCTCCCCCTTTTCAACAAGGAGCTTGATACACTTATCCTTCGTCAAAAATTGTATCGCTTTTCGTAACTCTCTTCGTACCAAATCAAGTCTTCCATTGTATTCAAGCCTGTGAGTCTCCTAGCATCTTCCAACGTTTTATTATTCACCTTGTCCTCTCCTACAACAGCAGCAACTTGTTTTTCCTTATTTTGTAGTCCTGAAATTGTAAGAGTGCATGCATACACGTTATTATAATCATAAGGCAGTTACCTCTAGTATTCTTACAACATCGAAGCATTTCATCGTTGATTCGAGTAGGTACCAGCCAGTGTTTTTGTGACTATGTTGCTTTAGGTCGATAAATCTGTTATTTGCGCTCGCTCCTTGGAAAACGTTATTTTAACTGCAAGCATTGGCACTTACTGGTCGTTTGTAAGAAAATATTTTATACGTTTTTATAGAATACTCCTGTTATTTATTAACAAGTCAATAATAGCATCCCAAACTACCTGAGCCTGCTCGGTTCCTGGACGGTTATTCAATTTGGGCAAAGCGTTAAGTTGCTCAATATTTTTTTAGACTTGCGTACATTTAAAGGTGGCAACAAGTGACAGTATCCGGTATTTGGCTTTGGATATCGGCACGAATTCTTTGAATGAAGGACTTGCTTATAGAGATCTCGTCAATGTTGTGTGCTTCCATAATAAAAACCGCGTGGCACCTCTCTAATGCTGCTACTGATTTTGGAGATATGAAACTTTTCCTCGTATGAGTTTGATTAGTATCAGGCCCTGGTTCGTAAGATGATGTAGAAGGAGTTAAAAAAGTTCACCGCTTTGTCGGTGTTCCTTCTTTTATGACTAATTTCTTGTCCACACCAGCTAAACGACGAGGTCTACCTTGCTCTTGGCACGTTAAACTTAATTTACAATTGATTTGACATTGCTCAAGCAAAATTAGAGGGAAAATTATAATCAAACAATTAAAAAAATGAGATGTTCATTGGTATGTCATATGACATTTACATCACAAAAAACCATGTACCGCTAAGATTTTGAGGAAATTTTCAAACAAGGTTAATGCTACGCTAAGGACGAAAAAGCTTTGTAGTTTTTGAAAATCGGTGGAATGATGGTGGAACTACGAGGGATGTCATTTAAGTTTTGCATATGGAAATGACTTTATTGTTTTTCGAAGTATTCTCCACGAAGAATAATACACATCTGCATGCGCTCGAACCAATTTTTGAAGCACTTATCCCACTCGTTTGCTGGCAGATCCAAAACGGCATTTTTGAATGCGTCAACTGCTTCTTCTGGTGACTGGAACGTTTGACCACGCATGTTTTTAATTTGTGAGAAAGTAAAGAAATCATTAGGACTTAGATCGGAACTATATGGAGGATGGTCCAATAATTCCACGTTTTCTTCCGTTAAATATTGCCTTGTTTTTTGGGCCGTGTGCGAGCTTGCATTGTCTTGGTGGAGGATGATTCTTCTTTCGGGGTTGATTTTTCGAAGCTCGGTGATGACCTTTGGCAAGCAAATGATGGTACAAGAAACCGCAGTAACAGTTCTTTGCTTATTAAGAGGAATTGTGGTAATAAGTCCCGCTTTCGACACAAATGTCACGACCATATTTTTCGAAACACTTCGAGAACGGATGACTTGTGTTGGCTTTTCTTCACCTTGGAACACCCAAACAGCCGACTGTCGTTTAGTTTCTGGTTCATAACAGTAAATCCACGATTCATCACCACTAACAATGCTGTACACATTTTTTGTGTTTCCGGAATCGTCCCTAAAACTCACCCGTCCACGTTTGAATTCTCCATACCAACGGGAAATTGTCGACTGATGTGGCACTTCGTTGCCGAAAACAGACAATAACTCAGCAAGGCATTCTTGTTGCGATAATTGTCTCTGAAAGTTGTAATAAATTATGGCGCGAAAATGCTCTCGGTTGAGTTCCATTTTTCTAATGACTTGGTGACACTTAAAAATTCACTGTAGTGAGAACACTGCACTTATTGTTGTGAAACCTTGAATTTAAGTTTACTAAAGAGTGAGGTTAAGATTCAGTACTGACGTTCGATCCGCGCGGCCTACCATGTTTCTATATGCAAAACTTAAAAGACATCCCTCGTATAAACAAAAAAACGAGAAAACATAGAAAAGTTCCTGAACATTTTTGAATGTCTGTGGACTAACTGTATGAGCCTCTTTGACTGACTTGATCCAAATAAATTATTTTCGTAACTAACGTTCTTCTCAGAGGGTCTTTTGTGCTGAACAAAATCCTCTATGAACTGATGATGAGTCACCCTACTTGACGGCATTTTATTAACGTTGCAATTACGTTTCCAATACCGTACCACTTTTGACTCGATCAAGTAAGGCACCTCAAGTAAAGCGAATACTTGAATTATATAATATTGAACTTGAACCAAATCCATCCTTAATGTTCCTTTCTAATGCCTAAGTGCAGTACCCCTTTGCACCGGCCCGACCTTAGATCTTATGTGGCGGATGTCCAATTTCGTGATGACAGGTCAATTCTTCTTTTGTAGTCGGCTTTGTAGCGGAGTTGTGGTCACAAAACAAAGTAAAGGAGGAGCGTAGTCTTGGTTGACAAATTCCCAAGGGTGCCACCACACCCAATCGAATATCAGGCCAGAAAGAATGTATTCTGTATCCATACCAAACGTTCGAATATTTTTATTTTCTAGTTCAATTTTCTTGAGTCCGTGAATATTGATCTACCAAACTCGTTGCAATATCAATAAATAATAAATTTCTTGCAATTTCTTGGATGAGGGGTCTAAGGGAATACAGTTTCCTGTTATAAAGTTTTTTCCTCTAGGGCTCTACAAAAAAATTATTGAATCAGTAACTGTACAATTTCAATAATAAAAGTGATGTAAAATATACTTATTTTGGTCAAGATATTATGTAAAATGAGCTATTTAAACCCATCCCCGAATTTCATAGATAAGATAGTAATTCTCACATATATACATGTTACCGGTAATCTGTATAATTCAGGTATTCTATACAATACCTAGGCAATGTATAGAATACCTGGGTAGCCCAGGCATTGTATGAAATATTATGAATATTATTATCCATTACATACTTTACCTAGGTAATGAATATAATTCCTAGGGATTGTATAGAGTACCGGCAATGTGTAAAATAAATAGATCTTGATCTAAATTTATCAATGTTAACCGGCATACCTAGAAAATGACGGACAAATGAAATAAGTTATATTACTTAAAATTAACTTCATTAAAATTAACAATTAGACTGGTCTTTAAAAATAAGATTTATGAAAAGGGTACAAAAAAGCACCGTTCTTTATTTTTACATGCTGAACTATTGTGACATTTTGAGGTGCACAACATCTTAATTTAAAGACAAAAACACTTTTTATTATCGCATTATTTTTTGGAACTGCGTCTTTTACATACATTACCGGCTGCGCATTCGGCATTTTATAGAATACCTAGGCAAAGTATAAAACAAGTAATGTTTCACACATTATCTACACGTTTTAGGTATTCTATACATTACCTAGGTATTGTAAAGAATACCGGATTATACAGATTGCCGGTAACATACACACAACAAAATTAAAAATGAAACAATGATAAAATGATTAGATAGATATTTAGAAAACTAATACAAGGTTCTTGATGTGTTCGATTATCAGAAAGGCAAAAACAAAATATAGCGAACTCTCCCTTTTACTTCGAAACTGTGGCAGCCAAACATTAATTCAGCATTATGCACATCTTCGACTGATCAATATATCAAAAAAGGTATAACTAGACACAGATTAATGGGAAAGGTATTTCTAAATACTAAGAAATCTAAGCTAATTATTGCCTTTTTGTTGATAAATATGTGATGGTGGTTACTTTGTTTTGATAAAACTAATAATGTTGTGGTAAATAATACCGAAATCTACTATCTCTGTTCTTTCGCTTACTGCATTATTGTGCTTTTTTTGATTACCAATATTTCCTGGAAAATCCATTTTTTTATAACTACTACTTCTATATAGGACCTCGCATGTTTAAGAATGACATTCTGAAAACATTTGAGACGCATGTTTTTATACTACAACTATTTAAAACTGTAATGACTCATACGCGTGATCAACACGTGATCAGAGCTCGATCCCGGCTTCCTTCCAGTACAGCCGTATAGCGTACGACATATGTCGTTTCTGTGGCTTTGCCGTGGTCAACAGCACAGACAGAGATGGAAATAATGGCTGATTGTTCTCCGCCGGTAGAACCAATGAAATCAAAGACGCGCCTCGACCGGCAGACTCATAGGCGTCGGCAACGCATTGGAACGTGTTTCGTTGAGCGATCGCATATTGTGTGTTTTTATAAGAATTGTTGTGTGATTGTTATTGTTGTGGTTTCTGTGGTTACTGTTTTGGTTATACTTAACCATGGAGAGTACAAATGGCACGAGTGGAAGTACTGAAAGCCAGGGAACAAGTAGACGGCTTCGTAAAGCACTGAAGAGGGACGCGAAAAAAATCGTACTCAACGTGTACAATTATCTGAACAGAACTATAGTATGTCGCAGGGAGATGCACTCGCGCGTTGTGAAAGTATGACAGGCGTTCCAGAGTGGACCAATCGCAGGGTGGTGCATGAAAAGAAGAAAACTGGAGCTACTACTGATCCAAAGTTTAATTTGAAGGGACGAAAGGCCGTTAAATTGGATGATGATAGCAAAATGGCGTTAAGGCGAACCGTACATTCATTCTTCTTTAGGAATGAGATACCAACCCTCAAGGCTGTACATGCAGCGATCAAGGAAACTGAAATTATACCCCAAATGAGCGTCGAGGTAATGATTAATTTTCGTTACGAAACGCGTAATCGGAAGTCAGTATTGATAGAGAGACCTGAAATAGTCGCCTGGCGTCGAAAATACCTACGCGAAATGATTGAATATAGGCGACAAAGCAGAAAAATCTATTATTTGGACGAGATATGGGTAAATGCAGATCACACAGTTAAAAGAACCTGGATAGACGAAAACGTAGTGAGTAACCGACAAGCAAGCATTGAAGGTTTGTCAACAGGTCTTCGTGGACCGTCAGGGAAAGGTCAAAGATTGATCGTAACTCATATTGGTAGCGATAGTGGCTTTTTAGAAGAGTGTGACTTGATTTTCGTCTCTAAGAAAGGAGGTGATTACCATGACGAAATGAATGCCAGCTGCTTCGAGAGCTGGTTTCAAGGGGTGCTTCAGCGAGTTGAGCCCAACTCTGTGATCGTCATGGATAATGCTTCCTACCATAGTCGTCGAGCCGAACGTGTACCGACTATCGGATCTCGAAAAAGTGACATACAGCAATGGTTGCGCGAAAAAGGAATCCCGTTTGACGATTCATGTGTGAAAGCGGAATTGTATGAAAAAATTAAACAGCACAAACCTGCGAACATTAGTTACGTGACTGATGAGATGGCCCGTCAATGTGGTGTCACTGTGCTGCGGTTACCGCCCTACCACTGTGAACTGAACCCAATAGAGCTCATCTGGGCTCAAGTGAAGGGTCATATTGCGCGCCATAACACAACCTTCAAATTACCAGACGGTAAGGTTTTACTTGAGACTTCCATACAGCTAGTAACGCCCGAAGCTTGGCAGAATGCTATCCGTCATGTTGTGAAGGAAGAAACAAAAATGGGGCAGCTTGACCACCACATCGACACCATCATAGAGCCAGTTATAGTCAATTTCAACGAGGAAAGCGATAGCGACAGTTTATTTTGACTTACAATATGTTTCAAACCACTCTTTATTAAGCATGTGACAAATCTAGTTCACCCATGTTAAACATTCATACCCCGCCTATGAACAGCCGACTACTGGTAGTTAAGTGATGTTCACGTGAACATCGATGAGTCATTACGGTCTTAGATAGTTATAGTATAGAATATTTCTCCTAAGCAATCATAGAGGTACCTAAAATGGATATCCTGCCGCAAGCGTCCAAGGCGTTCACCGGTATAGAGCCCTGAGGGTATCTGGTATTGGTAAATGTGGCATATACTCCATAAACTCGTATCAAAAGTAGATTCGCACACGGCGGCCATTTCATTTTGTTGAAATACGCACAAAGTGCCTTTGCCGCGTTTAGTTTCATTTGGAATGCGTTCTTGTTAGTTACGTCACGGTCTAGTGAAACTGCCTCTCTTTGGTAAATATGACACTCTTACTATTAGTTAGCTCGATCATAATCACGATATCTCCGCAGCTGAGAAATCGCCACGCATCCGGTGGGGATGGTCTTTTCACTATTCGTTAGCGCGTAATCTCAGTAACATATGTACTTACATATATGTACAAAGCAGCAAGTATGAATCGATTACTGGTTCCTTGGGCTGTTTTTATCAATCTGTACCTCACTAAGCACCATCTGCCTGACTATCGTTTGAATAACAACCGATTTGCCTTCGCTTACATGCTTACTAAAATTGTCAGCAGTGAGACGTTCGCCAAGAGACAATTCCAGTTAGCTTCCTATACTTCTTCTTCTTCAAAACCTGGCTAAGGATATGGGCTCTACCACGTCCTCCTTGCGATGTAATTAGCAGAATAAGGGTGCAAAGACTTTGTTTACCTTATCAGTGGTGTGTGTTACGCTTTCCGTCATTTCAAGATCTTTGTCGAGTCTAAGTACTTAAGCGCACTTTGGTTTCGAATCTTATCATTCCCAACCCATACCATAGATGTAGATGCACTATACATTCACCATTTTCCATAAACATAGTGGAATTCAAAATGTTCAATTTTTTACTAATAAAACCAAATTTTTATAGACGTACTTACTTCGAACTGATGCTATATTAAAATTTTAGTGAGTCAGTCTACTTGATTGCGCAATTTTAATCATTACCTACTATTTATTCACACAATCAAAATGTTCAATTTTTCACTAATAAAACCAAATTCTTATGTACTTCACGTCTCATTTAGAGACGAATGCTTGAGTGAGTCCATCTACTTCATTGTGCTGTTTTACCCATTACTTTGGATTTATTATACTGAGTATTACATAATGCCTGCTTGTAAGTGCGAAGGCCAGTTCTGCAGTTTGACACCGTTATCGTTCGTCGACATCGTGATAGCTCGTTATTTTTTATTATGGTATGGACAAGAGCTGATGAAATCCTATGCAGGTGTTTTAGATCGATCACATACGTGTGCGAAAATCCTATGCAGCTCAGATTGCATTCAACTGTTTCCTAGATTTCAATACTCCAGGAGATGGTGAGGAGATTTCCAATTAGCATGAATGTTCACTCAACTGTAGAGTGGACCGATGTAGTTTCATGTCGTTGTTCTTAACATCACAAAAGCTTTGGATCAGCTATGGCACGTGGCCCTCTTATGCAAACTTTAATTCTATGGCCTCCCAGAGAAGCTTTGCAGATGGCAGTCATTTGATGGGATAACACGACGTGACTCTATATCCAGGAAATACTGGAACCCCATTCTAAACGCTAGAAAACCCTATCTTCTAAAAAGGCAATGGGTGTCTCCATATTGTCAACTTCTCCCCCTTCCATGGCCTCCTAGATCTCCGGATACTTAACCCATTGAACACGAACATGACCTCTTTACCTCATCTTCCACAAACGTTAACAGCTTTTTGGAACCAAGCACAGCTAGCTCAAGAGACATAAATCTTTCATAAAACTTTGTCACTACTTCCTCTTGTTCAAGCATATATCTGCAAGCCAAAATTTGTGATTCTTTAATGGCGAAATATCAAAGCATCCTGACCTCCAGTTGAACGTTTTTGCAGGATTATTCTCAGCTTATGTTTGTCACTAACCGTCTATTCTCTGCGATGACATGACCGGAGCTGACGAGATCGTCCATAATTTTGGCTCCATGAACGTCAAACTTCAATTGCTTTCAATTGCTCAGTATTTGCATTTGTATTTAGCAGTTTTTATGGAATTTCTGCTGTCTGTCACTAGACATAAATCTTATGGACTCCGTAAATACGATATAGTTGTTTGTACTGTATTGGGTATCCGGTGTCATCGTATTTTTCCAAAAAATTTCAGTATTGACCCAACAGATTGCTATATATTTACACATACTTAAAATATTAATGATAACATCTCATTACAAGCTTTATAGAAGAAGGATAAAATACTGTTTCGTAAATAGGTTCTCTGTATTTTGTGCTAGTGGAAGCTTTGTCAGACAAATTGACACCTTAGGTACATTGTACGTTCTTCCTAGGGGCTCTTAGAGCTATATCTTTATAATATATAGTAGAAAACACCAGCTTTATCACTCCATAATCAAATTTGCAGCATAAAAATAACACATGTTGCTATTACAGCATATCAACCTATTTTCATTTCAATGCAAAATAAGTCTATAACGCATAGGTGGCTGTGAAAAATAAAAGCCATGACAATTGTTTTTATTAATCACAGCTGTCAGAATACGTTTAAAATAGTTTTGGGTAGTGAAGGTTTTCAAAATGGGTAGAGGAAGGTTATTAGTGAGAAAATTCGGTTACTGATAATTAAATTTTTTAATTCTGGAAAATCAAACTCAGAAATTGCAACTGTGTTAGACTTATCGCGGTACAGTGTGAGAAATATTGTTAGAAGATATAACGTAACTGGTTCAATTAATATTAAGCCACGATATGTGAAAAAAAGTAATATCACAAATGCCGACCGAAGAGCATTGAGAAGAATATCGAGAAAAACAGGCGTGCCAATTATTTACAATTAAGTGCTCTGTGGAGTGACACTGTTGGAAGGAGAATTTCGAGGTCCACAACTCATAGAGAGGCCCACAAACTGGGATTTAGCACTTGCAAGGTAAGTTTTCTTATAAAAAAAAGTGAAGTAAAAACCCTAAAGTTGCACAACTTGTTTATAGGCCAAAGAAAAGCTACTATTAGCTCCACTGCAAAAGAAAAATCGGCTTAGATGGGCTAAAGAACATAGACAATGGACACCTCAACAATGGTGTGCAATACAATGGAGTGATGAGGCCCGATTCGAAGTTTGTGTTGGTGACAGTCGTAGTAGAGTTATTCGCAAAAAAACGAAGCATTCCATGTTGACTGTCTGAAGAGAAAAGTGAAATTTCCAGCATCCATTATGGTCTGGGGCAGTATGTCATCAAAAGGAGTAGGAAACTAAATGACTCAACTTTGAAAACACCCTGAATAACATCCAAAACATATAATGCCTCAGGTCTGAAACTCTTTACCAGTCGCATAAGAAGTAAAAGAGTTACGGCTTGGTCTGATAATATGAACGTAGAAGGCTAAAAAAAGAAGGTATGTGACGTGACAAATTCATCGCTAAAGCTTCCGAAATCATCAAAACATGCATTAACGGCTAATCATAATAATGAGTAATTAATCTCTACTAATATCCAAACATAGTTGTAGTTGTAATCGTTAATAGTCTGTCGTCATTGTGTATATCGGATGTGATTTTCTTAATAAACCATTTAATGGTTTTCTGAAATTCTTCATTTCAGAATAATTCGATTCTAATTGTAGACTTACGACGTGTAACCTAAATACTTATGTTCGGCTGTTGATAACTGGATAACGGTTGCGTCATCACAAAAGTTGCATCCGATTCGGGTGTAATTCGTTCTTGGAAGAGACAATCTTTGATAGAAACTGCCATTTTGACAGTTAGCGATCGAGATTCTCCATCCGAGTGCATTTTCCAGCATGTCTTAGCGATCATAAGTAGTCCATTTGGTACGACCTGCTGTAACGTCCGAAACGTACTTTGCACTTACGAATTGCTTGGAGTGACGGCACAAACAAAACTTTCATCATATCAAAAAAATAATTCGACAATAACTACAGACATCGATCATCTCATTTTGTCGATGCCTAGACGTATACGAGCCCCTTCCCACTTCAGTTGGCCCACTTCAAGATTTGTACCAAAATATGCCTTCATAAACTAAACATGACGAAACTATTTACTTCTATAACAATTTATTTTCTCAAAAACATTTTAGATACACTCCAGTCGTTAAAAATACATATACGAAATCACTTAGACCTATAACTAATAGAACATCTGAACAAATAAAAAATCTGCGAATAAATCCGCGAAGTTAACAAAGCAACAATTGAAAGATTACCATTGAGTAGTAGATGTCTT